>JAWWML010000052.1:20035575-20053085 GCA_035047165.1 Ormyrus rosae | reverse complement strand
TCTAAATTTACACAGTATTTTTAACAATGTTAACAAATTAATTGTTAATAAATTAATTAATACGACTGTGATACAATCAAAATTAAGGAGCTTTTTAACACTAAACATGAAAGTCTTCCTACAATTATCAGCCATTTTGTGATCTACTAACCCTTCCACTTTTTCAGGCTCGAAAGAACAAAACGGTTGTATGGTCTGAAAGCGGAAAGGGCCGGGACAAGTACGCGTGGCTATTGTGTGCCAACCGCCAGACCCACGTACCGGAGCAGCTGCTGCTAACTCAAATTATACCGGCTGACTGTCTAATTCAAATTGATCGTTGGCTACATGACTGCAGGAGCGAGTGGGGTATCCCCAAGCATTGCAGCTGTAATCAAGGTTCTGCCAAGCCCCTGAATGAACATCTCAGAAGCCTCATTAAAGGTGATCTCGTGTCCATTATGAATGGAAATGCTCAACAACAAGAGATAAAGGTAAGTTTTAATATTGTATAAAATAAATATAAATTTTTTTTTTTTATCTACTGTTTTAAACAATTTTTTTGTTTAAAAATAAAAATGATGAAATATTTAAATTACTTGATTTAAACATGATAGTTTATTTGAGCTTTTTAACCCTGAAGAAACTTTAATTTTCATATTTTCACAAATATTTCTTTATAAAATTTAACCGTTACAAATCACTTTGCAGCAAGATAAACAACGCAAGAAAGAAGGTGGCAGCAGCAACTCGAGCGAGACTGGCCGTGCAAATGGTGAAGATAAGAACTCGCCGCTCAGTTGGCTGGCGGATGTGGCCCTTCAGAATCAAGATAAGAACGATAGCGATTCTGACTCAGATTCAGATGACGGCAATCATTCGACGCTTCGTGAACTTTTAATTAGACCTTCGCATAAATCCAACGGAGGCGATGGCTCTAGGTCCAACTCGCCAGGCACCGGCAGTCCCAGCGGTACGACAGCAGACAATGCTGCAACCACCAACACCAGTACGACCACTACAGCTAACAACCAAAGTAACGGTGCTAAAGCTGGCAAAAAATCCAAGATGGATACGCTTAATGAAGTTATCAGCAGTGTCATAGAACACAGTGTAAAGAAGGGAGACGAAACGGAAATCGATGAGAAGCCGCGCGAACTTAAACATTTCGTACGGCGATACAAATGCCCACAGCGAGGTCGCGACCCTCTGCCTATCCGTATAATGACACTGACTGAGAGTAAACTGCTTTACCCTGAGGTTCCTCATTCTTGGCTTTGCGACGGCAAACTTCTGCGTCTTCAGGACCCAAACAACCCGAAAAACTATAGGATATTTCAAGATCAGTGGAAGCGAGGCCAGCCGGTGCTAGTCTCCGACGTCCATAAGTATCTCAACAAGGACTTATGGCACCCGGACAGCTTTTCCAAAGATTTTGGCGACCAGAAGAGCGACCTCGTCAACTGTATGACAGGCAACCTTGTGCCCAAGCAGCCAATGTGGAAGTTCTGGGAAGGCTTCGAGCACTCCTCGAAGAGGCTCAAAGACGAACAGGGTAACGCCATGCTGCTTAAGCTCAAAGATTGGCCGTCGCGCGGCGATTTTGCAGATATTCTCCCGGCTAGGTTCGCCGACCTCATGAAGTGCGTACCCTTGTCCGAGTACACGCATAGATATGGCAGGCTCAACCTTACCAGCAGACTGCCTGATACATTTACGAGGCCCGATCTTGGTCCGAAGATGTACAATGCGTATGGATCGGCGTTGTATCCCGATAAGGGCACGACAAATCTACATCTTGACGTTTCTGATGCTGTAAATGTGATGGTCTACGTCGGAATCTCCAAAGACGGCGATAGAGAAGAACATATAAAGGGTAAGGATCTTTGAAATTTTAAAAATGTTTATGTTTCTAGTGCCTCTATTGTAAGTTTATGTTATATAATAAATTTGTTCTGATTTTACAGAGGCTCTGAAAGCAATAGACGAGGCAGGCTGTGATATATTGACGCGTCGACGAGTTCGTGAAAAGGGTGAGATCCCAGGTGCTCTATGGCACATTTACGCAGCGCGAGACGCAGACAAAATCCGTGATATGCTGAATGCAGTAGCTCTTGAAAGTGGAGCCAGGCTTGAGCCCCACCACGACCCCATTCATGACCAGAGCTTCTATTTGGATGGACCCCTGCGCGAGCGACTTTACCGCGAGTACGGCGTCGAAGGGTGAGTTTGGCTTTATTATGTTGCCCCTGCATGAAACAAAAAGTTTGCTTGAGGATAAAGACATAATGAGAATTATTTTTTTCTCTTAGATACGCGATAGTGCAGTGTCTGGGCGATGCTGTGTTCGTTCCGGCCGGAGCTCCTCATCAAGTGCGTAACTTGCACAATTGCATAAAGGTGGCAGAGGACTTTGTATCTCCTGAAAACATCTCGCACTGTTTCCACCTGACGCAGGAGTTTCGCGCCTTGTCCGACACCCACACAAATCACGAGGACAAGCTTCAAATCAAGAACATCATTTATCACGCGGTCAAGGACTCATTGACTGCTCTTGACACCGTGAAAGAGGAAACCTTGACTAAAGTTAAGACAGAAAAATCGTCAAGCACAACGACGACAGCGTCAACGCAGGACTCGAAGTCGAAAGTTAAAGTCGATAAGACTGAAGGAACGTAATCCGCGGCTTCGAGACGTCTTGCCGACGTGAAAAAATTGACCAGAAAGGTGACGAAGCACGCGAGATTGGCGACCGTTCGTCGCCTCGGGCTCGCGCCAGAGATTTTTTTGTGATATATATAAATATATATATGTATATGTACATTTTTCGGAATCAAGAAAACGAAGGAACACATTGCTCATGCAAACACATGAAGTCCCGCGGTACTCCGCTCTTGGTCTTATACCATTGTGATAAAAGAATTAAGAAACAAACACTACCGGAACGAGACTTGGATCGATACGTTGGTTTGTAATTGTAATTAAATATCGTCCCTGTATCCAATACATACTTCTTGTCTATACGATTAATAAGGGAGGGTTTAAACAGAATCAAGCTCTAGCCTCTGTAGATTTAAAGGATTTTTGCTATATATAATGATTAAATACCGAGAAGAAGACGAGGAGGGAAAAAAGGTTTTTTCTGTCGGATTCGGGAGGGGGGAAGTGAAAGAAAAAGTTTAAAACGAACTTATTGTGCAATTATTGATGAGGTAACGAGGCGTTTAGTGTACATTCGCGTGAATGATTGTTCGTTTTCATTTTACGTATGTATGATTATCCGTTAAGTTCTCTTTCGTTCGTTTACAGATAGTTTACGTTCAAAGAGGAACATAGGAATCTGAATTTGCCGATCGATTACCTCGCGATGATTTAATGAGACAAAAAAAACTACTGGAACACTGCCTCGACTCGTAACTTGTCTGACTATTGCTCGCCCCTCTCCCTTTGTAACTCGAGAGAATCAATTTCCAACCGTCCGAAAAAAAGATCGTAGCTTACCTCGATTTCTGCCTTTTTTCCGGATAACGTACGAAGTTACTTTTCTTTTCGAAGGTGCCAATCATTGGAGTCCTGATTTTTTTTTCTCTTCGTCGGGAAAGGAAAAAGAACTGCTCTTCTTTTTTCATTTTTGTTACACTCATCTGGTACTGTTATTCGAGATAGACACAACAAAGAAACATAGGCGCGTTTGGATTTTCGCAGAAGAACTTGGAATTTGCAATTTCTCTGATCTCACTATACCTGTTTGTCTTATGATAGCGTAAACAACGACTCGATTGTGAAAAGTTTACTATAAAGTAAAGAAAGGACACTTTGCTGCGTGTTGGTGTACTTTAAATACAAAAAGTATAAATAATAAAACAGAACGGCTTCTCTTTTGAAAAATAAAAGGCTTGCAAGTTTAAAAGTCGCGTGACTTTTGAAAGCTATTGATATTCGCGAAAAGTACGGGGGCACTGTGTATAAAGTTATGTAGAAAGAAAATTATATAAGTATATATTATATAGAAAGAATAAAAAAACAAGCGTTCTTTGTGTATTATCAGTTTTTTGCTTTCCGAGACGGCAAATGATGACGATTAAAGGAAAACAAAAAATCCGGGGGTAGAAATACTCGTCCTACAATGTAAATATCGATTGCTATAAATATATATATATAAATATATAAATATATAAATAATATACATAATATACATAAGTCGCATCTACATATACATATTATAAATACGGAAGAATGGAAGCATTAAGATATTAAAAAGTAAGGAATTTAAGGAAAAAACCAACACTCCAGCAACCAGCGGAAAGATGCACCTTATACACATTATAGATAGTTAGCTTATTGTCATCTTTCATCATCGTCATTGACCATCCATCCATCATTATTATTATTTTATTTTTATTATTTTGATTCTTATTAAATAACAAGCTATCATCTCTACAATTATATTATTATTAATTAATTATTAATTATTATCATCCCAATCATTATTGTCATTATTAATTAATTACAAAAATATGATATTTAAATGTTTAAATGTTGTCGAACATACCGAGAAAAAAGAAACTGGAGAGAATAAAAAATGCAGCAACTCGCGCTCTTAGGCGTTTTATTAATTATTATTATGAAAGAATCATGGATAAAAAATGTAAACGATAGGAGAGGAGAGTGCAAGTATGAACTCGATTATGTGAACGTATGTGTGCTGCGTATGTTCGGTGAAAATCTTTTTTGAAAAAGTGAATTTAACTCTATAAGTAACCGAGGAAATAAAATAAAAAAAGCTAAAAAGACAAGCCTGTGTTCGATCCGTGGCGTGCGTGCGTTTTTTCTTGTGCGAAAGACGAAACAAAAAATGTAACGAAAAGGCCATGTTTTGGGGGCGGATCGTAAAAATTAGACAGACGATGATTGTGACGTTTTTCAAGCTTTACCGAATTTTCGATTTTTTATCTGCGTCGCACGCATTTTAATTTGAATGCTAAATTGTAAAAGCAGTCGCGATTTTGTTGAACGAAACCTCGAAGATTCGATTTTAATGGAAAAGAGAAATCGAAGAGTTGGTAAAGCTTGCAGCCGAATAAGTCTTCGGCAGCAAAAGAAAATTGCGAGAATAAGAAGTGATACGTTGTACAGTAATCGAGGAATGACGAGCGAGAGAAATGAGAATACACAAACTCCCCAGTGTCCTCTGCTCCCCTTCGATAACAAAATAAAAACCCGCTGCGTCGGCCGTCCCCCAAGTCATAGCAGGTTCAATTGTGAAACCGCGGGCCGGCGGGTCTGAGTATAATTTTTTGTACTGTGTAAATGTAAGAACATACGTTTGAATAAGAAAAATGTTTATATTATGAAAACATGATGTTGCTTTTGTTCGTTTCACCCATACCATTTAAACAAAAAACTCTGTAGTATATAAGTGTAAATAAATTCGATCTACTATTTGGAAATTTCTTGATATTTTTCATTTATCAAAGAATTTTAAACAAGCATTTCAATTTCATTTAATTAATCATTGATCAATTTTAATTGATTTTTTATAATATTTTTTTTATATATAAACAAAATGATCATAAAATTGAAATAAATAAACAAATTTTTCTTTTCTTTTTACTACATGCCAGTTTTTCAAATTCTTATTTATTACAATTAAATTTTAAAAAATTGAAAGATCCTTATTTACTTTTTTCATAATTGATTTTTAATGTATAAAAATTGCTTTCAAATGCATTTTTTAAAGAACAAGTGACTTTCAGGCATGCTCTAATTTTATTACATAGATTAGTAATCTATACATATAATAACTTAAACGAACATAGCGAAATAAGATGAGAAATCCTGAGCATGTATCCGGAACACAGAAAGCACGAGAGGTGTCTACTCTGATTATCTGGCCATTATTAAATAAGCATTCAACCAATATTCGGCCAGTATTCAATCTAGCGACTTCTTCGCGCTTCACGTTCTCCGGATACATACTTCCCAGATAACGTCGCGTGCCGAGCGCCTAACGAGCACGCATGCTGCTCGCATATACCAGCATGGTGTCGACAATATGTCAACTCGCGTGCTCGATTCAAGCATAAACTGCAAAAGACGCGTGCCGCTAAGCAGCCGCGCATGCGCAACATCCAGCGAGTACACATGCTCCTTTGCACGTGCTAAATTTAACCTGAAAAAGTCTGAAAATAACGAAATTTAGTGAGAAATCCCAAATACGTATCCGGAGCACATGAAGCATGAGGAGGTGTCTGATCAAATTATTTGGCCATTATTTAAACATTGTTTGATCATTATTTAACCATTATTTATCCATTGTTGGCCCATTATTATCAGAAACCAAGCTTCCTACCTAGCAACCCCGTGCTTCACGTTCTCCAGATGACGCATTCTCGAGATTGCCCACGGGACTTCATATCTTGATCGCTAAATATAAGGAAAAAATAGTGCGCGCTCAAATTTGAACAGCGCAAAATTGAAGAGATGCGACTAAGTAGTCAGGCAACAAGGTAAGTCAGGATTAATGGTTGGTATTACAAAAAAACTATTTGAAAATAACAATTTTATTTTTAACCACTTACATCAATCGAATATAATGAGAACGTTCAAATCGTTTCTAATCTACGAGCAATGGGGTTAAAAGTCAAAGTAAAAAAGAAAAAACGAGTAATAAAAAAAAACACAACAGCGCAATTATACTTTCCCCAGAAATTTTTATTTCATTTTCGCCTATACAATATAGAAATCCAATGACGGGTGGAGATCGAAAATTTCATAATTTTTCATCGCTTTTCTCCATCGAACGTTCATTTTTGCTTTCTAATAGTACATTATTTATCATCATATTCTTAAACACTTATAAGAAAAAAAAAGAAAAAACAGAAGAAATTTGAATCCACTTAAGCGTGAGATCTCCGCTCGCCAAGTTTTACGGTAAAGTACGCAATCGCAATGAAGGCATCCTACACCCGAGAGTAGTAATTGTAATATAATCATTTACTTGTAAATCTTAGAAAAAACGGATTCTTTCAATTAGAAGCTGCATCCGTTTTTATCTCTTATCGTACGCAACATTCCGGTTCTTTGTTTGCTTTGTGTGTCCTGTGCGTCGGTAGAAAAAATTGGGCTAACTACGATTATTTTTTTTTTATTATTCAATAAATTCCTCGGTATATATACATAAAAGGCAAATGTGAAGTAGTACCTGAACATTATTCTTTTGTTATTCCTTTTTTTTAATCATTATTATCTTTAATAAATTTAACTATCGCTCTCTGTTACATTTACACTCACATACATACTTGCGCATTCTTCATTTACTTTTTTTTCTTCATTTATTATATTAAAAAAATATGTTTGCTTTTAATATATCATTGTATATTTTTTTTGTTCGAGAATATCGCGCACTCTGTAACGTATTACGCAACTCAAGCAGTACAGAATCTCGCGATAGATTAATAATAATTAATATTCACAATGGTTTAATAATATATAATGAATCATATATTCTTAAACTTTTCGCTTAAATCTTATATTTTATATTACAACATTGCATTAGAACGTTAGTGCCTCGCATCGAGAGTCCACACTTTTTTTATATATCGAACTCTGCTCCATTTTCTCTCTATATATATAGATTAAATGCAAGCTCTGCGACACAACACATGCAAGAAAAAGAGTCTCTTCTGCATTATAAATTAACGTAGCAATTCCCCTTAACGTACGTACATGCCTAAATCTTTATGCTTTTTCTTTATTAAAACAAAAACAAAAAAAAAATAAAAAAAAAATAAAATAGAAAACAAAAAAGAATTCTTCCTCTCCTTATACATTGTTATCTACATACACACACGTTTATACTCCATATACATATATATTTTATCTATATATAAATCACTGAGATCCTGCGCACGTCGTTCGTTGTTGTTCTCCGTCAGCATTTGGGCTAATGCACACTTTCCTTTCTCTCTCTCTCTCTCTATGTATTTTTTTTTACTTGGGCATCTGTTTGGATGCCCAAAGCGGCGCAATTTGGACTTTCGAAGCCGATCGCTTCCCGGATAGATATATTAGTTGTCGCTGCGTATCTTGCACGCGGTATTTCACTCCTTGTGCTCGGGTTGTTGGTGGTGATGATCGGGCTTGCCGCCGTTCTTGCTCGGGTCTATCGTCGAACGAGTGTAGTGACTGTTGCTACCCGGGTTCGATTGGTTCGAACGCGGAACCAGAATGACGTTTCCGTCGGCTGATAACTGCAGGCTGTACTCCATCGAGTTGTAGGGATGACCTTCCGGATCGCGCAGCGACTGGAAATTAATTTAAACACTTAGTTTGCATATAATTTTGATCGTATTTTATTGTCAGATGTTGGTTTTAAATTAGAGTTTATAAATTACACATTTCAATCAGATAAAAATTCACCTAGGAGAGTACTGTACTTCCGGGTACCAAATTTTCCTGTAGAGATAGGTGTTTTATTTATCGATTGTTCAAAGGTTATTGTAGAATCAAAATTCTACTGTCAAAATGTTAGCTACTTGTTAAGAATATTTGTTTGGTTATAAACAAGTGAAGATTTTTCGATAAATTTTTCGTTCAATCAACAGTTTTTGATTCCACTTTTCAAATGAAGTTAATTAGAATGCACTGCAATTTTTTATTGTAAGGTGCAGAAGATTTGTGAGTAGGAGAAATGTGTTGCTAATAATCTGAACAAATGCCAGTGACTTCTACTTTATCAATAAAAAGATTGGCGATTAGAAATAACCGAAGACGACGAAAAGGTCCGAAAACTCACATGGAAGATGTGGCGGTAAAGCTGTCCGAACTTCTCCTTGACTCGGGCTACCTCCTGCAGCATAAAGTTGCGCTCGCTGAGCAGTCGCATCTTGCGGTTGCGCATCTCCTTGACCTCGTCGCTGAGGCTGTTGATCTGGTCGAGCTTTCGCTTGCGGCAGTTTTGGGCAGCGACCTTGTTCTTGCCGCGGCGACGGATGTCGCGGATGAGCGAGAGCTGCGTCTCGCTCAGGTCGTACTTGCTGAGGCGCTCGTTGAACTCGTCCATCGGCAAGTTAATTATGTCGTTGACGGGGATCGGCACGTTCAGAGCCCGCGCGCGCTTTTCGTCGCGCGTCAGGTGCTCCTCGCCGTCACTCTTGCGGGCTGAAAGTCAGAAAATTGTCGGTTAGAACGTTGCTTTAATCGGTAGGCGCTTTGGTTTTTATTCGTTAAATCTTGAATTTGACAACTGTTTGGTCGCAGAATATTTAATTGCCCAAATTTTAATCTGAAAAGTTTTAAGCTCTGGTTCCACTCATGCTCATTTTTTGTCGCCAGTTTATTAAAAAAATGTATAGAAGCATTTTCTAAAGATTAGCTTGCAAAAGATTTGAATTTAATGAATAAATATTGATCCCCATAATTTTCAGTCGACAAAATATTATGCAAAGCATGTAATAAGCACAATAATAACAAAAATGAATTCTCTTTAAGAGTTCAAGGTTGAACAAACAATGGAACATTGAGAAAAAATATTTTCAAGACTTTTTTCCTTGTTTAAGATAAACGTTTTTAATTTTGAATTCAGTTTTCAACATGCTTGATTCTTAACCAACAGAAGATAATTTTAATTTTTCTAAGAACAAATACTTACATTTCTTATCCCGCGACACTGGACGTTGCAGTGCACCTGAGCTCTCTGGTGGTAAATGATACGTATGATTATGATGTACGTGTTCCAAATTTGAGCGAGCTGTAACAAAAGATAATCGCACTGATATTAATTACTGTTTAAAAAGCTGAGTAGACGCAAAAATTGAATTAGTTGCAGTTCCTGCAACGCTAAAACGTTATGAAGATAATAAGGCACGTCTACAGATTTGCATAATAATAAGGAAGGTTAATTAACGATGGTACTAGAGTATTTATTGCGTTGCATGTATTTTTTGAGAACTATTGTAACAGCAACTATTATCATTTTCTGTTTTGCGAGTTTCGCAATTCCTCTCCCACACCGCTTTTACACAATGCTGACTCTATCAACCTCTGAGCAAAGTTTCTTAATTTCCTTCCAAACGCGATAACAATACACGTCCCGAGCAATTTTTCAAAGCCCACATTCATTCTCCAAAAGACCAGCAGTCTCGCTCACCGGAGGGTTGATGGCGCGAGAAGTCAACGCTGCAGCTGAACTTGATCTCGGGCTGCGGTCCGGCGGCGCCCTCGATGGGTCCCGAGTAGGCCTGAGCCGGGGGCCCAGCGGCGACGCTCTGCGCGGCCTCGTAGTCGTACTTGAGGGGCGGCGCCTGGGCCGGATGGTGGGCCGAGGCGAGCGGCGAGCCCAGCGGGCCCGGCTCCTGGACGCAGCGCTTCCCGAACATGTGGTGCTTCTTCTGGGCCACCGGAGTCATGCCTCCGCGGTCCGCCTGGCAGCTGCGGGCCCCGCGACCCGGCGGCAGGTTGTAGCCGCAGTCGTACGGCATGCGGTACTTTCTGTGGAGGGAGAGAGTCGTTAGTTTGTGCTACCGAGTTTTATTTGTTATATTGGTATGCTATAATACTCTTTGGTAATTCGAGGATATTAAAAATTATTAAATCTACAGCGTTTTTTTCCGTGTAAATAAATTGCGTTGAAATTAAAAGCAAAAGTGAATAAAGCTTTTGCTATTTAGGATAACTTCGTCCTTATACTTAGCACGAATGAGTTATCTGGCGAATGGTATGCCAATGTTTCTGCTTGACTATGTATTTAACGCTTCTTTTTTGAGGCAACAATCAACTTTTTGGGATTAAGAAGAATTAATTAATTAATTAATTAAGAGTTGGTTTAAACAGTACGACTCGCCGACGTTATCAAATTTTATCACCTTTTCTTTTAATCTTAACGTCGTTCTTGCAATCGCCGAATTTCTAACAGGGTGAAAAACGATTCTACCAACATACCGATCAACGAAAACTCACCCAGTGTAATCCATGGAGTAGTGCGAGTCGGCCTGAGTGTGGCTGGAGTTCGATCCGGTCTCCATCCACTCGCCGTCGCTGAGGGAGGGCACGCGCTCGCTGCCCATGCTGCTGACGGCGCTGTCGCTCGAGGCGTCCATCCGCTCGTCGGTGGCGACGGGGGGGCCGCCCGCCGTCGCCCCCGGCATCACCCCGGCCCCCGCTGCCGCCGCCCCGTTCGCCCCCGGCACCACCGGCATCGCCGCCGTCGCGCCGGTCGCTCCTGACGCTCCGCCGTACAGACCTGAGGACAGAGGTTTTTAGGTTAGGTTTCGCTTTGCCGGGAAATCATCTTGTTTGAGAAGCGGTCGAGAGCTTTTTGTTGGGGGTAAATTTACATTAGGACGCTTTCGTTGGACCAGCTGTTGATTTTTACACAGGTTTAGATGGTTATCTCGGGTCTTTACATTTTTTGATTTGGGTCGAGTTATTTGGACGACCAATATGGGAATGTTGGTATTGACGTAAATGGGAACAATCCTCTTCGAATTAGATAATGATTGCCAAAAACTTATTGGCGATGCTGGTGATTGTTGTTACATCTTAAAGACAATTTATGTACAATTTAACAATGTTTTTCTCATATTAATGAGCCATCGGTAATTCCAAGATATTTATTAAAATTAAGAGTAGTTTTATAAAAAAATAGTTTTTAAATGATAATTCATCCGTAAAAACCCGAAAATCCTGTTACAAATCATTGACCTGTTACGATCGATCAGCTATCGCTTTTCTCATAAATTTCTGACCTACTTACTCATGCAAACAAAAAATCGTTTAAGTAATTATCGTCGCGCTCGGCGTCGGGCAAAGAGTCGTTTTAAAGTGCGAAAGAGCGCGAAGAAAAACAATCGCCATTTAACTGCGAATCAGCGCTTCAAGGTCTGGCCCGATTCATCGCCGGATAAATCATTCGCGATCTTATCGATATTACGCCGTGTATTTTCGCAACTGAGAATAACGCGTGTAAAGCTCTCCCGTATCTTCGCAGGTAAACACACAGTCGGCCGTTTTTACTATCGGGAGTCGGAGAATTTTACGACGGAAATTATTTTACGTTTTAAATATAGACAGACAGTTGCATAATGCGATTGAAAGGCAATCGTAAATAACGATAGGCTTTCCCGCGTTTTCAGCGACGATTGTCGAGCTATCGTGTTTTTCGAAGCTCTCTGCAGTTTCAAATGTTTTTCTCCGTAAATATAAAGGGAGATATCATTTGAATAATCAGCAACGTTTATCAAAAAACAAATGCAATTTTTTTTCGAAAAGGAGGAGAGGCAAACAATCGAAAGGCAGGTGTAAATTAAACAGATCGTTGAAATCTCAATAACTTCACGGAGGTAAAATAACAACTTGCTGGAACGGAGAAATTCCACCTCAAGATAAGCGCAGCACTCTACACATTATTGTCCTATCGACTTAAAAAACCGACCCTTCGCTCTCCTAACCTCACTTTGAATTATATTTAAAAAAATGTAACTAGTCGCTCTTCCGAATCCCAGTCCGTTTTTTTTACTCGCCGCATAAAAAGTCGACGGAGAGCGGAGGCAGCAATGCGCCGATTCGGCATTCCGCGAAGAAAAGACGAGAGCACAAGAGAGCCGGTCTAGGCGATACGTGACCGGAGTCAGGTTCCCGCCGCCTATAAAATTTCACGCACGAGATTGCTGATAGCGGCGGGAAACTTTCCAGTCCGGAAATTAAGACTTCTGTACGGTGTAGAAGCTAATCGGGAAGTTTAGCGGATAATTTGCTCATAAGTAGAAACGGACGATATGCGTTTATCGCTCGTTTAAAAATAATTTTTTCATCTTTAAAAAAATTCGTGGAATCGAGCGCGTGTTTACAAATGGTAAGCTTAAGAACCCGCTGTTTTTCCCGGTATCGCCGATTAGAAGATCCGATCTGACATAACGCGCCGACAAGTATCACCTGGCTCGATAAAGTGCCGAGCTGTAAGCACTTGATCTTCCGAACAAAGAGCACGAAGCGTCGAGCGACTAGTCGGCCGATAACGACTCTCGGGCGATCTCTCGCGGTTTTCGTCGACGCGCTGTTAGACGGGCCCCGAAAATTCTTTTGGCAAGCATCGTACGACCGGCACCGCTTTGCCCCTCAGCCAATAGCTCGCGATGGGTCCGATAAGCCCGAGAGACGGAGCTTGGAAAACCGAGCTTTTGGCTGCTTTATTTGGATATTGTTCATAAATCGCACAGTCCGGAGCTTCTATCGCGGCGATAAAAGGGGCCGCGACACTTCGTTTCTGTTTGCACAATTGCCCCGAGAGGGATTGTTGTTGTTGAGAGGAGCCGAATACGTTTATGTAAATACGGCGTTCTTTTTCGAGCCGTCACGGCGATGATTTGAATTTTCTTTTCTGATGCGTCACTCATCTATCTCTCTCTTTCTTTCGCTCGGCTTTTTTTCGCTCGAGATAACGGGCTCGAGTTTATTGATAAGGGAATACTTCAATTATGACATACTCCCCGATATTTCATAAGGAAGACAAGAATAAAGAAATTGTTTACGAAATGAGCTACTAAAACCGCTTAATTAGCATGATCTTTTTCCGACACTTATCTTTTCCTGCCTCGATTCGGAAAGCGAGGCGAACGCAATAACAGCGCCGGCTGTCGATCGACAACAATCGCATCGCACCTGGCATCGGTCATTTCGCTCGTCGACGCCGGAATGACTCAGCAAACGTAGAGTCCGAGCTGCTGCACGCATGACTTTCGTTTCCCTCGGCTCCCACCGGAGAAAGCGAGATAAGCGGAAAAAGCGCGACCTTAAACGGGCCGCCGCGTGACTTATCGCGCGCTTTTCGCGCGGCGACGGATTTTCTTCTCCGCACCGGAGTTTTCACTGCCGGCGGTCACGTGGTGTTTCGAGAGAAAAAAAAAGCAAATTAACGAGCGCAATAAGGTTTACAATCGGTTTGAGAAGCTTTATTTATCGAAGCAAGCGGCTCGGTAATCGTTTCCGTAATCTCCACCCTCTCGAAAAAAAGCTGAAACCGTAATCTCGCGTAGTTTTCCACAGCTCCTTTCCTCATTCAGCTCGGAAGAGACGACGCAGAAACAAACTGCGCTCGAGGAGCGCGACACGTGCCGCGGGCATCAGATGGAAAATACGCGCCGAGCGCCGATGAGTAAGAGCCTCGCGCGATAATAAAACACTCTCGCGGTTTTCCTTTTGCAGCTTATCGCCGCCGACTGAAAACTCTCCGTGACTCGGCGTTTTTTTTCTTTTTCTTTTTTTTTCGTCTCCTTTATTTCTACCTACGTGGAAAGAAGACGATCACTTCCGTCGCCGCCATCGTCCCCGAATGCATCCGTGCGTTGAGGTTAGAGGTCGATTTCGTTGCTTAGCACTTTAGGGTAGCATCCTGCCTTATTTTAACTTGACGAAGATCCGCGAACTTCCACTGACTTTCGTACCTGCCACTCGAGAAATCATCGAGGACCGCCTAAATAGAGAGACTGTTTTCCCTGCACGTCATTGTTTACAGTGTGAAAGGTCTTTATTGTGTCACAGAACGCTCTCTTATTTCTCCATCTCGATATTTCCTCCTGTACTTCCAGTTATAAAACAGCGTCGTCGAATAACAGCTGACACTACATCACAACGGTAAAGAGGGCGCGGAGCGTTACCAGTATATCACCAGCACAAAGTCTCTCCAGTTACAATGTACAATAACTCTTTAAATCGCCGGCGCGAATTTGCGGAGCGTTCGGCGCAGAGTGCCGCTTTGGCCGCTGCGCGCCGAAGTTCGTTTGCACTTGACTTGCCGATGGGCGGGGCCGACAGATAAGCCCGAAGATCGGTTGGAGGTGCAAGAGACTCGGTTCACCCCCAAACTCTTACCACGAGCAACTACATCTTGCCCGCGTCGGCTGAGACTTAACCTAGAAGGAGAACCGGACGAGGCGAGACTAAGACATGGGAGGTGGGATCGCGAGCGGCGGTGCGACGGGGATCGCGGTTACGAATCGACTGAGCGCCGAGCGCTGATCGCCACGCGGACGAGCCGTGTGGGAGCGATCGAAATAGATGTGCGAGAGAGAGAGCTGCGCTTTTTTCAGCGAGATGATGCTCGATTCGCGAGCTTTTTTTTTTATTCAAAGCACATTTCCCGACATTTCCCGACTGCCGAGTGGGAGGATTTAGTTATTGTAGTTTTTTGCTTTTTTGGTACTGGGTTGTGGGTTGCGATGTAATGAGAAATTGGATAACTATGTAAATACAGAGAGATTATTCAGATTCGATTTTAAATTTGTGCACAACGTTTACAACCACTCTTTCCTGCATATTTAAATTCTAAATTTAGCTTTTCTCGAAAGCGATTTCCTCAAAAAGTATTTGCAATCATCGTTCGCGAAACAAAACCAACGCATTTTCCGCGTCATTCCTATGACCGCTAAATAGAAAAGCACACGTATCCGCGTGATTTACTGCTCCCGCGTCTGCCTTTCCTCCGCGAGATAAAAAAGAGCGAGATCGCGTATATTTTCGGCCGGGGAAGAGTCTGGAAGCCGGCGAAATTATTCTCGTTTTTTTTTTCCTGCGATTTTTTTTTATCAACGCGAAGCGAGCCGTGATGTAATCGCGAATACGCGGGGGTGATGATAATTTACGAGCATCTGGATTTTCCAAAAAAATATGTCGAGAGGAATTGCAGCGTCGATAAGTTCGCAGATGTGGATTTTTATGGCGAGGGTAAATATTAATTTTCTGACTGTATAAAACACACCTGATTGGGCGCAAATATGTGTAATTATACTTTGGTATGTAATTATTTTCTTAGAAGGTAAATATCTGTAGGAGGATGAATTCCGTCTGGGCGTTTTTACAGTTTTAATGGAAACAGATTTGCGTATTTTTTTCTGATTTATTGTTATAATTATGCTAATTAAATAACCTTTTGATAATGTAATCTGTTTCCAGACTTAAATATTTGAATTTCATTCCAATCTCCATTGAATTAAAATAGAATGATTGCTAGTATTTTTAGGGGAGATAATTTATTTGATAAGATATTTAGAACACTTTTCAAAGTACGGATTTAAAGGCGCTGATTTTAAAATAAAGCAAATACTCGGCTAATATTTACAGCTCAATCTGGGGCCATGAAAAATTGAATAGTCGCGGGAACATTTACATTTTCCGAGAATAGTTATCGAGAATGAAGACAATCAATTTTACGGAAAGAAGTGTGTCGGTGCGATTGACTCTGCTCGAACAATGTTTCATTTAAAAGTCGAATTGCAGGGAAATCTGCAAAAAGACCATCGCCAAAGAAGCGGCAGATTGATTTTCTTCTCCGATCGATTAATCAATCCGGATAAGCGAATTAATAAATATAGTCGCGAGTGAAGTCAGCGGTCAATTAGATGTGAATCACGCGGGAGGAAATCTAATGCAAATCGACTGACTCACGTGCAGTTTCGAGTTAGCAGACTTTCTTGCGCCACAGCCAACGATTATGACGTGCCTAGTTTTTTGAAATTTCTCGTCGGGATATGTTATTGTTTATTCCTTGGTTCGGCCGGTTCTTTTCGGCGCAGATTTCGAGGTTCTTCGAAAGTAGCTACTTGAAAACAAGACGCGCTCTTTCGTAGTAGAAAAATTCAACGAACGAACAGTTCGTAGTAATGCAACGTGATAGTGAAGCGCGAAGTTAAAAAATTAAATTGCAAATTGCTGGATGCGTTGCGTCACTTTTGTTATTCTTTTTTATTTTACACGTTTGTTTTCAATGCTAATTTCCTCGGTGTTTGATTTTTAAATGCTGCATTATTATAGAAATATTCTACATCTATAAATTCTAATAAAAAAAAGTTAATTGAAAGCATTGAATACGATATCACTTACAAAGTCTGCAGGCGTTTAAACGACTTCGCGCCTGAAATCAATTATTTAATTTCCTCTTATGTAAAAAAAACATTCGCAAAGCTTTTTTTACGACGCCGATTCATACCGTCAGGTCTTAATATACCCTCGGCTTCAGGGAAGCTTTGATTCATCCTTTTAGTCATCTTCGACGACGCTATGAGCTACATTTTCGAGTTTAAAAAAAAAAAAGAAATAATAGAGAATCCTGGCTATCGACAAGTCCAACCTTGGACCGGAGACTGTTTACGCGTTGACACTATTTGTTTGAAAACTTGGATTTATAGTTTCGAACTTGGTCGAATGCAAAGTCGGCGGTGAATCAGCGCTTTTCGACTGATTGACGGCTCGGAAAGTAGAGCTGGCGACCGATGTCAAGTTGGCACCCCAAATTAAATAAATAATTGGTCTTGGTAGTTTTTTAAATGGTCAAAAAGGTCTGACCATTTTTTTAATTTTCCTCATTTTCCTTTTAGAGATTATTGTTCCCGATTACTTAATCTATCTAAGCTACTTAGCTTGTAATATTGTTTTTTGTTGTAAAAGTTGTTATAAGTTTGGAAGTTTTTCAATTAAAAACTTTGAATGTTATTCTAAATATTGTTGTTTAGATTAAAATGGGACGTCGGTTCGGCGCA
>JAWWML010000052.1:19919190-20035475 GCA_035047165.1 Ormyrus rosae | reverse complement strand
TTTGTTATAAAAATTTAGCTTTAAATGTTTGGTTGGAGACGCATTCGTCTTCCAACCCTTGTATTGACAAGACGTCAGGTTTCAATAAAATATATAATTTCATTTAACCAGCCTTGTACGCAGTGAATTATTTTACAATTATAATTAATTATTGTATTCCACGTTTCGCTTTTTGATTTACGCGCGCACTAACGCGCTACCCGGGCGCGCATGCGCATATTTATATAAAATTTGCAAATTAATAGTTTTAATTTAAGTCTCGAATCATTGATCGCAGATATCGTATATGCTGATAAAACTCGATTTCTTTTCGGGTGCTGGGAGGATGTAGTTCTACAACTTTTTTGTCAAATATCTCTGAACGCAAATTAAAAAAATGATCGGACCTTTTAGCCCATTTAAAAAACTACCTGAACCGATTATTTATTTGATTTCGGGTGCCAACGTTCGCGTCGGTGAACTGACGGAGGTGCGCTTAGTGGCAATCGGCATATAGGCTCGACCGAGCGCTCCGTATGGTTCTACTTTACGACCCATCAATTGTTTTCGAGATCTGAACGTCGCTTGGTTTCTAATCGCGCTGGGAAGTGTCGAATTGTACAGCTCGAGCCTCGTGTCTTTTGTCCTTGATACAGTCTGACGTCGAGGCGATTTAATTAAATTCGATTTGCGGGAGTAATGCCAAGGCTTTCGGTGATTTGGATTTAATTCTGGGGTTTTATAAGTTTTATGTAAATAATATTGAAGTGTTTGTTGTTTTAATGTAAATAATAGCTTTTTAATAACCGGTAATGAGGAGAAGCTGGTAATTTTCTAGAAGATTAACTTTTGAAATGACTCAGCGATTCTTTATACCAATCTTCATGATTTCGTATCATTTAACAATGGAAAGATAAGACGACAAAAATGATGGCAATTTGGTGCGTCGTCGGTCTCAAAAATTCCAAATTAGATCAAAGAGCCTTTTTTTTTGACTAGAAAAAATTGAATTTTGAATCGTAATTATTCTAAAACGATTGGATTATCCAAAGTTTTTATCTCCTTCCGACTTCCCGGCTGAATCAAACTATAAAGCGACACCAGCTTCCTTTCGCGACGAACGACGATTACAGTTTTGTGAATGGATTCGCGAACGCCTTGTTGATTTGTAAATAAATATTTAAAGGAAAGCGCGACGTTGAAACCTTTTCGAAGGAATTCAGTGTGTTACTGGAATAAGGCCGACTTTTGAATTCTTCGAACTTATTGTTTCGAAAAGCGATAATTAAATTCTTTAGATTAATTAAATGTAAAAAATCTGCACGCCTCCTTTAGTTTCGAGATACAGCCACTAATCAAATTTCCCTGCGTTTGAAAAAAAGAATTCCTTATCCGTTTAGCTCAGTAATCACGTGCAAGATGCCTTTGTTCGATACTCCTGTACCAAGCATCGCGCGAGTTAAGATAAACATTATAGTCTAGTCGTGTTGGACCGTTCAGTTTTTGTAGAGTCGGTACAATTTGCAATTAAGGCTTAAAAAGTTTTCTGAATCTTAGAATCTATTTTGCCTTTAATATTGTATTCACACAAAAGAAAATTTAACTCTTTTAATTAAAAAAAAAAAAAAAAAATGCCAATATACTGATCCAAATTTCTCAAGTAATCTTTTAGAACTTCCACAACTGCACTATTTTTTTCAAGACGTAATCCGAGCGCAATTTTTTCCGCTCCATAGTGCTACAACGCAACGTTGCCAAAATTTACACGAGCACATAAAACATTACGAAAAAACAATTTTAAAATATTTAGCCTTAGACGGCAAGGCATTGTTATCTAAGCAAAATTTATAGGTTATGTAGGTGCGGTGTCAAAGCGCTTCTAAAAAGGAGGCTCATTACCATGGAATACAATCGACGCAATTATCATAAAAGCGTAATGCTAAGGAATATAAGCCAACGTGTCGGCACATTCAGCCGGATCGGCCGCTGCGGCAAACGCGCCGCTGCCGAATTTGTTTTGAAAATCAATGTTCGTGCTTGCGATAGGACAAAACGGTCGTGTAAACATCCCCGTTCGGCTGCTGCGCTTCGTTGAAACGAGTCTTTGTTCATTAGCAATGGAGAGCAAACTGTTGGAGCTCGATTTTAGTCAAGTATTGGTAATTTTCGATAAGCAGCAAAAGCAGTTTATTTAGAATAGATATAACTAATTTTGAAGAAATATTTAATGGTTTTTCAATTTGCCAATAGAAAAGTTTATGTAATATGCAGAAAACTTATTTTAAATAAAAGGGAATAATTTGGTAATAAATAGGCTTCACTGACTTCTTCATCTCTTTTGTTGCTAGAATTTATTGAATCTTTTTAGATATTTTATAATTATTGTGTAAGAATACAAAAATATAAAAAGGAATTATTTTTTTTTCAATAAAGATGCAATATAAAAGTGTTATTTTTTAGTATTAAGCAAGAAGTAGAATTTCTTATTGAATTTTTATTTTAATTAAATTTTTTTATGAAATATTTAATTCTCTGGATTAAAAAGATGCTAAATCATCAATTTTTTTATATAAATAAAAGCTGAAACTATTCATTCTATAATAAAAATTTTTCATTTATAAAATGATATTGTCATCACAAATAGTGCTAGTCACTCATTACTGATTAAAATTCAGCCTCCTATACTACTTTCATACTTTTCCTAACACCTATCAACCTAAAACATTTTTAATCTACCGTCAATGTCTTTTTTTTTAATTTAATTTAATTTAATTTTTCAAAGAAATCATTTCGCATCGCGTGCAAAACTTGCATTTCTTCATTAATCTTCCTTAAACCGCTTTGGAAATTTCGAACTCACGCTGCGTCTCCATGGCAACGCGCACACGTGACCTGCGGTTCGGCGGCAACTTTTTGGCTGTCGCAGCCTATGCGCCCTTGCGATAGTCATTTCGCGCTCGACCGCGATCAAGAACACGTCTTCTGTGCCTTCGTTCTTCGAACCCTTCTTCATTGCTTTTGTCTTCGAGCACGTCGTTCGGCTTTAATTTTGCTGGTTCTCCGTGAAGTTTGGACTCGACACCGACATTAAAAAAAGGTTAGTTACTTAGCAAGTACGCGCACCAGTCGCGGCACATTTGAAGAATTTGAATCGGTTCTGCGAAAAGACCGTTTTCCATTTGCTAATGGTCCTTTGTTCTAAAAAGTTTTCGTTGACCGGTAAGTTGCTTTTTTTAAGAAAGAGGGGGGTGGGGGGGGGGGGAACAGTGAAAGGTGTCTTTGTTTTAAATAAGTCTTTTTTTTTTAAACAACGAAAGTGAAAATTTTCGAAATTAGTTACTGATACTTTTTTCGACGAGAGAATTTTGTTTTCGCCCGGCTAAGCGGGTGTTTCTTTGTTTGATAAGCTAAGTTCGGGGAAGGTGAAAAAAGTTTGTGATTGTTTCGGATACTCGATAGATTTTTCTAGAAGTTTATACATTTTTGATATTTTTTTGCAAATACGTATTCTTTTTTGATAGAAAATATATGTGCTAAAATGTTATTATGTGAAAAGCATTGTCGTTTATATCAATGAATATCATTATTAGTTTTTGTTTAAAATTTTCATTTCAATTTTTAATTCTCCCTCAGTTTAAAATAATTCAATCAACTTAAATAAACTGATATTATTGGTTAGCAAGTTATAAATCCTCCAACAAATTAAATTTATTTATGTTTTAATTATAAAAAATGAATTAAGCTTAATTGTTGGAAGATTCGTGTTCATTTGTTTAAAGATTGCATATATACAAATTATTTAATTATATATTTATACAGAAAATTATATCAATTGATATTTACTTTTAAATAGCTTTAAAAATGTCTGACGAAAACTGGGATGATGACGATTCAGCACCTACTTCAGCACCTGCTGTTTCAGTAAGTTAAAAATGTGTTTCCTCTAAATTATTTAATAAAATATAATAATAACCTACTGATAATCTTTTGTGAATAGAACAACAATGGTTTTGGTACCAACTTTGGGAAAGGTCGTGGGTTTAAACCAATAAATGATAGTTATGACAATAATAGCAGTGGTTTTGGCACTTTCGAGGATAGTGGAAGAGATGAGAGAAGACCTGGTGGTAGGAGTCAAGACTTTGGAAATGAATCTGAAAACAAAGGTTTTGGAGGAGGTTCAAAAGGTTTTGGAGGAGGTTCCAAAGGTTTTGGCGGAGACAATGACTTTGATAACAGAGGTTTTGGAGGAGAATCGAGAGGTTTTGGAGGAGGATCTAGAGGTTTTGGAGATGACCAGGTTACTGATTAATTTAATTTTTAAACTAAGAAATCTATTGCTTAATTTTTCTACTTTTTACTACTTGACGATTTAAATCTAATAATTGAATATTAAAACAATTAACGCACTATGGTAAAATATTACAAAGTACTATTCAGAATACTTTTTTTTTTTTAATAAGTGTTATAAATTATGAATTATGAATTTTTGTTAATAATTTTTTCTGCATTCAGATTAATTACATTTTCAATTTCAATACTTTGTAAGAAAACAGAGTTACTAATAATGTCAACACGACTAAAAGTTCTTGTTTTTATTTCTTTTTTTATTAATAACATATAAAAAAAATCTTGAATGAATATTACAGTTAAAAACTGCACTGTTTAATTAAATATTAATTAAATATTAAATTAAAATTTTGGCGACTTTGTATAAATACTTAACAATTTTTTTAATTTATAGGAAGATGGAGAAAATCGAAGGGGCGGTAGAGGCGGCCGTGGAGGCCGCGGACGAGGAGGGCGTGGAAGTAGGGGTGGAGGCGGTGGAGATCGAAATTATAATAGAGATGACAACCAAGAAAGTGGTTTTGGAGGCTCTCGAGGTTTTGGCGACGATAATAACAACAAAGGATTCGGAGGGGGGGGATTTGGTGATGAAAACGATAATGGATTTGGAGGAGGTTCCCGTGGATTTGGTGGGGGCGGAGGTTTCGACGATGATAACGAAGGTGATAACCGTAGCGGTGGCCGAGGTAAATATATTTTTTATTTTACGAATTGCATACAGCATACTAATAATTAAATTATGAATGCAATAAACTCTACCTTTGTTTAAAATTGCAGATTAAATATTCACTATGATTTTAAATTCTTTATTTTTGCAGGTAGAGGTCGCGGAGGCCGTGGGGGTCGAGGAAGAGGAGGTGGCGGTGACCGAGGTGATCGAGGGGATCGAGATAATTTTAATAACGATGGCGGTAATGACGACAAACCGGAAAAGCCACGTGAAAGTTACGTTCCGCCAGAACGCGGCGACGACGACGAAACTTTATTTGGCAGTGGTGTGAGTGCCGGCATTAACTTCAGGTGAAAAATGTTACCTTTAAAAATTTAGAGTAGTGAAGGTAGTGGAAATGTTAAGGATAGTTTTTTTATTATTGAAATTAAAATCGATGTAAATTCTCAACAAAATTTTTGTTTGTTCTTAATTAATTAGAAACTGATGATTTTTTTCCGATTGCAGTAAATATGACAACATAGAAGTTAAAACAAGTGGTATTGATATCCCGGATAAAATCCAAACATTCCAAGAAGCAAATTTGAGACAACTTCTAATGGATAACATAATAAAATCAAAATATACAGTTCCCACTCCAATTCAAAAGCACGCAATTCCTATTCTAATGGCTGGAAGAGATCTGATGGGCTGTGCTCAAACAGGGTCAGGAAAAACGGCAGCTTTTTTGATTCCTATTGTACAAAAGCTTCTTGCAACTGACAGAGATATGTCTGACATGGCATCAATGAATAATGTTGAGCCAAGAGCTCTTGTTATTGCACCGACCAGAGAGTTAGCCATTCAAATTTTTGATGAATGTAGGAAATTCTCGAATGGATCATTTTTAAAATGTCGCATAGTTTATGGCGGTACTGCAAAGTTTCATCAAAAGAAACAACTATTTACTGGCTGTGATATATTAGTAGCTACACCAGGTAGACTAATTGATCTAGTAGGAGAAGGCAAAATAACGTTCAATGCCATTGAGTTCGTAGTACTAGACGAAGCCGATAGAATGCTCGATATGGGCTTTATTGGAGATGTAGAAAAAGTAATTATTTTATTAATTTATTAATAATATTTTGATTTTTACTTCAATTTTTAAGAATTATATTATTAATTAACTTAATTACTTCAGGTACTTCGTCATGACACAATGGTGCCAGCTGGAGAGCGCCAAACGCTTATGTTCTCGGCTACATTCCCCCAGGCAATTCAAGAACTTGCTGGAAAGTTTTTAGTTAATTATGCTTTCGTAGTTGTAGGTATAGTAGGGGCTGCTTGCAATGATGTTGAACAATCTTTCCATAAAGTTAAAAAGTCGGAGAAAAGAGAAAAACTTAAGGAATTGCTCGAGAACGAAGCAAATAATAACACACTGAACGGAATACTGGTGTTTGTTGAAGAAAAAAAGACAGCTGATTTCATAGCTTGTTTCTTATCTGAAAACAGTTTTCCGACGACCAGTATTCATGGTGACAGATTGCAAAGAGAACGAGAAGAAGCTCTAAACGATTTTAAGGTAGTTATTGAATAAAATTTTTTATTTAAATTTTTACAGAAAATTTTATAAATTATATATGTTTGCAAGTTTGTTATTTTTATCTGATGTTTTTGTTATTTTTATTTTTAGAGAGGAACAATGAATATTTTGGTGGCTACTTCAGTTGCTTCCAGAGGTCTAGATATAAAAAACGTCAGACTCGTTATTAATTTCGATCTTCCAAAAGAAATTGACGATTATGTCCATAGAATCGGAAGGACTGGCAGAGTCGGAAACAAAGGAAGAGCTGTCAGTTTTTATGATGAGCGTTTTGACAACAGAATACAAGCAGATTTAGTCAAGATCTTAACCCTAGCTGATCAAAAGGTACCAGATTGGTTGTCGGAAGGAGCTTCTGGTGGAGGAAGTGGAGGCCACGCTAAATTTGGAGGAGAAGACATCAGAAGCGTAAGCTGAATCTAAGCAGTATTAAAAAAATAAGTGATATTGAAAATAATGCTGATAAAATTTATACTTTTTGCAGTTCTCGGATGTTCACGGTTCTCAAGGTGCCGCACAACCGGTGGAAGAGGAAGAAGATTGGTAGAACAGATAATCAAAAGTAGACACTACCTATGTGTTCGCGTCGGTGTTAATAATCCGAAGATCAGTTCAAAATGTTAAACCAGTATTTTACGATTGTTACTATTATAATTTTAGTTTTTTTATAACTTGTACAATAACGTAAAATACCATTAGTTATTTTTTAGCAACAAAGATTTGTAAAACAAAGATTATTGTTTTGACATTTAAAGTTAATGTACAATGCCAAAGGCTAGATTAAAGAATATTTGTATAGAGTACAAATAACCTTTTCTAAGAAATAAACTTTTCTATAAAAAATAAAATTATACGGTTGTTTATTCATATTAATGCTTAAAAATGTTTACATTGAAGTACTCGAGTTTTTATTTAATTATACAAAAAGCTTTCGACAGAATCTTATTCGCCAAGTATTAAGAAAATTTATTTTGCAAAATGTACTTACCATCGCTGACGTTAAAGGCGAGGTCTTCACTGTTCCAACCTAATTGCTCGTCAAGCAGAGCTGAAAATATGGAATCGGTCGTTTGATTCATGGTGTCTGCTGTTGTGTTTGGATAATACATCATGTCGGTTGGTTCGGATTTGTAAGCGGCACCACTGTCCGCACCGATCGGCTCGCTGCTATTGGTCAAGTTCATCGATGTCGCAACGGCTGATCCTAGATTCGACGGCCCACCTGTAGTAAAAAGTAAGTTAGCTATATTTTTATACTTAATTATAATGTAATTTACACGCTGTACAAGCTAATTAAATAACTTTTTTTTAAAACGTTCAATAAAACACAGACCTGTACTGTGGTAAGTCCCAGTGGAGTTAAGATCGCCGACGGGCGGCGCAAGAGTGGCATTGTGCAGCAGAACGTTGCGCTGCGCGGCCTCGTAGTGGCCGTGGTGCGGCGGGGCCGTGGTGCCGGAAGCACCGAGACTCGTGTAACTCGGGTGGTGATGGTGGTGGTGGTGGTGGCCCGGATGGGCGAAGTGCTCGCTGCCGCCCGCCACCGAGAAGAACGGCGAGATGTCTGGCCAGCGCTGCTCCATACTCATCGTTCGCACGAACGGCATTCGGCTCTGCGGATTATGAATTGTAAGTTTTTTTTTGTTTTCATTTGCTTTTTTGGTGTAAGTTTATAGAGAACAAGTTTATTTGTCAACATTTAGTGTGTCAACATAATTAAACTAGCTCAAAATTTCGAAATTTACAATCGACATAATCACCGCAATATTTATTTCAGCTTAATAATTGCTATTCAATTTACGTCAGTCATTTGCATACAATTACAATTATTTATCAATGGAGCTTTCATTTGCTGCAGCGAATAACGAAAGGAGAAAAGTATTTCGGCGGACACTCCCCACACGAAATCGGCTTTGGACGATTTCGATCGGTTATTTGATTCCCTCTCCGCATACATTACACCGATCGACTGAAGCATCGCATACGCCCATTCGACAAAAGCTACACCTTCTCCGAGTTCGACCCTTCGACTGTATTTTTTTATTGTGTCGATAATCAATACGACGCTCGCTGCAATCGATGCAAGGTTGAGTTAATACATTTTTATATTGCAAAAAATTCAAGAAAAAGTAAAGAGACGTAAATGTAAGATAATTTGCAGATTTCCAAATTTTCAAACTTGAAATATATTTGTAGCTGTATAAGGGAACTACAAGGACTAATTGTAAGAACCTTTAAAATAATTACCTCCTCCACTCATCCCCCCAGGAATTACAATAATTCAAATCCAGCATTGAGTCAAAAATCCCTTTTTACCACTATTCATCTCTAAACGTTCAAGACAAACGAAGGCCCCGAGCTCGAGGATAAGCCGGCCAATACAACATTAATATCGTCGCATTATCGGGCCTGTCAGGCTTTCGTCGTCGCCACCCGCTGGGGCCGCGTAGGTGTCGCGATATTAATGGTCCCTCCGTCTGGGCCGGTGATTGACGCGCGCGGTCTTGTTTCTCTCGCCGATAGCCGATCTTTTCGGAGTAATTGATGCCCGCGCCGTATTTTGAATTATTGACTCTGGGCCTTTTTTTCTCTCTCTCTTGTGCGTTGGTTTAAACGAGCGTAAGGAGTTCTCGAGGAGAGATTAATTTGATTTAGCTGCTTGGTTTTTGGCGTACCGAGGCTATCGATATTGATCGATTGCGACTGGAGACGCATTGTCTTTGAAACTGGATCTTTGATTTATAAATGCGGAAAGGGGCGGGTAATTAATTGTGGAATTCTTTCGACGTGGTGTACGTGCAAAAAGGGCATTTACTTCCTTGTAAATCAAACAACAATCCACGAAAAGTTGTAATACAATCGTAAAAGCAATCCTGGTAATCGCCTAAAAAGGTAGGTATCTTTGAAATACCAGCAAGCAATTTCCTCGACGCTAAAACTCCCATCAAGGCATCGCTATTTTTTCCGAAAATCCAATCCAGCTGCAGGTTGCATCCTCGGCAATAACCTTGCCGGGCAATCGCAGACGCGTCATTGAATTCTAATCAATTGCAGCCCGGCGTAAACGCGGTAGTCGGGGCTAATGCGAGAAAAAAAAAGAGACAGAGAGGGAGAGAGGCTCGAGTGCGCATCAATCAGCGAAGCGCAGAAGCGCAATCTGGCGCACGCCGCTGCTGCCTGTCAGCGAGCGCATCTGCCGCGCGGCGGCTTTCTCGCGGATTTTACGCGCCTCTTGCTCAAACTGTCAGCAGGCGCAGGAAGGAAGCCGAGAGGAAATGGGGTTCTCGACCTGCACTCGAGCCGATTGATAGTCAAGAGCTCGCAGGACTGCAGCTTTTTCCGCGTATTTATTATCGAATAGGTTAGGTTATGGGTGCAGGCGTAGTTTGAACTCGTACCGGCAGTTGGCGCTGCACGACTTGCGCGGGGCGAGTGCTTTGTATACAGGCAGTGGTTTTACTGTTAGCCGAGCGCGACGTCTCTCGAGAGCGGCGTAAAAAGCGAGGAGGAAATTGCATTTACATCAGAGAGAGGTCCACAGCGTGCAAAAACAGCCGATCCATCAATGGAAGCACCTGCGCGACGAGCCGAATAATCCATTAGCGGTAAGAATCCCCCGGCGACGCACCATTTTAATGAAGAATTCACACATGCTCGCGCATAAATCACACCGGGAGCTCCTCCGGTAGCGGAATGCGTGCCTCATCCATTCGCCACACTTCCTTCCGTTCTTCCCTTCCCTCTCCTACCCGCCGCGCGCGTCTCTCGCCCTGCGTGGGAAAGCGTATCGATGTCCAGTGGGCTTATCAAGCCTGAGCGGGGGAGGCGGCGCAGAAGAAGACCCGCGGAGAATCGCTGGGTAAACGATGCTTGTCGCCGAGTGCTTTTCGCGAGCGATCTTTTTCTGAGAACCGAGGGAAAATCCCGCGCTTTTTCTGCCGCGCGGCTGCTTTGCTCCGCTGACGGTGGATTAGGCGCTTTGCTGAGAAGAAGCCCTTTTCGAAGCCGAGGGAGACAGCTAGTGTTTTCACGAGTTTTAACGTACTTTGACGGGATTTTTGATGATCGAAAGGGCGGTAAGTGAATAATTTTGAAGTACAGAGGCCGTTGAACCTCATCGGTCGAACCGAAACGACACTCGAATCTGTAACGCCGGGCTAAAAAAAAAGAGTGGACTTGAACGGTACCCGAGAGGACTCGAGAGAGAGAGAGGTCAAGTCCAGTCGGCGAGTCGTGCGTTTCGTCGCGCTCGGACTCATTACGCATTTCACAGTGGTCGCGAGAGCGAATAAAGGCGAGGCGTCCCGCCGCGAGAATTCCCCGCGCTTCTTGCCTCAATAAGGCGGTTTTGCGCGCGCTTATGGATTCTTTTTTTGCCTGTATATATGCATCGCCGCCGCGCCGGAAATGACGCTCCTTCGGACTGTATTTTTTCGGGCTGAATTTCTGAAATTCCTCGGCTCCGGCGCGCTTCGAGCGCTTTTAACGAGTTCGGGGCTTAATAGAACTGAGAGGCTGACTGATGGCCGTTAATAAATATCGCGGCTTTGTTTTATGTGACTGCGGGGCTTAAAAAGTAACTGTAAACGCGAGCTCGTACGTCAATTTGTTGATTTTACGAGGACACGAGAGCGCGCGCAGCAAAGAGCGTACTTTAATTTCGTAATGGCGTAACAATGCCATAAATTTTTCGTCAACGTATTATATTGGCTCGCTGATGAATCGCTCGGGTATTCTAGGAATTGTACCGTTATTCCGCGCCTAATGAAAGCGGCTGAACTTTTCGCGAGATTCGGCCGGAACGCGAGCGTTAATAAGAGAAAATCGAGTGACGAGGCAGGAACGCGCACCGATTAAGGCTGCGAGATTCGAGTTGGATCTTTAATTGATAAGATTCGATTCGCGTAATTGAATGAGAGTTTATTAGCCTCGAGAATGGGATGATTAATACACGTTGACTCGGGCTGAAAAAGTCTCGGCGAGAAAGTCGAAAATTTCGAGAAATTAAGCCGTCTCGGAGAGCGAGGAGGGAATATACTGGAATCCTATTTTGAGCAAACAAGGAAATTCAAACAGCAGCTCGAGAAGTGGCTCTTTAAAGCGCACTAAGAAATTTAAACAAAACCTGTCTGCGCACACATTTCCACACTCGAAAAGTGAAGGAGCGACCAATTACTCGTTCACCCGTCAAAACTCCAGCCGCTATTTGGAACGAGTATAAATACGAGTGTCGTAGGTAAATTGAAAACGGTAAACAAAAAAATCGAGGGTAAGGTTGAGGTCCTTTCTATATAAAACCGTATTTAAACTGAAGGGCGGACCTTAGCTTCTTGGCGCGGAAACGAACTCGTCCATTCGAAGAAACTCGAATCGCGGCCTGCTCCAATTTCCCAAGCAAAAAACGCGAATTAATAATTGCAGCTCTTCGCGCTGCCAGGCAGTCTCGGGCGCATGCGCGGACACGCAAATGACGCTTGTCGTGCGCGGAGGCGGTCCGAGATCTCACGCAAGTCCGCTGCCTCAAGGACCATTCGGCGGTGCAAACATCGAAAATTGACCGTGGATAAATAGAAGCGGGAAGGACTTTTTTTTTTTTTTTTCTTGAAGCCCGACGGATTCTTCGCGCTGCGCCGTCGCTTCTTCCACCGAACGCCGGTCCAATATAATAATCGACCGATCCTCGAACGCGGAATTGAGATTAATTCCGCGCTGAATAAAGATTGCAGGTGATTTTCGTTAGAGGCCGACAAAAACGGGGGAGAAGAAGCGCGTAGATTAACGCCGAGATTTTCGCAGAGAGCCGCCCCGGAGGGAGAAAAAGGAGCCGCGAGCGGCGATTTGTTCGGGACGATTTGGCGAGGGGCGCAAAAACGGCGCGCTTTCAGCCCCGCTTTTACGAGCGATTTGCGCTAAAAATCCCGTGCAAAATCGGCATCTCCGGCAAAGCTTAACGATCGTTCCGATAAAGTACACATAATTTTCGGATTAACGTCGCTTTTTGCCGGCCACTGGGACTCTCGCTCCGCTTTTATCTTATCCCGCGAAAATTCTCCACGTGCGATCTGCGCGGTTATCGCGCAAATGACCCGCTTCGTAAGCACTCGAACCGGGTAGGCCCCGATAAGAGGTGTTGCGCGACGCACGTGCAAATTATCCGAGCGCGTCCTTGGGGCCCGAGAGCCAAAGCCACGCGACCGGCTCGAAAAATGGCGCGGCAGCTCGTGACCGGTTCTCTCGGCGGGCGCATTACCGAGCGGCTCGTAACTCCCCGCGCTTCCGGAAAACGGAGAGAGGCTCTCTGCTCCCGATGTGCTCTCTTGGCAAATTGAAGGCCCATTATTCGGCGGGGGCCCCCGCGAAGGTCCATTGAAATGCATTGGCTTTCGGAATTTACGAGCGGCGAAAATGGAATATCCCCCCCAGTGGCAGAATATGGTTTAGCCGTTTTTTGCCCAGGGAGATGGAAATTGTGATTAGAGGCCCGAGCGGTAATTCAGTTATCACTTTTGCAGATTCAACGGCAATGACGACTTGTGATTCCCTGATTGACCGGCTAAGATGCGGAGGATAACGAGATTGCGAGGTATGCAATTTGTGTTTTTTTTTGGAGGCTGACCTTGGATTGATAAACGCTCAAGGATGAGTGATTTAATTCGTATAAATATTTAGATATTGATTCTGATGTAACTGGCGAGCTTTGGCTTATTGCCGGCGGTTAAAAACGATAATGTAATAAGCGCTTTGCGCGTCGATCAATCAAAGGTCTCCCGGTAGACCGACGAGGAAAATCGCTGAAACAATCGGCTGCTGTTCTGCGGACCCTAAAAAGGTGTTCGATTATCTCGCGTCAATCATTCGGTTAAATCTCGCATATTAATGACGGCGGTAACAAAAAAAAAAGACTGCGCGAATTAAGATGCACAGCCACACTGGCATTGATTAATCGCGGCTGCCCGTTTTTTTTCCGTCCTCCGCTTCTATTCGCAAAATTGAATGAATCCTCCGAAAAACAGTGACTTAATCGAATCCAGAATGAAGAGGCAATCGTCGTCCCCGAGCCCCGCGCCTCGTCATCCCGGCGATATCTCTCGGCGAGCGCCTCTCTTCCGGCGCGAGCGACAATCTCTCTCTCTCTCTTGCTCTCGCGTATTGGGTTTCGGGAACGGGACGCATTTTCTCTCCCTCGGCGCGGCACCGAGAGTACCGCAACGCGCATAAATCATAACACCTGCAGTCCGGTGAGTGACTGCGCGTAATTAACGACCCGGCCGCCAGCAGAAGCTCGAGAAAGAGAGACCGGACACTCGGCTGGGAGAGAGAGAGAGAGATTTCTCGGCTTCCTTTTTTTTTCGAGCCCAAGAACGACGAGGACTTTCTTAAGCTGCGAGTCAATTGTTTGGAGACGCGGGGAAGGCTGCTTTTCGGGCTAAAAGGCCTCTCGATTATTCGATTAACCGAGGTGGCCGTAATTACGAAATTGTATTCATATACGCGACTCGAAAAGAAAAGGCAGCCTATCGCTTCGTAATGAAAATGCGAAAATTGCGAGGCCCCCGCAGGCGAGTTGATGCGCGGCCGCGGAAGTCGTCGTCACGAGAAATAAAGGTAATCGCGCGAAAATGTCCCTTTGGGCGCGATGACGAGGTGCTCGAGAGCGCGTTCCTTATTTTTTCCGGAGAGGTAATCATTGCGGTTTGTGACGGAGTTTCCAGGCTAATCGTTCCGAGGTCAGAGCTGCTATTGAACGCATTATGCTCCCATAATGGAGGCTCGCAGTGTCGCGGAGGGCAAAGAAAGTCCGACTAATAGAAAGGGCCCTAAATCTAGTTCTCCCGAGGAGCCTCGGGCCAGACCGCAGGGCCGACCGCGGGAGTATACACAAACTCCTCGTTCCCCTCGGCCTCGTCGCGGGGAGCGCGTCCGGCGCGGAGGAGGAAGCGGTTCGGGACACTTCGGGGAGATAATCCTCCGGCGGGGAGGCGGTTAATTGCGCCTCGGAGGACCGGTAGGCGGCGACCGAGCTGTCAAAACTACAGTGCCCGAGCCCGGGGAGCTGTTGGCGACACAGAAGCGACTCGGAATTGAGAATTTACGAGCGACCCGACCCCGACGATCAATTTGACTCTCGAGTGGACCGCCTCGGACGCCCCGGCGATTTATGCCTTTATTGATGCGCCAGAAGTCGGATCTGTTTGGCTTGATTTGTTGGGCTGCTCGTTAGAGGGCGTGGCGGGTCAATTGGGGGGAATATTGGTCTGCCGATCGGTCGCTCGGGAAGAGTTTTCGACTCGATTTGCAGATGAATCGTTTTCAGTCGGGAGCAGCATCCGCGAATATTTGCCGGTCGAGTGGCCGCTCAAAATCAACACGTATTTTATTTGCCTCGCCTCGCTGGCAAAGGTTACGCCAACAGTCTCTCTCTCTCTCTCTCTTCGGGCTCCCAACTCACCCGGGGCCCCCCGACTCTGTTTACGGTATAATAATAATCCCCCTGGCCCCGAGAGAGAGAGAACGAGAAAATGGCCAGTAGTGTAGTAGCCTAACAACTTTGCGCAGCGCTTGGCGACTTTTACGAGGGGCCCCGCGCGATTTATCGCGCTCTCTCGCGCGCTCCTCTTCCTGAATCCTCTCTCTCTCTCTCTCTCTCCGCGAAAACACATATTTCCCGGGCCGCGCGCGCTGTAAATTTCGAGTTTGTCGAGGAGCCGGGCAGCTGATTTGTAAGCGGCGGATTTTCGCTCTCGTAAAGAAGCGGCGCGACTCCCCCGAGGCAGGCCACTCCGCGTATGCTAATGCGCCGAGTCAATTTGCGCGACAGTCTGTCGGTTTTGCGGAAGGGCCCGATGAGATTTCTATTTATAGGCCTCCTTCTCCCGCTCGAAAAACGCGCCGCGCGACCTTTGGAGCTATTTTTTTTTGTCGCCGCTTTTTTCCGCGCCGCTCGCGGGGAACGGCGGCGGCGGGGGGGCCTTACGCAAGTGTGCGCAAAACGTGTCATTTTTGGAGAAGCGGCTCTCACGCGAGTGTCGTATTAACACTGACCCTCGGCCGAGCGGCTGTAATTGCTAGCTGCTGCACCGCTTCTGCGCGGCATTGTGTCAGAAGACGAGGCGATCCGTCCGCGTTTATGGAGAGCACAACGCGTTATGTATCGCGGAGCCGAGCGGCATCGAGGCAGATTCGAATCTTCGATTTTCGAACTGTTTACGTTGCGGGCTCCGACAGATATGTGTATATATATAAACGGTTTGTCCGGAGTCGATCGGAGACTGGACGTTTTCATTGCGGCTTTTTCCGAGTGTCAATGTCGATTTTATAATCGCCATTACTTATGCAGATGAGTTGTTGAACGTTCGGCGATACCATTGAGAGCGAGATAAATTAGCGTCAAATTTTTTTCGCCTCTTCCCGTTATTAAGCGTTTTTAGCGATTCTGAAAATGATTGTTTATTAAGGTTTTTTCCCCTCGAAATCGGGCGCAAAAAGGCATTTTAATTCCGGAATGGACGTCTCGCTTTTTTTCCCTCCCTATAATTGTAAAAAAAAGGATCAATTAAATATAGAATACACGCGCCGATGAATAAATCATGCGGCTTTCGCGTGTCATAGTAAAATAAGAGGCAAAAAAAGGAGCACCAAGCGGTGATGGACGTTTACGCTGCTCCGGCATGCTTGTGTGTATAATCAAAACGTATTTTCCAGCTCGCTTATTTTAAAAAATATTTATTCGCCTCGCTCGTATCCCCAATTTATTGAGCTTTTGACTGATGCCAAGCTCGAGTCATTATAAATTTCGATCATTAAAAATATTATTAATTTCCAAGTAGAAAAGCGGTTTAGCAAAAATTACTAGAGTAATTAGTAGCTCGAGGACAGAATCAGGGTGAAAATTATTCCACTTTGTACGAAAATTTAATAATTACTAAATTTATGGCAACAATTATTGAATCAACTTTTAGTAGAAAGTTCAGTAATAATTTTCACTCCGATCCAATAGCAATTTTTACTAAACCTTTTTTCTCCGTCTACGTAACGATTTACATAACGAGATCATTAACAGCTCATTTTTAGATTAACACTTTTCCTTCGAGAGATTAAAACTGCTCTAATAAATGAATCGCACGCCACTTTACTCCTCAAAGGTTAACTTTCTCATCACCGCGATCAAAACGATCAAAACATAAATCACCGAAATAATAATCTTTCTGGTGCACTGGGCCAACCCCGTCCACTAAATCAAGCTCCGCATTGCGCAACGCACAATATTTTTCTCTCCGCGAAAAAATATAAAAAAAAAAAAATTCGCGCGACCTACAAAAAAAAAAAAGAAAGAATATTCCAAAGCGGCGACAAGTAGGATAACAATAATTGTCAGCTGCGAGAGAGACTTTCACCCGCCCGGCGCTTTCACGCAACGCGCCGCTTTTTTTTTTTACGAGAGCTTTAACGCTGATTTATCGCGCCGCTTATTTGCTTAGTGTGGGAATACGAGCTTCGACGGGCGAACTAATTGCGCGCGACTTGAATTACCGATTCTCGGCCCGGCGGAACGGCCTTTTTATGGGGGCGTAAATTAAGAAGCTAAGTGAGATCGGGAAAGCGGCCGTTTTCGAGGTTGCAGGTACAATTGAAACTCGAGCCAGAAGACACTTTTTCGAAAGTGATGTAATTGCAGAACGTTCGGACGATCGAGCGAACGTCGTCGGCGCGATTTCGCGCCGAGCAGGAATTTATGAATAATACTAAAAGCCTGGAATGACAGCATAATTGTGCTTTCCGATAGAAAAAACATTTAAATTAACGCGTTTTTTGTTCCGAACCGCCGGGATTCGTACGGTAATTGATGTCTCAGGCTGTTTTTTCGCCGCAAACAATATTTTGAATTTACGCAATGACCGTCAAACCGCCTCCCGATATAATCGCCTCAGCCGTGGAAGGAGGGAAAAAAAAGAAAATCGGAAACGCTAGGCCTGACATTGACAATGTCGCTCGGACGCGATTTTAATTGAACGCTTTCACTGGCCGATTCGCGCTTATTAATCACTCTAGCCGGGCTTTTACATAACGACAGAAAAACGGCCGCGACTCGGTCGCAGACAAAAGGAAAATGCCAGGCTGCTTTTTTCCTCCGATCGGCGGCATTGCCGGGCTGGTCATTTAAAAATCTGCGCTCGGATCGATCGTTATTGATAAATCGCGCATCGATCCGCAGATAAGGGGGCAGATAACGATCTAAAATAATAACCTTAAAGCTATATCTAATCGGCGAGCTTGGCGGCGGTGTCCTACCTGCAGAAAGCCGTCGTCGACGACGAGGTTCCAGCATTCCGGAGCGGGCGCCGGATCGGCTGTGATCGCGTAGTGCGGCTTGAAGATCGCTTGCTGCACGTCGTTCATAAGTGCTCTCGGTCTCTCCTCGGGTCACTGGCACGTCATTATTCACAGAGCTTGTCACGTTACCGTTCTCCCTCTCTCTCTCTCTCTCTCTGTGCGGCGCACGGGTCACACGGGGGGCACACTGTACTACCTTGCCTGGCGCGCGGCTTACGGACGAGTGACGTCGGGATCGAGGATCTTCGGCCTGGGCCCCGGGAGAGCCGGAGGAACGGGGTTGGGGGAAGGGGCAGCTCGCGCCGATTGGCCGAGGCGGACGGGCTGCCTGGACGAGACAGAGTCCACGTGTCTCCGGGTTACGTCATTAGACGGGGGAGGCCGATGGAGGAGCGATCGATCGCTGATCGATGGATCGGAGGATCGACGGGGGGGTCGAGCGGGCAGGTCCTTCTTTTTCTCGGTTTGTCGCGAGCGGCTTTGATTAATGAGCGGGTATGTGATTGAATTAAGGTTATCGGGAGAGAAGTAATTGAAGGAGGTAATTCACGAGTGCGTATGAACGAGTTATTCAATAGTAATAAGTAGTGCAAGGATTGTGAGAGAGAGAGATGGGAGTGGCGTGGGTCATTGTCGCGCTGCGTGATTAGTGTGATTTTGAAAGTGATTTGCGCTCTCGGTAATTAGCGATGCCGAACAATCGGCGAGACTTTTGTGGGGATTAAAACGGTGGAATTAGTGCCTTGGCGCGTATGATAATTTTTGAATTTTTAATGACGTAACATAAATAATCGTAATTTACTCAATTCGAAGACTGATTTTAACGACGTTTTCCTTTGAAAAATCATCGGAACAGCTGCGAAATTGAACTCCCGCCGCAATAACCCAGCACTCCTCCTATCAATAAAACACTTCCCCGACAAAAGTGCATTCGCTCTCTCTCGCGCCTAGCCTAGAAAGCGCTAATCACCGACGCAGATCGCGAGAGAGAGACGCACGTGCACACGTGGAGAGGAGAAAAAATGGCGAGACCGAGGCGCGGGTGGGGCGAAGAGAGAGAGAGAGAGCGGAGCCTGTGATTTGTGGCCGACGGGGTTGTTGCCGAGAATTACGGGCCTGACTCGGGCCCGAGGGGCCGCTTAAGTCCGCGGTTTTCCCTGGGACCTCCTTATCGACCACGGGATTTTTTTCTGAAACGCGCCCGTAACCGTTTCTTTTGCTGCGCCGCCGCTGTAATTCCCGACTGGTCTCCCCGAGCTAAGTTCTGGGCTGCTTGCGAAAAGCTGACTTTTTCCGGGGGAGCTTTACGGGCGGGAATAGTGGTTTGTCGGAATGGAGAGCGGTGCTTATTTCGGATAAATTTTCAGTTTTGTTTTTCTGATGGGAATCGTTTGAATAGGAGATTTTTGGAAAAATACCCTGGTCCTGACGGTCGTCGGTTGAAAGATCGGTTGGTTTTTTGGTATTAACGATTTTTCAGATCATTTACAGGAACCTTACGGTTTCAAAACCATTCCAGGACCATTTCGAAGCACGTACAGGAAGAAATGAAATACACTTTTAGTAATAAGTATTTTGGCACACTGCAGTATTTTTTAATAGAATCTTTTTTTTCATGACCCAAAAAAATGGAGACAACAACCATTGCAGTTCTGGGCCGTAACGTTAATCAATTTTTTATTAATCCATTGACGAAAGAATAAATACTCAAATTACTCAAATTACTTCTTAAATGCCGGAAATGTCGGAAAAAACGTTTCATATTCGTAAGAAAAATGCCCAGTTTTATAGCCAGCAACTGCTCTCTTGGTCATTTCGTATACATTCATATTTCTATTAGGACAGAAGCATGAGAAATTGCTTTTTACGCATAAAGAATCAAACTTTTTAAGTGAAGGTTCTGTTACGCTGCTACTTAACCGGTAATAAAATCCATAAAATAGTAATTACACGCAGACGGCCAGTAAATTTACCTTCTAATTACGAAGGACGTCTCTTAAAAGTGACAAAATCCAATTTTACCCACCGGTCCAATATCCTCCGACTGCCGTTACTCCGTTCCAAAAGCCCAGAAACCTAATGGGAGAGCTTACGAGCTTAGAAGTCGACGGCGTTTTTTTTCTCCTGCCAAGTCCCCGCGGCGCACGTGTCGTTACGCGAGATCCGCGTCTATCGAAAAAGCTGCCTGGTCGCATGTCGCGAGGCCACGCGGAAGACGCACATAACCTATACCCGCGGCTGAGTGCCCCTCTCGCACATCCTTATACCGAGAGCCAGGCGACAATTACAATCAGCGGGCCGCGCGCTCGTAAAAATGTATTCCCCGCGCTTGCATAACCTCAAAGGCTCTCCGCGTCGTCGCGCAGTGCGCGCATGTCGCACTGGGCAATGAGCGACGGGCAAGCGATTACTAATAGTTGTTTATTGCCTGGATTTACGATCGCGAGAGAGAGACACAGAGACCGACGGAGTGTTTGCCATTTTTCCAGCTCCCCTCCGCGGGGCTTGATTGTCGAGAGCTTTTCCGTTTCTCGGACGTCTCGCTTCTTTATTCCCCCGGCGGGCGATTATCAGCGATGAGCCTAATGAGCTGGATTTCAGCGGGAAATTTCAAAGCTGGAACGGGAAGGGAGAAAAAAAGTACCGGCAAATTGTTGGTGCACGTCTCTCTGGTTGTAAATCGTTGCTTATATCGCGTTTCAGGAGGGCAGCGAGTAAACAATCGCCACGGATCTAAGAGATGTGGAAGTAGTTAGGTTGACGCGTTATTGTTTTTTAATGGCGCGCGCCGAGAGTTTGTTTAAAAATACTAAACAGTTTTATGCTCCGCCTGGGAGAAAAAAAAATAGTGTATTACGTCTTTGCCGCCGAGATTATTAAAGCAAATTGACCGTCATTTAGCATAATTTCAACATTCTTTGTGTTTTACGGTGCTTCTATGCCGCGTCTAAGATGTTGACGGCGTCCTGCCGACTTATTCAATACTTTGTTTGTAATATTGCCGGTAAAGTTATGCTCGTTATTTATATTTATCGCTTGATGATTGCTTTTTACTCCTTCATGCTCTGTCACTTTTTGCACGGCCGACTTTTTCATTTCTTTCGGCTATTCAAGATGTACACATTTAAATGTTATGCGTCGTTAAAAAATTACTATTAGGGAGGATTAAAGGACGGTAGCGTCCCTGCGACGAGCATTAAAACTGTTATCCTTTCGCGTTTGATGCCTTCCCCGTATCCTCAGCTCGGTCAAGATTGACCGTAATCCAATATAATTCGCGACGACAAAGAAGTCGAAACGATCTTCGCGAAGTGGCTTTCACGGCTCCTTCACGGAAATCGGCCGTAAAACCTCTTCCATCCTCGCGGCGGCGGCGGAGTTTTCGGGAAACCGAAAATAGCACAGGAAAGGCTCGACGGCCGCCGCTCGGCATTAATTTCGTCGGCGAGCGAACTGCTCGGAGAGCTCCGACACCGGAGCGAGAGTTACACATGTAACATCCGTCGGTCGTCCGCTGCATTAAGAGACGGCGGTTACGAGGGATAATTGCTGGGTGCGGACTCGCGGGGCAGTAAATAACCGTGTGTCCCGTTTATGGACCGTAAACGCCGCTCTAACTGCGCCGCGTGCGCCGGTATGCCTCTCTCGCTCTCTCTCCCTTTTCTCTAGCCTCCTCTCTACTTCGTATATCAAAACCTTATTCAGCGAAGCCCCTTATTACTGGGCCGCTTTTTCGCGGCCGGAGCGCCCTCTGGAGTGTAACGGCGGCCCGCCGACTCGGCGATCGGTTTTCACGCGGCGGTGAGGATCGCCAGCTTTTAATCGGAGAGTTTTTTTTGCCGCGATTTCTAAACTAGATTCCGACGATTTGCCGCAATTTTTGCTGAATTAGCTCGTTAGGGGCTTTTGAAAAGTGCCTCGAGTAGCCGTTAACGGCGGATCGTAAAACGTCGCTATTTAGGGCCGGCTAGAAAAAAAAGAGAAAAATTTTCTCCGTTTCGCCACTTGCGCGCGCAACTCGTGGCATCCGCTTGATTAAAAGCATAACTGCTCCGCGGCCGCGTTAATTTCCGTTTCGTCAATATCCCGCGGAAATTGCGCGCGTTAGTTTTCCGGCGCGGCTTCGAGGCAGCGCTTTTATCGGGGAGCATCGCCGGGCACTCGGGACCATAAGTGGCCGAGCTGTCAGGAGCCGACGGTTAGGCGAAAGAATAACAACAGGCCTTACCTGGAACGAGCGGTGATGAGGATGATGGGGGTGGTGGTACTGCGGCGTGTGAATCATGTTGTCGGCCGGTGGATCCTCGCTTGTCTTGGGGCTCGAGTCCTCGTCGTCCGCGGACGTAGATGCCCGGGAATCGCTGCGCGCCCCGTCGGAGTTGTCCTCGTCGCGCTTCTTCTTTACTTCCGGCTTCTGCTGAGATGGATTGGCCGGAGGTCAGTTTAGACGTGGTTAGGGGGTTAATTTGGGGATTAATTCGAGGTATTTGAGGGACTCGTAATGCTGTTATTTTGTGGTTGTTGAAGACTGGAAAAATCTAGACCGAAGAGGGTGGCAGCGTCGATCGGAATTTTATGTAAATTAAATGAATCTCTTTTTTATTTCTTTCAATATTCAAAGAATATTAAAAACTTGTTTGCAAAACCTTGTCCATGAAAACGTTAAATTTACATCAATGTCAATTATATAGGTTAAAAATGAAAATCGTATACCGTTTTTACCCGCGTCGTAAATGATAATACGAAAGATTAAACAAAAAATCCTTTCCCCCGAACCGTCACTGACCTCAAGTTGGACCTCATCGAGGCCAACGAGCTGCAGCGCCTCCTCGAGGTTGAATCCGTCGGGCAGTCCGAGCGAGTCGTTGCTGAGGAATCCGTCAACGGCGGCGCAACCGTCTAGCAGGCAGCTGCCGTCGCCGAGCAGCTCCCTCGTGAAGTCATTCTCGAGGCCCAAGCTGGCGTCGTTCAGGCCCAGGGAGTCCTCGCCCAGGCCGACGAGCTCGCCCAAACTCGCGTCGCAGAGGAGTCGCGAGCCCTGCTCCTCCTCCTCCTCCTCGGCGTCGGCTTCCTCCTCCGGCTGCTGCCGCGGCGGCTCCCCCGAGAACCCGAGCTCCTCCGGCTCGCTGTTTAGGATGTACTCGCCTGCAAGAGGAACGGGGGTTAGTGAATTATTGTTGATTCATTGCCTATTGGGATTTGGGATCGAGTCGATTTCCGTAAAACGTGTGTACGATCGTCGTGAACGACAGAGCGACGGGGCCTCTTCCCAAAGTCAATACTCGTAGACCCGCCAGTTTTTTTTTCGGTCCCCGATCTTTAATCGATAGAAATCTCAATCGGCCCTTTGTTTCTCGCCCTCCCCTGGTTTTTTTTATTTTTAATTAGAAGCGCGCGGAAAAGCGGCTCGGTGCCTTTCCCAGGCGTGAATCGTCGAAAAAAAGGAGCGGAGCGCAGGTAAGAGAGGACTCGGAGCCCGAAGGAGAGGAAGAGGAGAGAGGCCTACACACGTAACTAATTGAGGGACAAAGGGGTTCCACCTGCGCCGGCGCGTCGACGCCCTTCGACCAATCGAGCGCTGCTCCGGGCCTCCTTTCTTCCTTTTTTTCCGCGCCGCAAGCTTTTTTCCGTCGCTCGCTCGCCTTCTTGCGCCGGGGAACGAAGCTCTCTATTGGTTTTGCCGAAAGCGAGAGGCGGCTTGGCGCGGGAGAATAGAGCTGCGGTCTGGAAGAGTTTCCGAAGACGCGACTGCTTTTTGCGAGTCTCTGCGGTCAATGGATTGTTAGATCGATGTGCCACCGCGTAGTTAGCGTTTTGCGTATGTGTGCCGAGTTTCGTTACCTGATCCACGCACGATCTTTAATCGGTCGCGCGTCGTTGGCCAAACGGGAGTTGTTGCTTTATTAACGTTGAATATTAAAATACCTAAGAAATTGTAACCTCCTTGGAAATATTTCCAGCGAGCCTCGAGAACGGCAAACCTCTCGAGCAGCTTCCGCCGCGAGAAAAGACTCGAGAACCCATCTCACTCCTCTAGGAGGATTTTAAAAAAAACTCTCCATTGAGCACATCCCGGGCCCGATAAACATTTCCTCGGTGCCTCTCGACGCTATCCGCGCCTGCGCTCTTACGCATTCATGTGCCCCGTCCGGAGAGGCGAAGGGCCCGCTGCCGCCGCCGTCTCGGGAATTATTATTTTATGAGATTATTATCTCTGACAACAGGCGGCCGTAGGCGCCTGAATCCTTTTCTTGTTTTTCCAGCAAGTGGATTCTCACGCGGGATTAAGGGGCTTTTCCTTTTCACGCCGGACACCTTTTATATTGCTCGAGTTTTCTCTGCAAATAGAACCCCCGGGCTCCGGGCTTTCTTCGGTGGGAGATGCTTTTCCGCCGAGGAATTCGGTGTTTTCTGTGATAATAGCCGCGACGGTTAGACGCCTAATTTTATTCGAGGCTTTATGCGGAGTTATAACATTTGAATTTAAGGTAAAAATTTCTTTAACGTTTGAAATAAACCCGCGCTGAAGCATTTACTTTTCGAACGATTTAAATGCTGCTTTCTATCCATCCGCAAATCTACCTCTCACCTCTTGATTAAAATAATTATTCCCAAATAACCCCGAAATCAATTAATTCTGCATTCCCAGGCTCATTAAAACCCTCAATTACCACCGAAAGAATCGCCGACTTCCCACCAAATTAATACTTTCGCGATTCTGCCGCCGAATTTCGCGTTCAGGCTTCGATTTCTCGAGCGGTTGAAAAAAAAAAAATTAGAAGAGGGAGCCCAAGACGCGGCAGGACGCGGGTTATTACGCGCGGTTAACGAGCGGGCCGCCATCGCCGAGGCCCGACTCGTAATTCGGGCCGGCCGATAATGCCGGCTGATAATTTGCCGCGGCTATTAAGCGACCCTCCGACTGCCTTCTGTCCGTCCCCTCCCCCCTCGATTCTGCTTTTTAAAATGGAGGGCTGCGATGCGTTAATGGGAGAGTGTTTGATGGGTTTTTTTTTGCTGGCCGTCGAGGCGAGCTTGTGGTGGTTTTTTTTTGTTTTTACGTGAAATAACTCTTTGTGTGATTTTATGTTAATTCTGAATTTGATGTTTATCTTGTTAACTCCGATTATTCCGAGTGCACATCTTTGAATTAACTCGCTTTACATAGACAGTTACGAAGGCCTTTTTTCTCGCGGGATATAATTGTAATACAGCAGATCATCGTGTGTCGTAAGAACAATTGGATTATTTTGATACTCGTATATTGCGTGGGCTGACAACTTTCAAACCTCAACAGTTAACTTTTTGCTCATTGTGTTGCTTCATAACCGGTAAAAAGTATACGTTTTTGTCATTGATACAATAAACGCAATTTAAGAATTAGAGTTTTATCAGTCTGTAAAAACGTTTCGAGCATCTTTACATTCCAGAAATTTTTTGTTCAATTAAAACTGTCTTTGTTAAATTCAAGTGAAGGTACTCTACAATTTATTTAGTTCAAACGATCCTTTACTTAAAAAAAGCCTTTTACGAAAATTAATCAACATTCGCTACTCTTTAGAAACTATATGTTAAAGTCGTTTTCCGAATAAAAATGTACATTGTCATTTTAAAAATCCCGAGCTACCAATAAAATTGACCGCCCTGCCGGGGCAAAGCAAAAGAGCACGCATTGCCAGCTCGGCCCCGAAAGAGCCCGGCAACTTTTCCACACCTCAACAAGGAAGAGGCCGCCGAACGAATTAGCCGCGGGTCCAGCACAGAGATCCGCAAGATGACTTGGCGGGGAAAGGCACGCGGCGATCCGCCGGGGCAAAGACCGAGGAGAGCGGCTTTGAACTCGCCGGACGCACGATTTTTCCCTGACGGGTCATTTCTCATAGTTGCTCGAGCGCCGCGGCCTTCGTGGAGCAGCTGCCGTTCTCGCCGGATCCGATGGGAGGCTTTTCTCGCTTTCCGCGGGTGGATGTTTCGTTTTTCGGGGGTGGTAATGCAGCTTTTCGAGGGTCGGCTGCGCGAGGCGAATTTATTTGTTCATTTCAAGTTAAGTAGGATTTCTTTTAGATTGCAATAAAGGTTTTTAGCGTTTTAGATCCAATTTTTTTTAGTTGTAGGTTTAATTCTGAATGTTTCAAAGAACTTTTTCAATTTTCAAAGATTATGATTACGTAAAAGGTTTTAATTTATATGGAGATTGCGTATGTAAAAATAATAATTAAAATAAATTGGAAACCTGTGCGGGCTTATTCTACCTTTTCCGTCGGTTGATTTACGTTCGCTATACCTCCGGTCCCGTAAAGTGAATGCGCGATTGAAACAATTTAAGTGGTATAAACTTTCTTTGATTCATAATATCGTTAATTTTTAACATCTATTAACCATTTCAACAAAACTAGAATAACTTTTCCAACTTACAGAAGAAACCTCGCGCAGCCCCGAAACAGTTAAACCGCCAAAACTATACGAGCACCTCATAAAAAATTCATAAACCCTCGGCATTTTTTACGTCCCGTCGCTCCAATCCTTCCTTCAAAATTTGACGTACGGAATGCTTGAAATCCCGTCGAAAAAAATGCCGACAATCGAATTCCGCCGCTAAGACTATCGTCGGGATCTCTCGGCTAACGAAATCATCAATCGGCGGCGGCAGCGGCGATCGCCGTGAAAAATCGGCGATTCGTCAGCTTGTCACCGGCCGCTCCGGTCAGCTCCACCGTCCGGTAATTGGCCGGCGATCGTCAATCACGACGCGATTTTTCCGAGGCGGGAAATTTACGAATCGGCCGAGACTTATTGCTTCCGACGTTGCGCAAGAGTTTGGCGAGGTTCGACGGCGCTTTTGAGGGGTCCGATGGTGAAATGGATTTTTTTTTTGTACGTAGGCTGTATTTTTTACGTTTTAGAAGCGACGAAGGTCTTGAAAGGGAATTAATATAATCATGCTTCTATTAGAGGTTTTTCTTTAAATCTTTGACGATTTTTTGATATTTTGAAACGAAAGAATTAATGGTTTTGTTTAATACACTTTGACAATTTTATTCTTTATTATTGAAAATATTCAGTCTCGTTATTAAAAATATCTTGAACTTGGAAACCGTTTTAGTTCTTCTTTGAAATGAAGAATGAATGTAATTTATCGATCGACGAGATTTTTAATTTTAATTTAGGCGAATATCATACAGTTTTCTAAGCACAACGATTCCCGACGGCTAAAACCAGCTTCGTTCAATCATTTTCTCAGTCTTCCAACACCACCTCGCATCCAGCCGCCAACTTTTCAACACAATATCGTACCTAAGAACTCCGCAAATGTCTTCCGCTGGGCAAATCTCGTGAATTCAATCCAGCAACTCGGCGAATTTCCGCAATCACTCTTGAAGGAACACAATCAACACAACTCCCGCAGAAAGCAGCCAGCAACAGTCCTTCCACAAAGGAACTCACACTCTCGATAATCCTCCACAAAACCAGCGAAATCGAGCAAGCACACTGCCGAAAAACGGGGTCCTTATCACTGTTTCCTCCGCGCTCCGGCAAGTCAGTCCGAATCCACGCAACACAGAGTCCGGCGGCTCGCTGACTATCGCGTGCTGCGTTCTGGGATTGCCCAACCGGGCTCGGCATTGTGCCGACTCTCTCTCTCTCTCTCCCTCTCTTCCTGCGGGGGAAAAAGGCCAGCAAGGGGGGAAGAGCCGCTCGCAGCCAATGGCGGTCCAGCGAGGCCAGCAACATGGCCGCCCACCCGCTCGGCACAATGCTCGGGAGAAGGAAGGGGGGGCGAATAGACGGGGCGAAGGTGGGGACGGAGGGGAAGGGGCAGATGCGTGGGCCAAGGAGGAGGAATCGGCGAAATTGGAAAGTTTATTGGGCGAGCCCGAGAAAGAGACGGGAAAGGAGGATCTGGCTTGGCTGCTTCGAAGGCTTTTAGGATGGCTGGGAGATTTTGGATTTGCGAATTTTTCGCGTTAATTTCGCTTTTTCGAGGTGTGAACGCGTTTGGGCATTCGATTTTTCGATCCGGAGTAGATGAATGGAGTTTCTTCTTATTGACGCTTGAACGAAATAAATTTTATACAATTTTGTTTTCGATGACGTTAAATTCGTAACTTTCGCTTCGAATAATTTCACAATAGCTTGTCGATTGGGTGCGCAAAAAATTGCTTATGAATATGAAACTTTAGCACGGAAGATCTACATTTAACTCGAGACTTTTGAATAATTCAGTCACACGAAATAAGTTTTAAGGTTGCCTGAAATTACGTGTTATAACCTATGTAAGAGCAATTTACTGTTCATTACGTATTTAAACATTATTTATGTATTCCCTGGTAGAATCTTTAGCGGATTTTCAACTATTAAAATATTTATCCGATATGATTAACCGATACATAATTATTTATATAGTTAAAAATTCAACTAAAACCCACAGATTTTTAACAATGAACTAATTAATAATTCGTTGAGCTGAGGGAGGTTTGCAATACAACCTACATTTGACAAATAAGAAAATAATAAGGTTCGAATAATGAACTACTAAGGTTCGTATTTAATTTTTTTTCTCCCTATATCAAAAGTCTTCAAAACGAAATTTCTAAAAATAAACACGACACCTTTCCCCAGTGAAAAAGTAACCTACTATAGCCTTCTAAGCAAGCAAGAATACGAAATAAAGCCCCTCAGCTCCCGAAAAATCCAGATCTACCCATCGAATCGGCAGAGGGAGCAGAAAGCCCGGAAGGAAGGTCCAAGTCACGCTTGGCCGCAACCGGCGGGGGTTGTAAACCCCGGCAGCTCGCAAAAAAGCGCCTCGGCGACCTCGAGTCGCGCCGCCTCGGCTGGGAATCCCCGGTAGCCCAGATTTCCGGGCGCCATTTTTTCCGAGACCCACTTTTTCCTGGCCGCGCAGAAAGGGAGCTTGACGAATGGCTGGCCTCTCGTATTCTGCCCCGGATAACGATAACGGAGCATCCAACGAAGGTACTTCTCGATAGACGTCGAGAGGACGCAGGTGTGTGCGTGCCGTGCGTCTCGATATGCAGGCGCGTCGCGTAATTAATTGTAAATTAGCCGCGGGGCCCCGAGAGATCCCGTATCTAAATCCCGTCAAACGCGCCTCTCGCGCCGCACAATGCCGGTATTCTAATGTGTCGTCACTCCGCCTAGGCGACATTCCGCTCGCGCCCACGAGGAGCCCGAGACTGCTTTCGATTGTCCCTTGGTGCGCGCCGCGGGCTGGGCAAGGCTTTCGAAAGAGAGGTCGACAACTTTTCGACGCGGCCGGGGAGAGGATAACGGCTGCATCGGAATCGGTGATGTTTCAGTCGATGGTTTGTGGGTAAATATCTTATCGAATCACTGATTTATTTGAGCTTCTGACGAAAGGTCAGTTGATATTAACTATTTCGTTATGGTGGACTTATAAGTATTGAGATTTTTTGGAAAACGGATACAAGCTATCCAGCTAAAAAAAAAAACACTAAAATGAAAGATCAAAGTCAGTTTTCGAAAATCGTCATTGCATTCGTTACCGAAAGAACATTTACCTCCTTTTAGCGGGCTCGCCCGATGACTCGCCGGCGAAAAGCAGCAACAATTAATCTCCACCCACGGTATTCCTCGACTCTCAAAATTCTATCGCCTCCGTCGATCGCGACGCCTCGCTTTCTCTCCTCCCCCGTCGCTCGCGTATCGCTTACAGTCGCTCCCACGGCGGACGAGGACGGCCGATTCGCGGCGGCGGAAGATTCGCCGACGGCGGCCGATAACGACAGGCGTAATTACAGGCGCGAGCAGGAAAAGCACGCCCTTCGCGAGCGGGGGCCATTGTTCTGGCTTTTGCGCCGCGGCGGAGAGGCTTCCTTCGATTGCCCGCGCCTTTGTGAGCCCGAGGAATAATTAGCCCGGCCGTGGAGAATCGCCTCCTCTGGGCTTATCTTGATGCGGCGCGGAGAATATTGCGGGAGAGCCGAGTTTGATTCTTGCTGCGCCGATGATTTCGGCGCCGAGTTTTCTGTTCGGTTGGTTAACGGGGAAATTGGGTTTTTGAACAATTTTGGTGATGGAGCTTGGAGATTGGATTCAAGCAAACAGACTCTTGTTATTAGGACATTAACAAATTTGATCTAAGCTCATAAGAGAATAAAAATGTCATAAACAAAGATCAACCATTCTCAAACGCCATCGTACCAACATATTTCCTCCCAAAGAAAGCTCAGAAAATTTTTTCCAAACTATCGTCAATCCCCTTCCCCAGCCTCCTCCTCCACGAAAAAACCTCACCGAATTCCTCTCCCAAAAAAGCCTCGCCTCGAAAGAAAAAAAAAATCGTCCGCGCGCCAGACGACGGCCGGGAGAGGCAGCTTGGAGAGAAAAAAAAACCTCGACGGAACAAAGTCCGCGGCATCGGGACGGCGGCCGAGTCTTTAAGTGAAATTTTTTCCCGCCCCGGAATACGCCGCCATCGCGAGCGTAGAAAATCGGGGAATTGAAAAATCCCGGGCTTCACACACACACATACACGCGCCGGGAGAGGCGGCCGCCGACATCTTGTCGTGCTCGGCGGATGAAAAAAAGAAATCGAGCGCTTTTTGCGGTCGGGCAACGCGCAAATTCGGGCTCGTCTCGAGTTTGGGAAACAGTTATCGGGCCTTTGCCGGAGGAATTTTTTGAGTACCGGGACTTTTGAGGACGATCCTTGTTGTAACTTACAACTTTGGTAAATAAATTTTGCGATTTTAAAATGCGTTGCTCGGTCACTTATTAATTTAACCAACTACTTTTCTCAAAATTAGGGTAAATAATATGCCCTATAAATTCCACCTGATCGGTAAAACCTTATTTACCCAAGAACTCGAGCACAGCGATCTCTCCCAAGCTCCGGCTATCAAAGGCCGAGCGACGAATTAACAGGCACTCGATTCCTCCAACGAGCGGTCGACTCTCCTCTCCGTACACTCGGCGTCAAGTCCCCCCGTCCAGCAGATCGATGCGTTTGCCGAGGAAAAGCGATACGGAATCGAGGCGGCGGTGGCGGCACGCGGGGAAAAAAAACGAGCGGCCGGTCGTCGCGCGCGCAAACAATCAGTCAGCAGAATCGGGCGAGAGCTCCGTGTCCGTCATGTCTCGGTCCAATTACCGCGAGTGTAAACACACGCAAGCTCTCGTTGCGACGACGCTCTCGCGACCTCTCTTTTCCGGGAGTGTCGAGAGCGCGGACGCCTGTGTTTTTTCTGGGACGAAGTCTGGACGAAGTTCGACCGGCCGCGGAGGTAATTGCAGTCGCGCGGACTCGCGGCGAGCGCTGATATTGGCCTGTAAGAGGAGCTGCTTTTTCTAGTGCGGGGAAGGAAGCTATTTATGTAGTAAATTTCGCTTTTTATACTGTTTTATGAAAGTGATTCTGCATCGAGGTGCCGATGTAAAAATTCATCCAACAGTGTATAACCAATATTTCAATAATTAAAAAATTCTAGATTAAAAATCGTCATAATATTTAGATTCCAAAGGTAAATGCTTCCACTGACAAAGTCAAAACTCGTTAAAATCGTCTCGGTGTAGCAGGTGAAAAAAAAAGTCACGGACGTTTAAAGGCCGAAAATCCAGCCAGAGTACAAGAACCCCGTCACGCAGCAGCCGAAAACTGAGCTCGGCTGCGAAATCATCCCGCGACGGCGGCGCGCTTCCGTGTTTGCATGACGGCAGAGAAAAAAAAAAGTGCGCCGTCGGGCGAGTCTCGTCGCGATAAGTGGGTCAGACGAGAGGATCGAGAGAGAGAGAGAGAGAGACCCGGAAGGAAGGCCTGAAAAATCCGATGACTGGCCACTAAGTCGCGCGCCGTCAATGAGCGGATCTTGGAGTTGCCAGCTCATACTATGACTTTATACTCGGCGCGTTTAGCTTGCACTTTTCGCCCGAGAGTCATGCTTAGAGGGTGAATTTCGTGCGCGCGAGCCGGCCGTTTATGGCCCCCGGTGAGGAGGAGCCGCAGTCGAAGAGGAGGCTGCCGGACGACGAGACGGACTTTACGAGCGAAGAGGCGTCCGGGGAGTGCTTTGCCGAGGTGCGAATTGTGCTGGGAAGAGGACGTGTGCTTTTGTGCTTCTGGTGCGAGATATTTCGAGAGTTGATCCGAGGTTAAATTTGCCCTTTGAGGTTAGAATTCAGTCGTACATAAAATCAGTGAGTTTAACAGTGATTGTACGAAGCCAGTTTCCCCCCTCTAAATTATCAAGTGCTCACATTCCAATCCCAAAGTGCGCAGCTAATTTAACGTCAATACTCATTTTCATTGAACCTTTCACCGCTCTCGGCTCCGAGATCGCGGCCCCTCGCGAATTCCATCGGGATATTACGCTTCCCCGCGAGCCGGGCATCATCATCTCCGGAGCGCGCGAAAATACGGCGTTACTTCACGCTCGCGCCTCGCACGTCGAGAGAGAGACTCCGCGCTGCCCGCAGACTCCGGGCCCTTTTGAAAGACGGCCGATGCGAAAAGCCGAGATTCTCATCAGTAGAAGCGGCATTTTCTAAGCTCCATATATTTCCGGACGGGATGCTTTCGCGCCTCCGGCGGTTTACGAGGCGGCTTAGGCGAGCCTTCGATAAGGCCGACAATTTATCGTTCTTCATGACTTTAAATAGCAGTTTTTCAGGATGCTTTCGGCGAGGGAAGGGAATATGACTGCTTGTACAGGTTGGGAGGAAAATTGGGGAGAAGTGGACGAGAACTTTTTGCTTTTTGCTTTTTTGTAGGTTGGTTTGAGAACGCGGTTTCAGATAAATATTATCTATTTGGTAAGAAACGCTAATTATTCGATTTTACAAAAAATTATAATACTGTAGTATTATATTACGTTTGTATAACTTTAAAAAACAGTAGAAAATATTAAACAGTTTTGAATATTACAGACGATAATTAAACGATCTAATGAAATTCCAGCAATATCAGTCAATTTCTTAAGCTTCAAGAGTTCGAGACTAAAAAAATTTTCCGCAACAACGCCTCTTTCCGAAATTGCTGCGTCGCCGGAAAACTCGCTACTGGTACACTTGACGCAAACCAGCAGCCCAGCGAGAGACTCTTAAAGACCGGCATTGAAGCTCAATCGTTCGTGCTAAATCCAAATCCCGGCGCTCTTTGGCAGGGATTGTACTCCGCTTTAAAGAGCTCTTTTTCGAGTCAGACGAGAAAGAAACAGAGAGAAAGAGAGAGAGAGAGAGAAGGAGAGGTGTGCCAAGCGCCATTAATTTACGGGCGGCCACTTCTGAAAGCCGATAGAATCTCGCGCGCGAAAGCAGCTCTCCTCCTAAGTGCGGATTTTACGACGTACGACGTGCCGATTTTCATCTGGAGCGAGGGATTTTTCCCCGGCGGCGGATCGCAGTTTTAGATAATCGCCCGGCTTTCGTGCCGCCCGGTTTTTTTCGGGCTTTGCCAGGGGGATTACCGGCCGCATTTTTCCCGTCTCTCGGGTTTGTTTTGGGAAAGGATTTCGCGCGATTCTCTTCAAAACTGGAGCTCCGGACAAAGTGGCTTTCGAACTCTTTTTTTTTTCGGGGGCCGAATGTTGACCCAACGTTGGGTGTAAGTAGGTCTTCCGAGAAAATTATTGTGTTGTTAAAGAGAGGATTTTTTTTAATTAATATTGCTTTAAAAAATAGAAATAATCTGGTAATTATAGAAATTATCATAAATTCTTCAACCACCGAAGAATGAGGTACTTAAATATACATTCTTCGAAACTTGAAGGATTTATTTTATAAGTTTTGAAATGACGTGAGAAACGCATTTTGTAATACCAACTTAAGAATGTCTTCTCACTTACGTTTTGAACTGTAAGCAAATAATTAAGTAAAGAAAATATTCTTCTGCAGGAAAAAGAGTAAAATATTTTAGTTGAGCACATTTCTAAGTAGGTAGATGTACTTTACTGTTACTTCAATCATTTTTTACAAGTGTCTAAGTTAATCTTTATATACATAATTATAACCACAATTTTTTTCCTCATTAATAAACGTTAAAGATCGATACGCATCGAATTCGGCCGGGGAAAAAAAGCAGAAACATTTTAATTAGAAATCGTTTTCGGTAAGAAAACAAACAGGCCCGAAAGCAATCAACTTTTCTAATCAGCCTTTTCATGACCCGGTTAACCGCACGAATTATTTTCTCCGACCTCACCATTGTTCTCGAATTCTTTTTTTTTTTTTTTACACCAGGACCGCTCCTCGAGAAACAACGTGCCTGCAACAAGTATTTGATCCCACGTCGTTAAATGTCGAGTGAACAAGTTTTCCGAGAATCTCTGTAGAATGTTTGAGCGTTGGCAAAGGCTGAGCGTCCTTATGATTCGTAGGGGTTCTTTTGAATTTTGAAATGAAAAAGTTCGAGGAAACTTACAAACGTGCAGAGGGGGTTCGATCGTCGAAACAATTTCACCGAAAAAAGAAGCAATAATCGTCGACTCTGAACCTTGAACGAAAAATTGGCAGCAATATCGCCAAGATCCAAGGCCGATCGAGCGCTAGTTTTGCACTGTTTTTTGCCTCCGTGTGAATCAGCGGCGTCTCTCGCGCTCTCTTAATAGGAGCCCGGCGGAGAGAAGGAAGCTCGCGCAAATCGGCCCCCATAATGACAGGTTGGAAGGTCGCCGCGTAAAGAGGGGCTAATGGTGCTTCAGGTGACAGGCCGACTTCTGCGCCAAGCACTTCTGCGATACGTATCCGTCCTAAATCAACAAGATTCCGAGGCACTTGGCTCGGACGATTGTTCCCTGGGCTGCTGCTCGCTTCGGGGAATTCCCTTCGGTGAAAAGTTTTGTTGTCTTTTCGGGTGGAACGCGTCGGGCTTCGAGCGCATTACGTCGACGCCGCTTGGTCCGGAGATGCAAAACTGGAATGCCGCGGGGATTAAACGGGGATAATTGCTGGATCTTTTTTATCGAGAAAGTTTTGTATAGACTTTCTTTTCTGCGTTTTATTAATTTCGAATTGTTTATAATAAAATAATTTCGTAAAAATTACTACAGTGTTTCGGAAAATTTTCTTAAACCTTGAGAGAACATAACGTAATGCCATTAAAATTTTCTATAAAATCGGGCGCATTCGAACGCCGCTCGAAACATTCCAGCAATATTTCAATCATCGACAAACATCACTCTTCCCGAAACCTCCGTTGCGTCAGGAGGCAGAGCGCATCGATTTTTAACAGCCAATATCCTTAATAACCTTTCCACAAGGCATCTCCTGCGCTTCGCGGCTCATCAATGCCGCGGCGTCGAGCCTCCCGATGGGCCCCGTTTCAGAAACGCTTCAACGGCGCACCGCGTCGAGCCGAGAGCATATTTTCGGGGAAGACTCGGCCGGCTGAGCGTGAGTTGCGAAAAGCGTTCGGGGCCCAGGTAAAAAGGGCCGCGGCATTGTGCGCCGCGGCTCGATAATTTTTCATCGGCAGTCGGATATGTATTCTGCGTCGGCCGGACCGAGAATCGTGGCGCGCGGCTATGTTTTAATCCGGAAATTGAAATGTCGCCGATGGATCGCGAGACGCGATTGCGTTTTCTTACGGCTCGAGCGAGATTGATGGTGCTGCGGATTGGTAAGGAGAGGGCTGGGATTTCACGGTGCCGTTGGTTTTCGAGGACTCGAGGAGCAGTTTTTAAAAGTAGCTTCTTTTGGGGGAGGATTGTTGAAAATAATTGCTGCAAGTGGTTTTTAAAAGAAGTGTTCATTGTTTTCAATTCAAATTGTTTTTAAAAGAAAACTTCCTTTACTACGCAAGAATAATTGCAGGAAACTAAATAAAATACATTTACCGCTGAAAAATTAGACCTAAGCCCCGCTCCGAAAACCCGCCTCGGAAGCTGCTTACGCAAGTCCAAATCCCCCGATCGATCAGCCCCCGAAAAGCATCCCAACAGCAGCACGCACATCTCCATATCTCCGCATCTCCGACTCCTGAGGCGCGAAAGTCGAGCAAACACTCGGGGCCGAGAATATCCCACAGGCTCGGGAATCCTCCGGCCGCGTTTACCCGCATACATCCCCGGCCGGCGAAAAAAAAGCGAGAGCCCGCGCATGTCGGGGGGGAGGGGCAACCCCGAGGGGCATGACTCGCCAGAAACGCACAACCCCCTGATCGTCTCCCCCCTCCCCCTCCCTCCCCTGACGCACGCACCATTACTCATATCGCGGCTCGGTGCACGCACCAGGAAGCAGCCCCCGGGATCGATTCCGAATGGCGGCCCGGCTGCCTGGCCTTCTTCTTCTTCTCTTCTTTTTTGGGGGGTTTTTTCTTTTTCGGCGCGGAGACGGAGAGAGAGAGAGAGAGAGAGAGAGGCTGGGAGGCGATGATGGGGAGAGGGCTTTTTTCGAGTTTTTTAAGTGGGGTCGGCCTTTCAATGGCGGAGTGGAGTTCCGAGGCTCTCTGTCTGGCTTCTTTTTTGGTTGGAATTTTTTGAGTTTAATTTGATGAAACAGATCTTTTTTGTTAGTTTATATCCTCTCTGCTGCTTAATTGTGGTAGCCTCAGAACTAATGGGTGAATACCTAGCCAACACAGTTTAATACAGAAATATTAAAAATGCCTAAGGTTCCTACGGAGAATTTTTCAATAACCACAATTTCTGCTCCCCGCGAGTCAATATCTCCCGTGCATATTCTCGCATCCCTGCCTACAACGAATTTCGAAATCGTATAAAGCGCGCGCGCAGGAGGGGTGGAGAGACGCGGAAAAGGGGCGCAGCTGTCCGCGGAGAAGGCCTCTCCCCGAGGGAATATCGCGAGGAAGTCGCCGCGTCTCTCGGGAGGCGCTTTGTCGCGTGAAATGGCGGAAAACGCGCTCGGGGAGAAAATATTGATTCCCCGCTGGCTTCCGTTGTTGGCGCTGAAAATTTTCGGCTTTTTTTTTCACTGCGCGGCGCGTACCGGCTTCAGCCCTCGCTCGAGTTCTTGGTATGTGTGCCGAGAAAGGGAGAGGATGAGTTGGCCGAAAGTTGGAGGAACGACTGCTTTAGGTATTTTAGTTCGGGAACGAAAAATTTTGCTTATTTACTTAGTTTAATTAATTTTTGAACGCTAATCCATCGATAATACGATCCCCTAACCGCATTTTCTCGAAAGAACCGGACTTTTTCAACTCCGCAAATGATGAATATTTCATCTCCGCGTCTGTCAACGAATGCGGCATTATTCCATTAAACCTCTCCCAATCATCCCCCGCATTTCGTTAAAGCACGCAATTATCATAAAACCCACCTTCCGTGGAAAAGCACCAGGCCGAGTGCGGGCGTCTCTCCTCCCCCCCTCTCGAATTAATTCAGCCCCCTCCGGTCACGCTCGGAGCGGCCCGTCGTCCTCGGGAAACGGCGGATATTATTTTTTTTTCCGCGCGCCGCCACCCCCGCCTATCCCACGTGACTAATCGAGCCGGAAATTAACACGACACCGGTAATGAATCGAGAGACCCGCGCGGAAGGAGGCCTCGGGCGGATTTTTCGCCAGGCGCGCGCACGCGTGTGCTCCACTTTCGGGCCGCCCCCTCACTTTTTTTTTCTTTTTTAGAGCCGATCGATTCGCTCGACGTTGCCCGCTAAGGTTTCGCAAATGTAATTTGCTTTTTTCGAGGCGTTGGCCAAGCCGCCGAGGGTTTTTGGGGAACGGATGGTAGGGAGGATTGCGAATGATGGCGGGTAGTCGTTGCAAAACTCGAGAGGGAGAGCTGTAAAAAGTTTTGTAATTTGGAGCTGCATCCGCTTAGTGCGTTATTTCGAAAGAGATTTTTGGGTAACTTTTTTCAGTCGTTAAGGCTTGATCTGATCTATGATAAGTTGCTTTCAAGTTATAAATAATTGAAACGAACATCAATTTTTCTTAGATTTATTTTTCATATAGAAAGCATAACCCAAAATTACAACAAAATCCGTGACTTGACAACAAACGGCTGCAATCCAAGTCCTATTTGTTACCGTACCTCTAAAACTCGAATAAAGAATATCTTTATCGACGCATCGCCTTTTTCCATTAGCCAATCGTTATTCGCACGGCTTCGCGCTCGCGAAAAGGCGGGCGTTCCTTCGGCCGCAGAAAAGCAGCCGATAGGCATCGAGGGCCGCGGCGGAAAAATTCACTTGCAAAACAATGCGCGATTGTTCGGCGCGCGGCGACAATGCGAAAATGGGCGCGAACGAAAAAGGAGCTCGAGCGGATGGCGGCGCGTCGCCATTCCTATGAGATCCGCTCCCTTCTGTCCCTTTCTATATCTAAGCGGTAGATGATTCCGACGGCGCTTTTCTCGCGAGTCGTATTGGTAATTTTTTTTTTTTGCGATAAAAGGTTCACGACGGATGCCAACGGAGAATCGAATGTTATGAATGAAATGAACTTTAACTAAAGAGTCATTATTTTCATGACTTTTGGAGCTTTTTATAAAAATTTCGAAAAACAATGTATTATTACAGAAACGTAACGAAAATTTCTACAACGCAACAAAGCGGCCAACTAATTAATTCCCTCCCCAAAGCCTCGGTTCGCCGAGTCTCCCATCATCCTCGTACAATGCATTCCGGGGCGTACGCATTATTGCGCGTCCACGTGGCGGCAGATGGGCGCATGCGCGCATCGATTCCTCCCCGAGTCCAATCAGCGGCGAACCGCTGATCCTCCCCCTTCTGACGGATGCCCGGATCGGCGATTTTTCGAATTGGGTTTTCGGGCTTTCAAAAGCAGGATTACGGGCTGACTTGCGTTTGGAGTTCTGGCCAGGAGGTTTTCCGAGTTTGGTAAAAGCAGGCTTCGCCGTTGGTTAGCGGCCAATAATTAATGAGTTCGTTCCTCCCTTTCTGGTGGTTATCTTTTTGTTTGTTACACAGGCAATTGAGGGAAAATCTGAAGCCCCTTTTCTTCTAAAAACGATCAAATAAACCAAATATCGTACGCAAAAGCTCCATTAGCATTAAAGCAGCACCAGCCAACTTCGTAAAAACTGCACTCGCGCGTCTCACGAGTCTCCCGTGCAAGCCTTGCAACACCGCGGCGTCAGTCTCGAATTTCCCGCGCAGATCGGTATCGTAGCGTAAAGACAATTGCGCGCGCCTGGAAGCTCTCCCGCCTCGCGTCGAGGTGGAGAGAAAGAGCGCGGACCCGTAATTAACTTTCCTCGAGCGCGATTCCCTTTGTTCGCGCGCTTCCGCGTCGAGTTTCTAACGCGGCCACTTTGTTAACCGACGCGGCTATAGGAGACTCGGCTTCGCGTCTGCTTTGGAAAAGCTTTATTAGGAAGGCTTCGCGGTAGGTAGATTTATATATACAGTGCTAATTGGGAATTTAATGACGGACCTAAGAAACAAATGATTTTTTGGTTTAAAACGTATGGGAGCGAGTCGTTTGATCAAGGATGACTGGGAATTTTTACCTGCGATCTCTTTGCGTGTAATAAAGGCTGCATGTGCTTTTGGACACGGTCTAAAAAGGTCTAATTTCGAGGAAAGTTATGTAGTCTGAGTACTGTTGAAGCCGAGAAAATTACTGTCTGAGTCTGAGATGAATTTTAATTTTCTTATTTGCGTAAATGCCCATTAGGATAAAAAGAAATGCCAAGTAACAGCTATTTTACATACCGTTAATCCCTGGAAACTTTCTAAGAATATTAGAAACAGAGCTGCCACTTGTTAAACGCCATTTAAATTTCAACGAACGAGAGCGCCGGGAAGCGAATTTTCAAAAATTCGCAAACAGACGTGAATGTATCCGCTCCGAAGGACTTTTACATTTGATTTTTAATTAAAACTCCGCGCGATCCTTTCATTTTTCAGCTCTCCTTCTCGCGTACTTTTTCGTTCCAGTCAGTGCCCGGCGTTATTTGCAGTGCGGCATGCAGAGAGCAACAATAAAATTCGCGCTCCTTTGCCTTTTTTACCCCGAGGCGCTCATTACTCGGCTTATCGGCGCAGCCGATCGACCGATCCGAGAAAGAGAAACGGGAGAAAAGCGGCTGCGATTTTAGCGGTTTATTTTTTGGTAAAAAAACGTCGTTCTTTGTTGCCGCTGTGTGTCCGTTCGATTGAATTTTGCGCGCCGAGGAATGCAGGCTGTATACCGACTGTATTTAATCTTGAGAATTTTTTACGGCCAATAACTAGTATTATTTTCTTTTTCGGCACTTTTTTTCAATCAACAGCACTTGATCTTACTTTTAAAACCGTGCCAATTATAAAACTACAATTCTTTATACACGCGATTGCACGAGCATCGATATTTTTGCTTTATTAAAAAGAGTAATTAGCTCTTGAAAACTTTGTATTGGCACACGAGAACACGTACCAAAGTTTCAAAAAATCTATGCCCCAAATTTGCGATACTCTCCTCGTAACTTTTACTAAGAGTTACGTTTGAGTTAGTTTGCTACGCTTTTTGCCGAAAAAAAATGTCCCAACCGGTAAGCCGCTTTTTAAAGGTCACCGCCAACACACTGGCCGCATTTTCCAGACACAGCAACAATGACGGACACGACTCAGCAGTGACGCATCAACAATTTGTTTACCCGCAGAAATCGTCCAGCTCACGATCGCCGCGCTTCCAAAATCCAAGCCCGACTAACCCGCAAGGCGCACTTTTTCAAAATTCCACGGCGAACGAAAGGAAGAGCTTATCGCAAGAAATACACGGCCGAGGAGGAAAGATAGCCCGCCTTGATTAATGGACGATCGAGCGGACGGCGATTGGCTGCTCTCTCGGCGATCGATTCGATTCCCTCGCTCGTTTTTTCAATTTGTACACGTCCGCGCGGCCGCCGCGTCCGGAATTTTCTCTGCCCGCAATTTCCCGAGAGTGCCGCGATGTTGAATTTTCCGAGGGCGAAATTAGCGCAAATGATGGATGATTCCGCGCTCGGCGGCGGCTTGGTTTTGTACTTTGGTTTATTGTTCGGCTCGGGGGGTTTTTCTGAGCCGAAAGTTTTGGCTGTCGATTGAGGCTTTTTCTTTCGTATTGATTGAGCCTTTCTTTTCTTGATTAATAAGTTTAATGGAGATTTTATCAAGTTTCTCGTTTAGTAATGCGGATTAATCTGATATTTCCATTAGTAAAATTAGATGGTTAGAAAAACGAGGCGACTTTAGGAGATTGATAGTATTCTCTTTGTTCAATATTTATGTTTTCACTGTGAATATTATTCTCTGTAGTAAAAGTAGTTATTTTACTCCGACTTAAAATTAATATCCCCAGGCATAATTTGCAAGTCTACCGTAAAAACCTTATTTAAAATCTAATGCAAGGCGAATCACTCAAAACTCTGGCGAGCAGCCCTTAATTTCCGCATATAAATCACAGTCCCACAGGCCGACATCTCGAAAATTCGCCGGGGCTTCGTGCCGATCGCGATTCGCGAGCATGCCGGGATTAAAAAGCTCCGCGAATAAATGAAGGCTCTCGCGCGCTTTTCCTTTTCTTTCCTAGCGCCGCTTGTAGATGACGGCAGCTCGATAAAATGCGCCTTCCTTCGCTCCGAGGTGTTGCGATAATTTCAAAGGAGAGAGAGAGAGAGATTTCGTGCGCGAAGAATGGCGGCCGCGGGTTTTTCGATTAAAAATTCGCTCGAGGCGCGATATCTGGAGCGCTCGTAATTCTGATAAGTCGGGTCGCCGCCGACAAAAGGCTGTGTTATAAGTAGCGGGATGCATTAATCTATGTTGAAGAAGGTTGTTAATGCGCAGGTAGAGGTGTAAAAGCGGCTCGCAGACCCTTGCTATTTTTTACAGCACGAAGTGCAATTTAAAGTACATTATTAAGAATTTACGAGAATTTCGAAACATCAGTAAGCACTTGATTAACAACTGTATTTCATTTGGACGAGCTTTATTTTACTAAACCCAATTTTCCTATTTACAAGAGCAAAAGCCCGGATTTTCTTTAAACGAGATTTCCTCCGCTAGCAGCAGCAGTAGCAGCCGCGCAGCCATTCGTTCAGAAAATAAAATTTCCCTCTGAAAAAGCGCGCCCGAGGAGTGGAGAGAGCGAGCGGCAGGCGCGCAAAGTAATTAAGTATACAGGGCGAGTAGCGCGGCTCGAGCGAAGGGTCGGCGGCGGCGGCGGCGGCTGCGGAGGAGGGGGCAGAGAGCGAGAGGGGCGTTCCTCGACGCCACTCCCCGGCTGAGCGAGCAGAGCGAGGGGAGAGACTCGCGCCGCGGTGCGTATATTACGCGCGAGAGCGAGCCGAGCCGACACTCCATTGGTCGCCGACGCCTTGTTCCTAAGCGGGTTTCGAGTAGTTTTTCTCGAGGAATTCTTTTTCGACGCTTTTATTTTTCTTTTTGGCTCGATTTTGCGGAATTTTCGGTTGGCGGGGTGACGGTCTGTTGGGGAAGCTCGAAGGTTTGCGCGGAAAAATTATATTAGTAATTGTTTTATTTGTATGTGCGCACTTGCGTTGCATTTCGAAAAAAATTTTAAGAAAAAACTAGTTTTTTCCTCGTGAAAATCGAAGAAAGTACCAGTTTCGCCTAACATTCCTTAAATAGTAAAATAAGACTATAAAATTTTGAAAATGGTTTTTTTTTACTAATGACTATTAAAAATTGACGTCCACCATATAAGATTATCGATAGCAAGTATAGAATATAGTGTCACATCCAAAGCAGAGCCTTTCAGCCAAAAAATAATTTACCCACCAGAATGAATATCGCAAATAACGATTCAACAGCCGCCTACACTAATAACTAATATCCCTCCTTTATTCCCCAGCTGCCGCCTTCCAGGCCGCTCGCTTAGCGTTCTTACGAAACGGCTGGTACGCTTTGTACGCGGATGCACGCGCCGTAGCCGCCTTCTCGGCGACATACCGGCGGGCTTGTTTCGTTCGCCCGGGGAACATTGTCTTCTTGTTCGTTCATTTTTTTTCCCGAGGCATTGTAATGCATCTGCTTTGCGCAAGGCTTTGCCTTCTCTGGCCGCCGTTCAATATTCATCGAGGCTAATTTATTGATTTGTCGTTTGTTCGCCTCGAGGATTGTGTGTTACTCACCTGATGGGCTCGTGTTGAAATTGTACTGATTAATATAGATACTTGGCGTTGAATTGAGATAAAGAAAATAGGCTTAAAAATTTTAGGTGGAAAAATCGACTTTTTTAGGAGAGAATGTATAAGTTTGTGTTTATATCAAAGAAAGAGTGAGTAACTAATAAAAACAGAATCTTACCAGTTTCCAAGTCGACGGTGTAAGGTAATCCAGCCCATGGATCCTCGTCTTTCACAGGTTCTTCCTTGACATCAAATTCCTTCTGAAAAATCGAAAGAAAATATTCCCAAAAAAGTCCGAAAAAACTATCTCCAAAGGTCAACGCGTATTTTCCTTCCCTCAACTTTACAAGAAAACGCCAATCCCCAATAACAAAGTTAACAAACAGGCATTCTCCTCCGGAGAAAAGGGCGCGGGGAGGGTCTCGAATCGTTGACCTTTGAATAACGGCGAAGAATGGGGCGCGGGAAACATAGGAATATTACGAACGAGGGGGGAGAGGGAGGCAGAATAATGAAGAGAAGTCACGAAATTTTCGCGGGGCGATGACAAGCCAGTTGCATTGTTGCGCGCGCTCGAGAAATCCTCGAGTGCCATTCGTCGACACGTCGAAGGAGCCGGCCATTCGTTGCTCGTTGCATTGTTGTGCGCGTTAATTTTCACATTTTTCATGTCGGACGTCTAAATTCCGGCTCTGAGAACCCGACGGATTTTTATGAAAAATTGTGTCGTAGGTGCCTAAGGTGCATCCCCCCGGCAGACGGCAGATGTGATTTTATGCCTCTGTGATCTTCATTTTTCGGCTGCGCTCTCAGAGGCGGATTTATGGGGTGAGGAGTAATATGAGGCTTTTATGAGAGGATAATGCCGATATGGATCTTTGAAATCTTTATTTCAAATATGGATCTTTGAGACTTTAGGGCTTATGACAATTAAGATTTCGTAATAGAACATTAGTATTCTGGCATAAAAATTGAAAGTAAACGATAAAATTATTAGATCCGACAAAAAAAATAATCTCTTCCCTGGGGAAACACATTTTACTTCGGAAAGCCGAGAGCAAACAGTTAAAACTCGGCACCGGCCGAATTTCCAAGCGCGTCAGCAACAACAGCTGCGCTCTCAAAAACGCAGCGGCAGCGGAGAGAGAGAGCACGCGGGTCCAATTAACCTCCCTAAAAAGGATTATAGCCGCGCTCACCTGGCCTCGCGCATGCGCCTCGACGGAAGAGGCGAGGGTGGAAAGAAATACAGAAATGACGGGGGAAATTAGGAATGAAAGGATGCTGTCGACGTAACGACTCCATTGTCGCCTCGGGATCGAAAGTCAAACACGAGAGCGCAGGATAAACAAAATGGGCGCGCGAGTCACTTTGGCCATATCGATCAAACCTATCATCGGCTCGGACTTTAAAGACACGCCAGGAACGCGAGTCCTGTTTTTTTTTCCTCGGTGAACGATGTGAGAAACGACTCAATCAGATTTGATTTGTTTAGCCGCTTTTTGTAAAGAAGAGCCGCGGTATTTCGTTTGCCGTTAGCCCATAAATAGGTTATGGTACTAAATCGTATGGATTCTGCGACGATTAATCTCGTCCGTTGATGTGTAGTACGATTTTTTAGGCCGGCTTCGATGTGAAATGAAGAAGAGGATTGATACAATTAGATTCTGAATATTCATGTTTGGTGCCGAACATACTTGTGTACATATAGATATACAGAACTAATGGCGCGTCGAGTTTTCTCGTGTAGGATATCTTCAGCCTCTTATTTTTTACTTACTAATCAAAGTGACTAATTTTTTTAGAAAAGTTCGCGATGACAAATCTGTAAATATCTAAACCAGTCGCGGATGCATTGAATCATCAAGATACTCGCTTTATCAATCGACAATGTAAAATTTAAATGATATATTCAAGAAATTATTCTTTCTTACATGTGGTATAACAATGGTTGTATCTGAGAAGTTCTGCTCAAGACTAGCGGTAGAGGCTTCACAATTAATGCATCCTTCTTCAAACTATAAGAAAATAAATAAAAAAAATCAAGAACGTAACGGAGTGGATCCGAAGATTCTTAGAAAAAGAAAATGTATATTGTTATGCAAGGAAACGTCGCCCCAGGGACTTCCCGAGATCTAACGAACAATTGCACGCTCCAAATTCCTTAATCGCCGGCAAAATTAGATCGACTCGTCGCCGGGCCACTTTCCCCACCTTCGGGCATCAATTTCTCAATCCGCGTTAACAGCCCGTAACCCGGTCTGTTCGGGGGCCGAACAAAAAAAGGCCGGCTTTTCGATTTATTTTTTGACAGGAGCACTCGACGCTCCGCCGAAGCCGCGTCCGCTTATGTGCATGCGTACATCCAAGGCTCCGGGAATGGACGCTACGTCTGGGCCACGTTCAAATGAGTTTAATGAAAACAGCATTGTGCCGGGATCATTAATCACGAGCCGAGTGCGGCCCTGATAGTGCCCGTCCAAGTATATTCCTCCTCCTCCCTCTCTCTCTCTCTCTCTCTTTCTCTCTCTCTCTCCGCGCGTCATTATATTCGAGCCCTTTATGTATCGTCCGTTGCATGATGTATCGTCGGTGAGAGAGCTACGATGTGTATACAGTCCGAGTCGACGGGGGCGGGGAGGAGGGCTTTTAGATGTATGAATACGAAAAACGAGCCCGAGAGATCCTGCAGCGGGGGGAGGGGATTGTCTGAGCCGATCGATTTGCTCGGCTTTTTTATCGAGTTTGCTTGGAGATGGAGAGAATTGGATGGCTGCTTCGAGGGTTGATGGAAAGTTTTTACTAGAGTTCTATGTTTGATTGAAAAGTAGCTCGAATTTTGATATATCCGACTTTATTTACTTGAGATTAGAATTATATTGATTTTTACGAAGTTCCAAGAGATTACGAATGTAGTCGCATGAATTATTCAGTCTAAACAATTTAAAAGCACCCTTTTAGCGTAAAAAATGATGGCTCTTTTCGCGAGCAATTCGAGCATCAAAGCCAGTGGGTGGAGGGGTGGAGGGCGATCCTTTTTCATTAAAAATCCATAAACTCCCCCGAGACATCTCAAGAACTCTCCGGCACCATCCATCAGCGCGACTGCGCATATCAAATGTTCCGCGGCTCGGCAGCAAATGAACTGCGAACGCGGCGGGCATCCTTATCCTCCCAACCCTCGAGAGAAGGAAGATAAACAGGAGAGAGGCGCCATATTTCATGGCGAAACAATTCTCTCGAGGGGGAAAGGAGGAAAGACGAGGAGGGACGCGGCTGCTGCTTTCCATTTTCAATTTCCAGAGCCATTAATGCGTCGCCTCTCTTCTCCCCCCGAGAAACGGGAGCGCGCACCAATCTTTCTTCCTGCTTCGCTTTATTCTCCGCTGGGCCAATGGCGCAACATCTATCATTTCCCGGGAGCAGCAGCTTCCCTAATACAAATGCTGCGCGCCATTTTCGGATTTGGCCGCCCCTCGAGTGACCCACTATTCCTGCACGGTGAAGCCATTTTTTTTTATCAAATATTATTACACCGATGTTGTGAACGTGCTGTTTTTATTCGAAGAAAACAGTCTTAACTGTTTAAAAATTTCATTGTGGGGAATAGGTAGGTGAAGTTACAGTTTTAGATGGTTATTGTATTGTGTAGGAAACTACGTAAATCTGATAGGATTTCAATTAAAGTTTTTAAAAGATGTTCGTCTGTAATCTCTTCTCCAAAGGATTTCAAACGCTCGTCGAAATCGAATATATTCTGCAACGATGACTTTCGAAAAGCGGAGGATCTCGGAACAAGCAAAAATGCAAATATTTTACACTGTTTTACACCAGTTGATCGAAAGCACTGTCAATATTTGATTTAATAATATTAAAAATTAGTTCTCAGTCACCCTGATTTAGTCCTTATTTGGCGCTAAAAACCGAAGAAAACGTCGGGGAAGGTGTCCATAGCTGAAGAATGACTCGTGAAAGCAATCAAAAGGCAGCCGGCCAGATTTAAAATTCAAATTCCTCAGCGGGGCTGATCCGTCAATACAATCCTCACCCCTTCCGCGCTCGCGGAATCTCCATCCGACCTTACCACGAAATCCCCCGCGAGCAAAAGCCTCGACGAAACCGGCGGAGATGAAAAAGACGACTTTGTACTTTGGAGAGCAGCCGAGAGAGAGAGAGAGAAAGGCTCGCTTCGAGCTTTTGTTCGCTCCGGTTCGCGATCCATGTCACGTATATCGATTATACGTATCGGGATCCTCCCTCCCTGGACGCGTCTCAGGAATCTACTTGGCTGCACGCGGCCTCTTCACAAAGCGGCGAACAATGAGGGAGAGGCTCCGCCAGACGGAGATAGACATCGAACTACCGAAGGCCACCAGACGAATGAAAGAGCCAAGAGAGGAAAAAAGCCGAGTCTGATGGCCGACCCGCCCAGGACGTCCCTGCAACGTCATCCTCGTCGCCGCTCCGCCAATGCCGGCTACGAAGTATGTGACCCTCGACCGAGAGATGCGCCGAGCCGCAGTCGGTACTTATGTCTTCCCCCGTCGGGGGGAGATGCGGCTCTGACTTTTTTTCTTTCCTCTTTTTTTTTCTTTCGAGAGCTCTAATTTGAGAGAGTTTTTATCGAGGAATGCGCCTAGCTTGTTGCTTTGTGCTACGAGATCATGGGGTTAGAAGAAAGGAGCGTCTTACGAGATTTTTTCTCGCGCGGCCTGCGTCGATTTTCTTTGAGAAACTGGAGAAGGAAACGTCGGGATTATTTGATTTTTTAAATGAAACATATTAGATGTTCAAGTTTTAATACGAGAAATGTTTGTTAGTCTGCTTTTTAGTCACTTATTTCGTACAATTAACTAAACAAATGAAAGCAGTTGGACCATCTATAAACTATATACTAGATAAAAAGAAGAGTTTCTTGTGCGATGAAAACCAACGGAGCAAGAAACGTTATAAGAGTGACTAATGAGTCTATGAATGACCAGTTTTTCTCAAAATCATGACAAATCTACTTTCATTGATTAATTACGTTTCAATCGAGCCTTACATCAGACTCCGTTAATTGGCCCTAGATTGGAGGAAATATTTTCAGACAAATTCAACAGTCTTTCTTAAAATTCTGACTAGTGCAAATCCGATCCTCCAAATTCCAAATTCCTAATTAGCACTGCAAATCCAAGGCGCGTCCAATTTCTTCAGAAAACGTTCCTTTCCCACCGCAGCGTCTTTCAAAAAAGCCGCCACCGCCAAAACAATGAGTCAGTCAGGCGGCACCACAATCGAAGCGTAATAGACGCAATCCAGCTAGCAACAAAGAACATACATCGAGGCACGACGGATAATGACAATTACCGATCGGCTGACAAATAAATGCCGACGTCGCCTCGGCCCAGACTCGACGGCTACCACCGCCGGAGCGACTTGAAATTCCCGAGATGGCTTGATATCGCCTTTGTTTGAGGCCAGATATCGCGGAGCTCCCAAATGCCGATAACCATCGGAGAGAGACTCGCGGGAGATGGAGTGGAAGCTTCGCTCCGATCTCCCCGAGCGATCCTTATTGTGACTGCACGCCCGCCGATTATGATGAATCGCGAGGGCCATTTTGCGATCGCGGGGCCCGTCGCCATTGTTTTTGCCCGGCCAGGGATCTGATGAGGTCGCCAAAGTCGCTCGACTGGATCGGGCAGAATCGACGACTGCTTTAGCTTTCGGGGGCTTAGGAACGGTGGATTCACTTGCTTGCGAATTGGCTGTTTCGATCGTTGGCGGTAGCTTACGCGTGATTGGGAATTTTTAGATTGATGAGGCGAATTTGGTGGGCTTTAATCGCAGCTCTCTTTTTTCGTTTATGGACGGGGATATGGAGGTATTAATGGAAAGTGATCAGATTCGAGATAGTAGATAAAATCGGAGCTACGGGATGTGAAATATGATTGCTGCGATCTAATTGTACCGTTTTGTCGAAAATAAATAAAATAGTCTGGCGAGAAGCTATAAACGGTGAAAAAGGGGAGAACTTTTTTATTTAAACGCATTCAATGTCTAGACAATATTATCAGAAAAAAATATAAGAAATTCTTCGCTATCAAAGTTGCATAATCTTATTTAGATGAAACAGAGAATACTTGATTATTAGAAAGAAGGCAACAAAGTGGGTCAATGATCAGGAAGGGAGGGAATATGCTTACGAAGTATGATGTTTAAGAACTCTGCCTTGAACTCACCTTGTCCTCAGCTGAGTTTATGGCTTCCAAAGCTTTCAGCTTCTCGATGTCATCCTCGGATTCTTTGTCGGATGAGGTGGCAGTGTTCTTCCCAATCTGAACTGGATCCACCAGCGAAAAGCCCAAGTCCACGTCTTGCTTCCATAGAACCTCAATGAGATCCATGTCCTGGGAACAAAATTAAGAAAATTTTGAATTAGTGGAATGATTTGGGCAGTAATATTTTTTTTGTCAGTTTATTTTATTATTTTAACATAATATTGCATCGGTAGCTTTTTTATTATGTAAACACATAAATGGCGGAATAATTTTAAAAGAATTTTGTAGATCATATTAACGGTCGTTTCTTCATAAACAGGTCGATTTCTGCTTTCATATTTTACTAATGGAGAGAAGTAGATAGTTTAGCCAATCTGTCCGCGGGCAAATACTCTTCTGAAACGGTACAGTAGCGAAAATGCAAAGGAAGAATCGAGAAAATCCCTAGAAAGTCGTCGCAGTGAAAAGGCAAGCAAACGAACAGAACAAGTCTCCATTGTGAGCCGGTGGAAAAGTATCCTTAAAAAACGAGGGAGCCGGCAGCGCGATTAAATCGAGTGACTACAATTAAAAGCCGGCGGTCGCTCATCCGTGGCGCACTTCCTTTCCTAATGCAAACGCCTGCTACAATCCGCCAGGAGAAAATATCGCGGAGGCGCTCTCGTGAAATCCCAAAGACTTCCTCGACACGCTTTCACCCTCTGCCCCTCTCTCTCTCTGGTGTCCTGCCTGCCTCCGCGCTTAATCTGCATTGTCGCCCGTGGCCAATCGTCCTCGTGCCGTGAAACTCCTTTGTGATTTTTCTACCGACGACTGCTGCTTCCTTTTTTTTTTATTCAGCGCGAAAGCAGCCGGTTATGCGACGGGAAAAAGGAGGACTTTCTATAGCGAGAGGTGAAGAAAGCCGAGGCTCGCAAAAATCTTTGCGAGACTTTTGCCGGGTTAGCAGAGCTGAGGGGAAAAAGACGCTAAGTGATTATTGACGTTTGGATTAATAAGTGGTAAGTGGGTATGCGAGGTTTTGCCGAGGTGAGGCAGAGGTTTTTGCGCTCTTTACAGCAGTTTGTTTATTGATGGTGCGAAAGAAGGTTCTTTTTCACTTTGATTGGGTTGGATTTTTTAAAAAGTGGCTAATTCTTTGATTAGAAGTATTTAGTGTGAAAGAAACTTTTTATCAGACGTTTTCTCAATGCAGTGCTTCATAATCATAAATTTTCTAATGATTTTCTAAATAATGCAATGCCGCTTCAAGTAGCGAACTTTCGTAAAGTTTTTTGCTTTTGAAAAGTCTGATGAAATGTTTGTTAAACACTTTCTACTCGGACAAAAGAAAGGCGAAGAGTCGCGAAACTTTGAAGACAAGAAAATCTGCGATCTGAACTGTAAGAAGTGTCTTACAGAAGACATCGAAAAAAGTCCTTTCCCAAGTTCGATTACGGTTTTTACTTTCATTGAATAAATAATTAGCCCTATCTCTAATTGCTCAGATTATATAATTGCTATTTACAGCACACCATCTATTAAAAATTATGATGTCGATGAAACGTTCCTTAAAAAATTTCCTGAGAGATTTTTGAACCGAGAAGGCTAAAAAGTACTTAATTTTTTCCTTGAACAACTTGTCACTTTAACCCAGAAAATGATAATGCAGAATCTAAAACAGAAATTTGATCCAATCATCATTAAACCGTTAAGGCCGTCATCGTTACGATCAAGTGCCTCCAGTAGAATAATTGAAATAATTTTGACATAACCCTTATATCACTAAAACAGCTAAAACTCCGAAAGGACGACCCGCCGACTTTTCCCGGAGCAACATCGATCTCAATCAACCGGTCTCGATCTCGATCGGGAAGCAAAAAGCAAACCGGACAACATACTCGGCTCTCGGAAAATCGATTATTGGCCATCGTTCGTCCGCACTCCATTACTTCGTTCGGCTCGCGATTTATTAGAAAGTCATTACCGGGCATTTCCCCTGGCGGCCGACATAAATCGAAGCCACTGCGCTTGCGCAGCGTCATTATTATTATACATTACGCGTTATAAGCGATATCTCGTGACGCTGCAGAAAGGAGCAGCAGCAGCAGCTGGCGGACATGCGGGTCTCTTCCTCGTTTTTTTTCGAGAGACTGAGGGAGAGAGGTCGAGTTAGACGGAGCAGAAACTCGCGAGATTCGCGATCGTTAGCGGATTTTCAACGGTTTGTTAGCGCCCGAGGAAACCGAGGCGACAGACACGCCGATTTCACGCCGATTTTCGGCAATTGCTTGACCCGAGGGGATGTGACTGGGACTGATCTGCTTCGTCTCGGAGGATGAGGATGTGCGTGGGATGATGGAGCCAATTTTCGAGGGATTAATGGGTGATTTCGTTCAATTTTGAGGTTAGCTTCGTTGAGGTAATTGCTGGTTGAAGGCTGCCTTCACTTATGGAGCTTATTTCTAGGACGAACTTGTTTTTCGAAGAAAGAAAATACGTGTATTTCTTGCTGACTTGTTAATGTAACTCTGTTGATTGTTGACGTTTAAATTTTTTTATTATTTTCATGTTATTAGGTGCTTTGTCTTAAATTCATATTTCGTCTGACGAATGTGTAAATTATGTATTCACGTATTAAAAAATGTTACCTTGTCTACAGAAATAGATAGTGCGAACAAGGAACACGATCCTATTTAGTGCCACCTCCATTGTTAAATTTTCGTTCGACGTATTCGATATATTTAGCTATGAATACCGACTACAACGAATTATTCGATCGAGACATTAACAAGCAACGACTGATGTAATAATTAGTTTTCAATCGGCGCAAAACTGCCTAAAAAAACTGCTGATAATCACTCGATAACGTTTCCTCTGCCTACTAAATCCTTCCAATTGTCCCGCAGTCTAATTAACATTTCCAGACAACGCGTCCCCTCGGTCTGCTCTCTCCGAAAGAAAAAACAACTTGGGAAATCTTGGTAAAATCCACATGTAACTACACCTAATCTCTCCTCCCATCTTCTCCTCGGCATCCAGGTGACGAAACCTCGAAAAAATGTGACGCGCGATACGGCCAGACCAAACACAAGCCCACGAACTTAAACAAATTACGTTCGATCATACACGGCGTTCGAGCCGCGGGAGAGAGAGAGAGAGAGAGAGAGAGAGGGGAAAGCAATCAGGGCCGAAACGAGTTTCGTGTTGTCGGGCATATAAAAAGGTGCCCGCGTCTGTGTGGGTATGGGCGGATAATGTATGTAAGCTTTGTGGCGCAGGTTCAATCGGCGGATTAATCGAAACCAAGCCGTGCCATCGCCGAGCGGTGCCGACTTTTCTGAGCCGAGGCGTGATCGATGCTGAAAAAAAATTGACGGAAAATAAATAAATGCCCGCCGCGTTTTTCTGCATTTTTTCTGTCCCTCGCTCCGATTAAATATTGCTGTTAATCGGTAATGGAGGTCGGCTTTAAGGTAATAGTCCGTTGTATTATTTCAGTCTTTCTCTAATGCTAACTGTAATTTTATGTTGATCCTCGGTTAATCTATAAAAGTTTGAATGTTTCTCGTTGGAATTTATAGTTTTACATATTTTCATGCACAAATCTTTAAGTTTCAAATATGTTAATCTTCAAAATAAGCGCTTCAATTTAATGATTAGTTTTTAATTGAAAATTAAACCCAAAAGAGACGACGAAAAAAAAAATTAACACGAAAGATCGCTTGAAAATATCAATAACAGAGAAATATTTCAAGTAAATATGGATATATTCTTTTGACCAGTCATTAAAGGTACAGTAAACCATGAGTGGCTGAAATTGTCCTTTCGGCGAATCATGCACCAGCATACACAGTTTTTAAATGCCCTCATAAAGAATAGAACAACCGTTAAATGCGCGTTTAACGTCCTTCCAAATTGGTGGTATTTTTTTAAGTCAATGTTAAAATACAAGGGTACACGCTATTGATTAACGTAACAAAGTAACCGAGGGCTCTAAATGTTCGTCAATATAGCATACTACTCGGACAAAAAGGTTCTATTAAAAATTATTAAAGTTTTGAGGAATAGGGAGACAGACTTCCAGTCTACCAAAAAATTACTGTATACTTGCGCTGAAAATTACTAATTTTCACTATAAATATAAGTATTAGTACTTTTTGTAATATACTCCAAGTCCTGAAATCTATAATAATAACAATTTTCAGCCGAACGCTATTCTCTCGTACTAAAAACCTTCGCCTCGAACCCATCGGAATCCCCGTAGAAGCTCTAAGCCAGGCACCGTCGAGCGAACGAAGTCGAAAAAGCGGCCGCGGGAGGATGGGAAGGGACGGGCTACACGTGTCCGCAGGTGTGGGCGAGCTCGTCGGCCATGTTGGCGGCTCGCCGCGGGACGTCGCTCGCTCGCTCACGCACACATCGGATGCGCGCAGGCGCAGCGCGGCCCGATAGCACACGCCTCGAAAAATCGATCGCGCCTTTCTCCTCACCCTGTATATATATACGCTTCCTCGCTCCGAGGCTCGATGCCTCCCGAGGACGATTTTCAGGCCTAGGCGAGATACGTTTTTTCTTAGTTTTCAGACGAGGCGGTTGAATTTGATGGGATGGCTAGGGATGGTAGAGTAGGTTTGATTTGCAAGTGGAGTTTGACTCTTTGTTGGGGTTAATTGCGTAAGGGATGTTATAGATAGGTCGGAAGTGCTGCTTGTATGAGCTCGATTCAGTTTTCTTTCAGCGTTTCATTTCAGATACTCGTAATCTCGATTGGTATTAAATGTCGTATCTGTGTACTTAAAATTGGGCTTATATAATTAGAAACAATTGAAGAAACTGTCTATGGGCAAACACTTACCGATCAATTACGAGTTATCAAGCAATAAAGAATTGATTTAATTATGTGATCGATGATTTATATTGTTCAGACGCTCTTATTTTTTAATTTTTATCGAACAGCATGATGTGAAATATATTCTGTTAAAAGAAAAATATTTTGCCGTTTTATCAATCGACAATGTCTATTCTCTATTTATTTAGTAATAGAACTGTATTCAAAACTGTATTCAACTTGCAACACCCCGTTCGAAAAATTCCTCATTAAGCGGAAATCAAGCGGCAGTGCTGTACTTATTTTCAGGTAAGTAAAAATATAAGAGGCGTGAAAAATCGCGATTGCACGATTATTGTCATCGTTCAGTGGGCTTTTTCTTTTTGCAAACGACTTTTTGCCACCAGCGAAGCTAAGGCATCATTTCCTTTTGCTCTCTGCTTCAAACGAAATTTCGCCAACTTTATTTCTCGCTTTATTATCTGCAAGCGCCAGTCTTTGCAAATAGTAAATCGTGCAAACATGTATTAGAAGAAAAAAATCTGTTGATACAGAAAGTATTATCGGGCTCGAACAAAACAATCAGCAACTACAAGGTCGCACTTTTAATAGAATTGAAAATAAGTGATAGATAAAGAATTTTCATGTTAATGACAGATATGATATAAATAATTAACTACACGTTAATGGTAATTCCTGTCAATTTTTTAATTTATTTATCCAATTTTCGATCTCATTTGAGATTAAAATAGCTTAAAAGTTATGTCGCAGCAAAGCTAGTCAAATATTGATAAAATTATTTTTACGTTTAAACCTATAATATAAATAGACAATGATATAATGTTAAGTAAATATTGAACCGTTTGACATTTATTTTTTGAATTTCGTAGACTTACAAGCTACGAAACTTCTCTTCCAGTTTAAATTGAAAATAAGTGACCTTTTAGATTACATTCTTATCTTAGATCTTTGATTGTCCCTGAATGGTATGACAATCTTCATGTGGGTTCTAATAACGTCGCAAAATACGAACACGAACAAAAATCGTTCCTTAAATTTACTAAAAGAAGATAGGTAAAAAATGCTGACTTTGACTTACGTAAAATGTTGCTTCTTCCTAGAGGAAGCTTTGTGATAGTCATTTTTGGAGTTTAAATATTCCAATAACAAAATTTTTATTTAAATTTTGTTTGATGTTCATTAAATTCTAAAATGGACATATAAAAATAAAATAATACAAAAATAAATAATTAATTAAATGTAGAATAGTTGAAATTATATTGTTGAAATCGATTGTTTTGAATTTCGGAGATAATATTGGAACGATAAATTAGTTAGGAGGAAGCTAAGTGCCAATGAATTTTTTAATGTTTTAAATGTTTTAAATAAAATTCACTTGAATTACATGAAATTAGCTTAAGATTCCAGTAAAATTTGCTTGCTAGGCTAGGTATATTTTATTACCACTTTTACTTAGCACTTCGGTGAATTATTTTTACTGTTATCCTCATTCTCAAAAGTAGGACCGAAACAGTGAAACTGAATTAAAAATCCGAAAGCTCGAAATCCATTAAAAAATCGAAAGTCGCAAATCGAATCTCTCGGCTCTCTTCCGGAACGCTTTTCCCGGGCAGCGACCGAGGCGCTCAAAAGTGTCACCACTTTGGCGAGAAGAAACAGGAGAGAGAGAGAGAGAGAGAGAGAGAGAGAGAGAACTTGTCATCTGCCCGACGAGGATCGTTATGAAAGTCACAAAAAGTGCCGTATTAAATGCACCGGACTGCAGTGATACCGCCGGAGTGTAAACACTGGTCACGGCCAGTTAACGGGTTGCTGACCGTTATGACGCGTCATCGCCTTTTGTCTGTCTGACGAGCTGCCGAATATGGAGTTTGCGAGGCTGCTCAACTATTTATTGGTCGCTTATGGTTATTTAGGGAGGAAGCACATTGTGCTATATACATATTTTAATTGATTGCGTTAATGTTTTTTGAATGGTCTTAAGCGATTTGCCTAATAGCATTGTAGGTAATTGAATTACCATGAATATTAGTTAATTAATTTGCTAAAACATTGACCAACTAATTTGTTGGACTTTAGCTAGTAAACGTCCGCATTGTCAGGAAAGCCATTATATAATATTTCCATTCTCAAAACTGCTCGAACAAAAGGGCTCGACCATAACTCTTCCGCGATCCTGCAAAGCGGTTTTCCAAAGCAATCTCAGACATTCATTAAGGCAACGAGTCCGTCCCACTGCGGGGCTCATTGTCGGGAAAGTCAACGACTGGCCGGGGAATCATCGAGGGACTTGTCCGCCGTAATTTCTGCCTCTCGGACGCAGAAAGGGGACGAGCGATTGAAAAGCGGAAGGGCCCCGCCGGCCGCTCACAAATTGGCGAGTAATCTCGTCAGTCTGTGACGCCGCGGCCGAAGTCGCCGCGGGGGTGGATTAGACCCGGGCGTGTACCTGACTTTCCGATAATCCGAAGATATTGCCGCTTTAATGATGGACGGACACCTTGCGGTCGGGGTGGAAAGTCAAGCGCTGCGCAGGTAAATGTTTTCGGTTTCTTTTTTATTCGGTGCTCGCTTGGTTCGGAGCTAGTTTGAGGTGGTAATAATTTTTGATTTTTGGTTTTAGTAGAAACGTGTAGTTATTTGGCGGCTTGTTTGAAAGAAAAAGGTTGCATTTAAGATTTTTAAAGATATCAAATGGTTAAAAATTGTTCAAGTTATTGCAAAACGTGTATTTGTTATGCTCCTTTACCAATTATTGTCAGGTAGAAATTCTAGTAAAAATGACTACTTTCCAGTTGCAAAGAGATAAGAAATTTTAAAGTGCAGTTGTTTTTTTACTTCTAATTTTTACTAAAACATTTGTACGTTTATTATTACTCATTTGAAATGAAAGTTACTTTCTTATGAAGATTTTCTTCAGAATTAATTAAAATATTTGCGTATGCAGCTCTCTTACTAATTTTACGATAAAATTTTCTTTAAGATTTTTTAATGAATATCATATTAAATATTTTTAATAAATTATATTTAATCTTTACATGTTTCAGAAATTTTACACTAAAAAACTAAGAGTTTCCGAGTAAATAAAAAAGGAAAACAAGTAAGTGTCGTCTAAGTAGATGCAAATAATCGAGGTAAGAATTTTAAATTTATATTCCTTAAATAGAAATATTTGATACTAAGCAGTCACTAACAGCCCCATCCAAGAAAATAAAACCCAAATATACAACCGGCCCCATAAAGTCCCAGGCTTAGAATAGTCAGTACAACAACAACAACAACAAGGCAGCAAAAGAGTACATAACCAGTCGAAAACTCGTCCTCCTACGCGGAGCCCTCCGCCCGGGGCGTAACTCGTTGGGGGCCATTAGTGGCGGTGGTCGGCGATGCTCCGGCGGTTTGCCGCAAACACGCCGCAACGCAACACGACGTCGCCTCTCCCGTAATTTATGGAAAGAAGCGAAAGAGAAAGGCGCGCAGTGGTACCCGCAGGGATTTGCCGGATTAGCCGGGCTCTTAGCCATTGTCTCCGCTGGCCATTACTTTATGGGGCTTGGGCGTCGACCTAAGCGCAGGTTGTAACTCAAACCGATGGGCCTCGGTGTTGGCGCTGATGCTTTCGCCCGGAGGATCGACGCTTCGGACTTCCGCGATGCGAGGCTTGTACCGATTAGCGCTTGGTCAAGTACTGCGAGCGGAGGTTTTCTCTGTCTCTCGTTATTAAGAAAAGTAGATTGTTTTTACAACTTTTTAAATTCAATACGTTTTAATGTCGTGTGATCATTACGGCTAGAGTAGGAATTGATGACTCTAATGACGAGCCTATCATAAAATCGTCGGGCAAAGCGAAAGCTGACTCTGTACTTTACAACATAATCTTTCTTCGATCGGAATGCCTGAAAATATTTTGAGTGAATTGAGTTCGAGTGCAACGTTTGATTAATATCCCTCCGACGATTTCTTTTACTTTACAGCCATAAAACCATTGCGGAAACGTCAAATAAATTATAAATAACCACCCTGTCCAGCCATCAGCATTAAACTGTCGTCAGTGTCGATATTTTTAAACCAATTGCGGTACGTAATCATCCAATAAAAAAAAATCAAGTCAATAATTAATTCAGCGCCAACACATACGTGTCCTTACGCGCAACAGCCCGATTTCCCATCTCGAGAGCTTCGATCCTCTCGTTTTTCTCGCCTCGGAAGATCCGTATCGGGGCAGCCATCGCTCCCGGATTTCCAAAAGAAGAAAAAGGATCCCCTTTGTTTTCCGCGCATGCGCACAACGGCGAAAGCCCGTCACGCATCCTGCGGCGAGCATTAATTTCCTGCTTTTAATTAGTGCGTCGTGTCGTGAATAAACGCATCTCTCTCTCTCTCTCTCTCTCTCTCTCTTTCATTCCAGACGAGAGCAATGGCGGCGCTGCCGAAGTGTGGAGGGGCGCGGGAGAGGGGACGCTTGATTAATGATTCCTGCCGGGCCTGCACAATACATATCGGGAAGAGATCGTGCGTGTATATTCTCCGGGGACGCGTGCGCGCTTCTTTCTCTCGCTTTTTCTTCCACGAATATTTCTCTCTTTTCCGAGGGAGTATTATTGCTGCTGTTGCTTTGCTCCGCCGGCAGGGAGGGAAGGCTCGTTAAAAGCTTTTTCGTAGCCGCGCCGGCGATGCTTTCCTTTCTTTCTTCGATGCCGCGGAGCCTGTTTCCGAGGGCCGGCCGGAATCTCGCGGGGTTTATTTGGATTTTGTGCTTGGTATTTAACGCGAAGGAGGCTGAGGTGGAATGCTGGTTGGTATAGCTTTTGGATGGGGAGACGGCGAAAAATTATTTAATAAGTAAGATAGGCTGGTAAAAGTAAATTCAAGAAGAAAACCGTCTTATTTTTAGTATTTGAAATTGAATTCGAACTTTAAAATTTCTTCGCTTATTCAATTGGGGGTCGTCACAGACACAAGAGAAGCGCTCGCTTTTATCTCTCCAAGCATAAAATATATCCCGAACCTCGAATGAGATTGAAAAAAAGCGTGAAAAATGAAGAGCGCCATTGTAAAACTCTTCTCAAGACCGTATCCAGATCGATTCTCATGGCGGTGCGGACAACCGCTACTCTCTGAAATCTTTCGTTTTAATTTTCAACAGGTTCTCAAAGCGTAATTAGTCGATGCTCCTCGCACTCCCAGTTGTGTGTGTCCCTTGCAATTACGACTCATTAACGGCGTCGGTAACGATGGGAAACTGCATTAAACTTTTCTGAGAGATAAAGGATAACTGCCGTCGGTTTTCGCTGCTCTGCCGAGATTAATGTGTAACGAAGTTTGAAAAATTGCTAAAGTTAATGGTAATTGCCGCGACCAAGGCTATCTTGATAGCAGGATTGTGCATTCAAACGGCAGAATTAGGAGGGAACAATGGGAGGCGAAATTAATTTTATGACATCTATACGGTATTTAGTTTGTTTTACATAAATATAAAGCTTTTCTTGTTAACGTTTGCATTTTTTTTTAAATGTACTAAAATAATGTTCTTAATCGTCGCACGCCGAGCTAATCTTTGCGCAACTTTCCAAAACTCTAGCAATATAAAAAATGGAACGCTCTTCCCAAATATCCAAAATCTCAATCGAGCAGCCCCGCAAAAATCCCGGCGCTTTTCACACGGAGCCCACATACAGGCGGACGTATCAATTTCCAGCGACGTGCGTCACCTCGGGGAGGGGATAGCCAATCAAATCTAAACCTTTTGTGCGTCCGTCATGCGCGGGGGGGAGAGGGAGAAGATCGGGGATATACCGAAAAGCAGATCATTTATCAAGCGCGCCGATTGATCCTCGCGGCCCGACGGAGGGGCGGCGCCATTGTGGCCCTATTGCCCCGGTCTTATCTCCTCGGCAACGCGAGCTCGGGGGCTTGATTTCGGGATTGTGAGGCCGGCCACTCTTGCCGGAGGCTTTTATTTGCCGACTTTTTCGGGAATGCTTCGGGGAGGGCTGGTAAATTTCGGGTAATTCTAGTGGATTTTCGAATATATTTTCTTTTTTTTTGGCTTTATAGCCCTGCGATTGCTGTAGGACAAAAGTATAGTAACTTAACTTTTACCGAACTTCTTGTAATTCTTTCGAACAAATTTTTTTTCCGTTTGATTATGTAGATTCGATATTGAAACAAATCTGACAAGAGTACAATTAAACGAATATTTTTAAATATTGTTGATTTCATTTAATAAAAAATTTAAAAGATTACACACGCATTACACAAAAGTTACGTATGAATAAATTCGGTTTTTGAATCTTCCTCCTAAATCTACAAATCCTTGCCTCAGCACACTTTAAAAAAAAAAAAAAAAAAAAAAATTCTATCAACCACCAAAATCCCACTATCAATCGATCTAAACATCAATCATAAAATTCCAATCTCCGCAATAGCCGATCCAAAAGCCAGCAGCCCGAAGAACTGTAAGCCACCGGCGCAACAGGGTTAAAAAAAAAGTCAATCGTCCAAAAAATCCCACCCGTGTAAGCAGCTTATACACGCCGAAGCTCCAGCTTCCGCGCGTGAAATCCCAGCGGGACGACGGTGGCATTCGATCGCGACAATGTCGAGGACACGACGCGCGGCCCGGAGTTTATGTATCCCACGAGTCTCGAAATATTTTGACGCTGCTCGTGATGGATGCGACACTCCCGGGGGGATATCCTCTCTGTCTTCCGGTATACGCTGCGCTTTAGATTCCGGTGCGTGGTCTAGTTTGCAGATGCGCGGATGGCTTTCGCGAATGTCTCCGGGGAGTTGGGCTGCGTTGTAGGTCGCGATGCTGGGAGGAATGTTGACTTTGGGGTGTGTTCGATGGTTGGGTTATTGATATCGTCTGCCAGAACTGCATTGTTAGAAAATTTGTATGTACGTAGACGTACTCTGTTAATATTTTAAAAGGCAAAAGTAAACAAAACTATATACGGTGAAAAAAAATTGATTGATTCAATTGGATTTTTTGTTAACAATATCCAATTGTGTTTTCGGTTGATTTCATGGAACTGTTGGCCCGAATACAAATAGGAATCAACTAAAAGTAGTTAACCGAAAATCTGTCAAAGTTTTCCTACAGTATAGATTTTGATGTAGAGTAGTTTTTCGTCGTTTAAAAAAGCTTTAAAGTTTTTTCATGTTTTAAAAGGTCAATTTTTCTGATAAAATCGATTTCTGAACTATAAATTAGCTTTTAAATCTGAAATATAATTTTTAAAATCATATTTTATCATAACCGGAAAATAATGAATAACAGTTCATATTTTAGACTGCTCGAAAGCCTAAAGACAGACGATAAGAAAGATCGAAGCAATATTTGGACTATTTAAGTAAGAAGCATATTTGGCGACTGTCTAAGGGATTAACAAGATAAACGTCGGTGGTTTAAAGTTGAACGACGCAGGTGTTTTCGTCAAATTTTCGTGCCATTAATTAGTATTTGAAAGACATGAAAAATAATATATTACTAATAGTAAACTGAAACGGCGATCAATAAATAACCTTTCGAAATGGAACTTTTGAAAAATCCAAAAGCTGCCGTTGTGTAAAAAGGAATTTTTGACAAGCATAAACTTCAAATTTTCCTCGAGCGGAGCGGCGAAGAAAGGAAAATATTAGTAAAAAGCTTCCTGGAGCATCATTAATTAAATTAATAATTCATATCTCTCAAGATTAATATTTGACGATACGGAAAAAAGGAGGGCTGCGCCGCTTTCCTTCCACCTCCGCAGCACAATGGCTAATACCTGACTCCTCGGGCCGACATAAGAGGTTGTAACGACACTTTGTGAACCGGCCTGTCTCCTCCCGCCGGGCCGAAAATTGACTAATGATGCCCGGCGATGTTCTTTGATAGCCGCGAAACGCGCGGATCTGGAGAGAAAATCTGGCGGCGCGCCTCTCCTCCGGAGGTCCGAAAATCAATTTCCCAAGCGGAGTTGCGTTAATTTTCGAACGATGACATTTCGAAAAGAGAGAGGTTAAGCCTTTGAGGCTGTTGCGCAATTCCGGGCCACAATGTAGGGAAATCAATATTCAAATGTACGGAGCTGCGCGTGTTTGTTTTCGTATTGACAAACTATTCTTTGTTGTGCTTGTTTTTATTGAAATGTACGCTAAGCATTATTTAGTAAATGCATTTATGAGAACTGAAATGGTTTAAAAATGGTGAAATTACATCCACGTTCATTTTTTTAAGGTAAAATCAAGGTTTTTGAAAAAATAATTTGACGGTAAGATTAAAAGAAGAAATTTTGACCAATATAGGTATATTAAACACTTTTATTTTATATTTGGATAATTTTTGTATGACGATAAACGATTTTTAAGTAGGATACTTATATACTTGAATAACAAACTTGAGGTCAGAATTAGATTTGTCAGTAAATATCTTAAGCTAATTTGATTAGAATGAATTACAGTAAATATCTTATAAGATTATTAGTAATTTTCATGAATTTTTTAGTCGTTCTTTATTCTTTAACGAAATCAGTTAGTATGAACTATTTCACAGTGATCAACTTCAAATAACTATTCAAATTGGTGAATTTGCAATTAAAATTTGATAATTTTCGAGAGTAATAAAATGGCTTAGGAAGCTTTTTAAAATCTGAAACGAAGCCAATTTATTAGGGTCAACCAATAAAGTAACAATACGCCTTGATTAGAACAAGAAAAAGCCGAGCGAACGTGCGGCTATTTATAAGTTTTTCAGCGAGCGAGCATAAAAGGAAAAACGCAAACGAGTTCCGCGCAGACTCAAAAGGTATTAGAATATTCGACGGGAAGGAGAAAAGCTGTCCAATGTATATAAACGCGTATATACGCGCAGCGAAAAATCAAAGGCACACTCGACGGAGACAAGTTTGATAAATGATAAAGTTTCAATGATAACGATAATAAATCAATTCTTTTTCCCTACTTATTGTTCGCATATTTCAGGGCTGCAAAAACTTCCTTGTACGCCGCGATCGATTTATTATTAACAAACCGAGCCCGGAAAGAGAGTAAAAAGTATGCTTATTTATGCCCCGGAGGAATATTGATTGTTAATTTTGGACGGCAAACGTGTATATTTAAGTAACGGAGATTGTATGCAAAACCATTTTTCGCTGTGAGTTTTTTTTTGCTTTCCTTCAGCTGTACTTTATTCACCGTTATAAAGCTTACGAATATTTTTCCTTCATTTCACCATTCTCCCAGCGATCTACTCTCCTTTTGACAGTAAAATCCCGTCCAAACCCTCGCAATATCAATAAACAATCCTGACAAAAAAGCATCTTGCCCCCAAAAACATCCAAATAAAGCATCTCATAACTCGTCCGGCAAGCGGGACGAAGGAGAGGAGAAAAAAAAATGGCTTTATGCACTAAATACGAGCCGGACTTTCTCTTTGTCGGTGGCGCCGATCATTAGTCACTCTCGCGGGCACATAATTTCTCTCTGCTCTCCCGCTTCGCGGAGGAGAAAACTATTTTCCTTTCTTTCGCGGGGAGGGTGGCGCCGAGGTGTTTATGGCGATGCCTCGCGGTGGTCCCATCGACTCTCGATCGCGGGGCGCTCATTTTTCACCGGCACCTGCCAAAAACCTCCGCCGTGGCCTCGTTAGGGGTTGACGGGCTCACGCAAATTGGAAAAAAGTTTCCCCGCTGCTGATCGTTCGCGGGAGCCGATGGCGCAAAGCGATTTTTTAGGCTAATTTGATTGTTTGCTTTGGCATGTTTGACGAGCGGTTTGGGAGAGTGAAATTTCAAATTGTTTTTGCTTTATCAGTTTTTGAGCTAAATGAGTAAGAATATTTTTTAAGTATCATTTTTTGTTTACTAACAAAGATGCAGGTAATATTGATTGATTTTTTGCTATATCTTTACGTTTATAAATAAATTTTAATGGCAATTTATTCACATGTATCAAGGTAAGTCTATATATTTTTTTAAAAGTTATTTTACAAAATGACATTAATAACCTTCATAAGTCAATTATTTCGAGGCTTTGGGCCCTATAATTTTGGAATAATTCCTTCGTAGGTCTGAAAGAAGTACTGTAATAATACTAAAAATAAAATCCGCCTCCATAAAAAGAAACCCCTACAAAATCCTGGCAGCCGAAAACAATCGAAAAGCGGTCGAAGCGCGCAAACACGAGTAAGTAAATCGCAAATATCGACCACCCATTCAGTGGCTTTGGAAAGCCAACAAATCAGAGAAGCGACCGATCAAGATCGAACGTCGCGTCAAGTTTTCCGGCGCGCCGCCTCCACCTGACAGCTCGTCGCGCTCGTCGGCCACCAAAGCTCGCGGAGGACGATCGCCTCCTGCTCCTCCTCCCTTCCCGCGCGATTATTTGTCACGGTGGCGATTTTGGCGCCGGCCTTCCTAGACGATCGATCGATCGATCGGAGATGACTAATTCCCGATCGCTAAGCGAGACGCGGTGATTAATGCACCGATACCGAGGCGTAAGGTGCGCACGCATGCGGGTCTCTCTGTCATGTTTATTGATTGTCCGGGGGAGACCGGACAGTGCTACTTTACCGATCGGCAGGTTGATATTGCGCCGGAGCTCGGCCTGCGTCTGGTTATGAATTATAGAAATGGGAAATTGAGCTCGGATTGAACTCGGGATTCTATGGTTTTTATTCTTTGGTGATTATACTGCTGGCTTTTATGGAATATTGTCCGACTGCGGTTATATTTTTAGGAATCCCTTTTTTATTAATATATTTTTCATGTTAGAAGCAGTTTATATAATAGGTTTTTTTATGCAATTAATCACTATGTTGAGGGGACATTATTTTTTTGTTTCCGTATTTTTTTAAAACGTTTCATCATGTAATCATGTTATTTTTCGAATCAAGTGTAAAGAGTAAATTACTATCAGTGGGTTTACGTATAAAAATATAATTATCTTGAAGAATCAGTAATGTTCATCGGAAAAGTGCAAAAAAATTTGTTTTTTCCTGTTATTTTTGTTCAGATGACACTATTGACACATTTTTCATTCTCTATCATAAATTATAATTTTTATGAGTTAACTTTTTCCGGCATATTACGCGATAAAAGCTATTCAATTCGAAATTTAATTTTTTTAAATATGATTCAAAAGGCATTTATGAAAAGATAATTTTAATCAAAATACTCAATCTTAATTAATGCGTGTAGAAATTTTATCAATTCAATACGTGTTTGCTTCTTTAATTCGATTTATCATAAGCAATTGATATTCAGGTTTACACTTTCAATAATCGAGAGTCGTTCATTTTTAAACAAATCTTTCACCAAAAGTAATTTAATTATCTCATTTTGTTAAAAAGGTTGGTGCCTTAAGTTTAATTTAGCCTAGTAAAAGGAAGGTCGCCGAGTCAGTGAAACGAAGGCCTGACGTCGCCATCTCTCGTGAAAGCATTGAACTCTCAGACGCGTGTTTACTAAGTGAAGATGCAAACTTATCGGAAACTGGTGCTTATGCACATTAGCAAAATAGGCTTTTGATCGATTTTGGGTGAAAAATCGCGTTGAAAATTCGTCTAAAGATTTTTAATTAATAAAAGGTGTTTTTAAATAAAAATCTTGATAAAAAGTTTGATTATAAAATTTAATGATTTATAGTCATTTTTTTTTTTTTTTTTTTTTGAATGAACGGTTGCACGAGTAAAATTTCCTTAGTTATTAAAAATCTGAATGAAGTAAGATAAGATAAAGAAAAAATCAGACAGTAGTAAAAATCAATTGTTGATTTAATACTTCTTTCATTTACTTATGTAAGCTTTCTATTCTATTTTTACTAAACTGTAAAGGATATAAATTTTATATGATTAAAGTTAACAAAGATAATTCATTTTTAGTTATAGATTCTTCATGATACGCGTAGAATTTTCAAACTTTTCACTTAAAATTAAAAAATTATTTTTCATAATACAATTAAGATAAGAAATTGCACTATTTATTTAAATTTAAATTTACGCACTAAATTAAGAAACCTAATTTAGCATACCTTTATCTGCAGCCTTACTAAAAACTATTTTATTTAATGAACTTTCAATTAAGAAAGAGCCGGATACTCTCTCGATTCCCGCTTGAAATTTTCCGCAAAAAGGTGGTGCCTTAGGATCAATCGATTATCCAGTAGTCTAGTCAAAGTAACATTTCTATTATCAAGTCTTACGCAGCGCTCTTTTATCGTTTCTATTTTTCCTCTCCTTCCTTCAGCTTTTCGCGCCAACTTTCTCCCCCACGTAGCTCCACTTTTCCCGAATAGTCCCAACTGTATTTACTTTATTTTCCAAATCGCCGCGCGGAAAAAACACGGACAGACGTCTTATTATCTGCATTGAGCTTATCGTGCGAATTAAGCTCGAGTTGAATCGTCTGGCGCTTGTTTGTCTATCGAAAATAGACTGTCGGTTTTTAGCTTCGAAATAGATCTTTGTGCTCGGAATATTTAGAAAAATCCGAGCGATAAGCAACGTGAGGGCGTTGCGCAATTGAAGCGCGGAGCAGATTTCGGTGATACTACTTACGCAGTGGCGTGATGTGATGATTTGTTGATATGAGGTGCAGTATATCTGTTGCGTTTCTGGTTGTTTTTCTGGGCTTAGATTTTTACCATGTACTTTACGTTCCGCAGGAAATGGACATGGTTTGTGTAAACACGTACAAACAATCTGCGTTTAGATTCTTTTTATCAATCGAGAATTTCCGTTTTTAATGAAGATTAAGATCGAGATCTTAAACAGGAGATTTTAAAAAAAGAATTTTAAAATATATTCCTATACTTTACAGTTATATTGTAGTTTATTGGAAACATAATTTACATTTCGGCGGATATTTATAGCTGTTCAGTTTTTCTTTTTTTATTATATACTATCTAATACTCTTTAATCTATAACCTGTTCTACGATTTATCGGATGTTATTATTTTATAGTAACTTTACAACCGCACATTTATCTCCCTTATAAAGAAATGATTTATGATTTTTTTCCAATGAATGAAATCCTTATATTTAAATCCACATCGCTCACTTCCCTATCTTCTAATGTATTCATTAAACCGAGGACAATTTAAACAGATAAAAAATTACTACGTACATTAAAACGATCTTTTCACTTTACACACATTTAATCGCGGAATATAAAATAAAAAAAGTAATTTTCGCAAATAATTTTTACCGATTCTGCAAAAATCCAGACCACATTAAATATTCACAAGAAACAACCGTACACTTTTACCGTCCAAAAATACACAAAAAGCGCCGATCGATCGCTCCGAAATAGCAGCTCGCGAGCGGACGATCGCCGAACCTCGGCGCGTGAAAGTTCCAATGTCAGCTCTCTCGCCGAGATGCTCCTGACGTAATCGCTAAAAAAATACGTCGGCATCTTTTTCCGCGATGATGCAAATCACGTCGCTCGGATGAAAAACGTTAGGTTTAAGGGAGGCTGCCTTTTTTTTTACCGGGCCGCACTGGTTTTTGCCGCGGGAGTGTGGAGAACCTGGGGATTGGTCCGCGTTATCTTGGGCAAATATCTAGGAGGAAAATTACATAAAAATTATGTTTTTAGATTCAGTGTTGGACTGATAAGTGTAGTTATGGAAAAATTCTCTTCAATTTTGAAAATGCACGTTTTTCGTTGGAGAAAGTTGTGGAGGGATAGAGCTTTTTAGAAATAGCATTGTAAAATCCCTTCTTTGTCAGTGTCATAGAATTGATTAAAAATCCAGTAAAGCTGATTCAATGTTCGCGTAATTAGAGAACTGTTGCAGCTACATTTTCCACTCATTCTTAAACCTCCAATTTCAGATATTGCAGTTTGGAACGCAATGCCCTCCCCCGAATCCTTTCCAAAACAAGCACACACTGTTCACCACTCCTCTCTGCATCCTGCAGTAAACCACTGCACAACACCGAGCACAAAATAACATCCTACCTGGATGACGCACTTATTGCTCTCCACCTTCATAATCGCGAGTCTCGTTTCTTTCCGGAGGCGAATTGATGGAGTTTTTTGTTTCTCGCGCCGCGCGCCTTGAGTATGTCTGCAGTACAATGGCGCGGCGGTCACTAAAACGTCACGCGATTTTCGAATCGACACGCGCTCCGACTTTCCTACTTCTCCAGCTGCCGCCTCGGGACTGATAAGCCGTCGAGCGCAGATAGCGCGATTCTTCGATTGGTTATTGAATTAGGCACGGTAGGTGATGGAATTTTTTAGCGAGATTGCGATTGAGCGATGGTTGCTTTGGGGTTTGTGCTGGAATGGAGTGGCTGCGTTTGAGGGTTGCTGTGATTAAAGAAATCGTGGGGAAAGTAAGCTTATTTAAGGAAAGTTTGAAAGTTTTTTAATTTAATGAGGTAAATTGCAGGCTCTGCTCTTATCGCTTTGATTAAATATTAAACGAAATTACGTCGTTCTTTGGTCTGCATTTCGAGCCAATATCCATATCGTATTGAAGACGTAAGTTATTGAAAAGATAATCCTAAAAGGAGTTAAAGTTTGTAATTAATAATTAATGAATTTCAGAAGTTACAATTCCATTCAATCGTAACAATTTATCCAAATTAGTAATGTTTGAATAGTTTATTTATTTGCATTTATAAAAAATTCATTTCATTGGAAAATTACGCCAGCAAACAAATATTACATAAATTATTCGATCAATATTGATTGAATAGTTAAAAAAATAGTTAACTTTTATTAGAAACAGGTTTTGACGCAATCGATAAATATACTTCTTTGTTATAGTGAATAATAATTAGCCGTACAGTAGCTGCAGTAGTATTTCATTAAACTATTATCTTTGCGACAATCTATTCCGTTTTTTAAGGACTGTTTTATGTGAAACACCTTTCCGAATTTGATTTCTTCGGACAATAGAGGGTCACTTAAGAACTTGAGAAAAAGAGTTCATAATTCCCACTTGGCATAATATATTCAATACGCTTTATATAAAGAATCAGGTTACTCATAACCAGATTCTTGATTATTATTCCATATTTAACTTCTATATTTTTTGTGTTCGTTATGCACCGTGAGTACTAAGAGCATAATCTATAATAAAACTTTGTATTGCGAATTGAAATAAAATAAGTAATTATTTATCGTCAGTAGTAGAATTTGAAAAATTACACGGAGAAAAATGTTTAAGTTAAAATTGCTACATTTTTTAGAATCGGGAGCCAAACTTGGTTTATGCAGCAAAAATATATTTGTATAAATATTTAATACACAATGCATCAAAAATGCTATATAATATAGTAAAAATTATACAAAGAAACAATGAAATATATTCGGATAAATTTTGTTATACGGTATAGCAAAATTTAAGTAAATTCTGTTTAAAAAAATGCTATATAATGTAGTAAAAATTTACAATGAAATATGTCCAGATAAATTTTTATATACTGTATAGTAAAATTTAAGTAAGTTTCTGCCAATTATATGCAGATAAGTTACCAAATATTATTAATGCATGAAAGTTCATACAGGTTATTGAACGAAATACATTAATATTGCATTACTATATGTGTACATAAATTTTCATGTAGAAGTATATGACTTATAACTGAAGTATATGACTTAAAACTTTTCGATTGTAAACGTTGCGTAGCGTAATGGTTAGAGCGTCTGCCTCATAACGTGAAGGTCTAGCGTTCGATTGCCCGTTGGGGAAAAAATTTTTCTGCGATAATAATTATTAAACTTCAATAATAAAAATTGTTAAACATGCGTGATACATATTAGTTGTAAAATAAATAATTAGCGCAATTTAAAAAGTGAAGTATGACTCCTCCCCTGCCCCAAACAAAGTCAAGGGGTGCGAGCACAAAACCAACTCATTAGTTCCTAAAATCGCCACTAAATAAATATTCTTCCTTATTAATTTCCCCTAGCTACTCACACTTTCTCTCCTCCACGCAGTCACCCATAAACGCTTATCACTAAAATTATCTTGACTTCTCGATCGGCGAAGTACCAGGCCTCGAAAAACCGCTTAAACGGCCCTCAAGTCGCCTCGCGTTTCCGCAACTGGACATGCGAATAGTACTCGCCGCTGCCTTCTCTCGCTTTGCGCTCGCGGTCTTTTTTTTCTCCTTTTTTGCGAGCCCCTTACGTCAGGCCACGCGGCGCTGCGGGCGCGCATCTTTAAGAGCCTTGCACTTGGACACGTGTGGTTAGTCGATCGATGCCGAGGTGACCTTAGGATCGAAGCGTAATTTTGCGAGCTAATCGGCCGGGAAGGAGCGATCGATCCTCATGGCTGCTTTTTGCGTTTTTACAATGTGTGGTTCTAAAACTTGTTTCTTGCGTGTTTTATGAAAATAGATTGAGAGGTTTGAAAATTTCTTTGGAAAGAAAGAAAAATATTAGGGCCAATGAATAAATGAAATAATCTTTAAAAAGTTATTGTTATTGCTACTTTAAAAAGGCACTTTTTTGTTAGTTCAGCAAATTGAATAATAATTACACATTAAATTTGATTTATCATTACAAGTTTTTTGTTTTTTAATTTGAATATGAATACATTGAATGTTCTTTTAAACTGAATTTGCCCGGATCAGAATATTGTAAAGACATTACCATCAACTTACAATAAAAGCTTATTTTTATGTGACTGCATTTCAATTTACTCCACAAAATTATCAAAGTACAGGTTTTATCAAAAAAAGAGTGCTAGAGGAAACAATAGTATAAATGTCCTACTGCACTTCAGATAAGAAGACACTGATTGCAAGCAGCGACAGTTTGTCATCACAAGCGATTTAAAAAAAGGAATGTTCGATAAGGATGCATAAATACAATAGATTTGCAACTTTTTCTCGCGCTAAACCGTCATTTTGATAAATTTATTTGTAAACCATTGCACAATCAAGCGCCATTACGCAATTGACAAACCTTACTCAAATATCGTCGCCTTCACTGTCCTGCCACCAATATTCGTCTCGAAAGGGATCTTTAGAAGCACTCAAAGGATGCAGCGCTCGGATTTCAAAGTCAAGCTCTCGAAAAAAGAATGACATTGAGAGGCTGGCATTACGAGCCTCGTCGGAGCTATGATTTGTGGGAGAGAGAGAAAGAGATAGAAGAAGAAGCCGACGGGTGCTTTTCCGCGGCGCAGACTTATCATTTGCTGCCTCCCCGGTAATTGCTTGTCATTAAGCTGCCGTGCCGCACACATGTTACTTAATTCTCCTTTTTTTCTTGTCTATTGCACACTTCTTGTCTAAGGCTTTGATGTAGGCACTGACGCGGATCTCGGCGCTAGATGTATGTGAGAAACAATGCTTTGCGAGTTGATAAAAGGTAGGTTGGCCGAGACTTAATTAGACTCTAATGTGGATACTTTTGACGAGAGTGTAAGGTACGTCCAAGGGTCTTAATGATACAAGTGTAGGTTTTCAACAATTTTTTAGAGAAAATATTTCAGGATTGAACGAGAGAGAAGTGTTTAAAAAGATATAAATAACAGATAAGACTTTTATATCTATATCGAGTATTTAAAGTTTAAAATCACTTTTTCGTTTAAGATAGAAAGGATTCAAAAGTATAATGAGTTGTTATTTTTTAATTGTAGGAAATTACACGACTACTATGATAGATTTGTAATTATTGACGTATATTTGTGTCTTTAAAATTATTTATTTACTCGACCATGAATTTTTTAAGTCTCAATTAATTACAAAAATCAGACAATTATATTTACGCGACAAAATCGTTATTAAATAGTAAATGATACCAAGTTGAACAATAAGTCACGTACACCAACCGAAATCTAGTACTTCACTTGAAAAAATGTGTCATACACATGTGAGCTCAGCCGCAAAAATATGTACACCCAAACACATGCGCAAACATCACGGACATGTTCATAAACAGTTGGTTAGCCTCCCACTTGGCAGTGCGTGAATTATTAATTAATAACGATTTTACGAGAAGGAGGAGCGCAAGTCGCATCGCGGCTCGCGTGACAATCGGGCTAATTGTCAATTAGATGACAAGCCGCGGTCGATCTTTTTCACTTATTAATAGAACGGAGAGCCGCTTCGATAAATGCCGCGCACCAATTTCTTGGAAAAGCGCTTGAACGCTTGATTTATTTTGATTGGCGGAGCTGCGATGCGCACGAGTCGAAAAAGTTGGCTTTTTTCAATGTACTCGTTTATATTGACTGTTTCTGTTATTTGCGTATAAACTTTGCTCGTTTATGATAATGCGAGTAGTATGCAATTCAGTGTTAATGAGAATTTTTTAGTTGCTTGCAATGTCGAACGTTGAAGAATTTGCAAGTAGCCGGCGATTTTTGTAAATTTTTTGATTTCCTCGAACACCATTTGATCTTTAGTCTACGAATGAAAAAAGAGTCTCATAATTTTAACTCTGAATTAATTAAAGATTCGCGACTTCGCTTTCTTGATGTTGACTAATAAAAAGTACTATTGTGAAGATAACACCGGAGATTGTACAAGTGACATTGATTTTCATAAAATTTGAAATTACTCTTTCAGTCTTATTAACGTCTTACTTCAAAGTAATAGCCTTCTTTTTCATAATGTTATTAATTACTAACACAATTTTCCAATTTAAAAAAATGTTTAAATATACCCTACTAGAAATCACCATATATAATAACTATATATGTTTTACGTAATAAAGTTACCGAAAAATACGAAATTGCAAGTTTATTGATAGCTAAAAATTCTGTTAAAAATGAAATGTTACGGTAGTTTATTGCAATAATTATATGTAGTTAAGGATTATGCCGATGAAAACATACTATGAAGAATCGGACATGAATAGACTAACTTACAATGTTTCCTCAGCGTAAATTAGGTACAAAAGATCAACTAAGAAAGATAAATTTTAGCTTTGGCCTAAATACAAACAATTACCCTTTGAGTTAAGTGTTTAAGTGGACAATATTAATTCTTAGAATTTTGCTTTCCGACAGTTCCGAAGATATTTTATAAGAAGATTCAGTTATATGATGGAAAATATCTTATAGCAATTTTAATGAATTAGTGAAACAAAATTATGCAATAAACGTCTGGAATAAGATATAAAAATAAATTTCACTTTTGAAAAATTCCATGTGCAGTCGATTCGCTTATCAAGTCTTAAAAATAAATCTGTACACACATTATAAAATATTTAAAAATAAGATATTTCGACGTCGTTTATCACTTTATTTTTAAACATTGAAACAAGTGGCGTTATCTCTTACCGAGCTAAAGTTGCTACTGAGGTTATCGACCAAGTCGTTGACGTAATCATCAGTCGATAAAATAGAGTTCGTGCTATTCAAAAAAACGTAAAAGCGGCATACCCACGCAGTTTTTAAATTGTTCACATTTATTTTTTAAAGTGCATTTACCATTTTAACGTAAAATAGAGTTTATTCCGTTTTTATTGCGTATTCAAGAAACACGTAAAATCAGGAGTTCTAGTTTTGAAATTGTTTGCGTTTACTTTTTCACGTCGTCGTATCAACTTATTACCAAATATCTGCTTAAGAATTGCAGAAGAAAATAACACCTATTTACGTCGAAAAGAGCTGAATTGAAATCTAGAATACGCAAAAAAAGTTGAAGGACACTAGCACAGAATGTGATTCGGGAAGGTCAACAGTGTGTTGCACTCACGAAAAACATACGAGTTATTTTTGCAGTTTCTTTTCGACCTTCCGTCGCGATAAATCTCATCTCTGGTCAGAATACTCTTTTTTTTTCTTTGGAAGTGCTCTGATTCTTTTGGGTTTTCTGACGGTTAATTTATTCTCTATTAGAAGTGTATAGATGCAATATCTTGAGTTTCTTCTGTTTGTGAAATTTTAGATTTTTTTAGTTTTTTTTTTAAGAAATGTTGTTCGTATTTTAATTAGTTTGTAAGAAAATGTTCTAGTTTTTATGTGTTTACAATAATAGACTTGCTTACCCCGTTATTGGCAGTAAATTAATTATTAATTCAAATAGGAAACAGACTCGTACATACCTGGAAAAGAAAGGGAATTATTAATTAATTGTTAATTATAAATTATTTTAATTAATTCTACGTATAAGTAATTAATATAATGGAATTTTCAAGAAAAATTACTTCAATTATAAATCGATAGGTTTTATGGAAAGTATTTATTTTAACTCAGTTTTTAATGTCTAAAAATATGTAAGTAATTATGTAAGACCCTCCATAAAAAATACGTGTAACTTTGAATAATTAAGCAAACTTTAAACCACGTAGAATGAAATCGAACGGAAATTCTCAAGTCGGCAATGCTTTGGCTTTAAATAAATTTTGTGAAGCAAATCTAAAACATAAAGTATAGCAAAATTCCAAGTTGTTTGTCAACAAATATCAAAATAAAAAAAAAGACATTTTCCAATTTCTTCAACATCCACCCATCCAAGGAAGAACTCAATTAAAGTCGCAATAAATTTTGGAAAATCATAAATATCAGCTTCTCAAAGTCTACGCGAAATCTTCACAGAAGCACAAAAATCCTCCAAGCACAAAAATACACCAGAAACTAATATCGGAAGCAAGTATGAAAACGCACTTCATCAGGCACGAAGACCGAGATCATCCTCGGGTGCTTCTTCTTCTTCCTAGCCATATTCCGTTCACCCTCCAGTCCAGAACCCAGCGACCAGGAGCAGGCACCGTGTCACAGAACGACGACTCGCCGGGCCCGCGACATGTCCGCGACTTTCGGCGCAACTGAGGAAGACCACGTCGGCCGGTGTAAACGAACGGAAAAAGAAAGAGGAGACGGAAAAAAAGGAACCGAGGGGTCAAGCGGTTCGCGATTTGCATACGCGCTCGGCTTTTCCATTAATGTTAATGCATGAAAATTTATGGAAGCCCAGCCGCAACGGCGCGCCGCGCGGGTCAAGCGGATTTCGATCGAGCTCGAGCCAAGTGGACGGATGGGCTCTTTTACTTTCGATCGCCGTCCCTTCGATTGATGTTGGCGATTTGGGAATGTTAATTAGTCGGCGGCGACTGTTGCGTAAGCCGATGTGCTTCGATTATGCGGCCGAAATAGTCTTTAACTCGTAGGAAATAGAAGTCTGACGTATGAATTCGAGCTTTTACAGGTATAGTAAGTGAATTACATCAACGGCGGACCGTCTACCATTCATTGTCGATTATCGGTATCCGGTGCGGGGTGGAAATCTACCAAAAGTTATGTTTGCTGGTTGAAAGAAACGTTAAAAGGTTGGTAACAAACCTTGGAACTTCTTTATGGGAGAACCTTGATTTTGTTAATAAAAGTATGCTTGATGGACGTGCTGAAGAAAAGTAGGAACATAAATCACGGAAATACAAATAGCAATAACTTATTCCGCACACGACTACGTATTAGCTTTGTAATTACTGTTGGTAATTTAAACAATTTTAATTGTTGACATACACTTCGTGCAGCGAATCATAACGAGTGGAAAAACGTTATTAAAAAAAGCACAGCCTTTCTTCTACTCTGCACAGCTTAATGGTACTCTCGGTTTTTTTTTTACATGCCTTAACAGGAAAGCGACGTATAACCTTAATTATTCCTCAATCAGCTTTTGAACATTATTCTGCGTTCACTAATTATATTTTGATATTAAATCGAGGAAAGACCGTACTGAAAGCGATTGGCTCGTTCAAGACCGGTGAAATTGCGCCAATCAACGATCCAGGAAAGTATTGTCGCGCGTCGCGTCCTCGTCCCTCCCCCCTCCCTTCGTAACTGCAGTTCCGCACCGGCCAAAGATAGAAAAGTCGAGTTCTGCAAATTAGGTGGTGTGCGGATACTCCCTCTTTCGCTCTTCCTCGCGTTTCACTCTCCCTTTCTCTAGAAATAAACTGCACGGGAGGTGAGAGATTTTCGCTGCATTGAGTCACCGCAATGAGTGATTCATTTGCAGCCTTTGAAATGTGAGTGATGGATTTGTTTGTTATACATCGGGCTGGTATGTGCAGGAGGTTATTTGAGACGGATAATTTAAATGGTTGGATCGGGAGGATTTTATTCGTAATTTTGTTACTAAAGTCTCAATGATATAAGATAAGTAAAGATTGAAAATTCTTTACTGAATCCGTATTAGAAAATGTCACTAACACAGTAGTTATCGCACTATTAAACAAGTCTGTTTGAAAAGAAATTTCTAATTCAGCAAAAAGAAGAAAAACGGTAGAAGAAAACGATAGTTGCTAACAGCTGACTTGGTCCCGCGCGAACTTATACGATTAGCTAAGCGAAATTCCGCGCGCCTTTATTCCCGATAAATTCTGCGGCTGTTCATCATCAGCAATCCTCGAGCTTCAATTGCGCGTTTTCAATTGAACTCCACTGCTGCGAGAATAAGTATAAAAGCTTTGCAGCCGGACAAAGTTGTTCCCGCTCGATGATTAATCTCTTAACCCATTCTACAATCACGCGAATAGTCGTGTTATTGATAGTGTGGTCAATTTCGATTCTAAATTGGCATTCGATGAATATTCTTTTTTCGAATTTAGAGGCGTATTTTAATGTTGCTTTCAAAGTGATGTGAAAATTTCTTTCTATTTTATCAAGTACCGTATTTTCCGGTGTATAAGACGCACCCCAAAACTTGAAGGGACATTTGGGAAAAAATGAAAATTTTGATAAAAATATACCTAGTTTTCAAGAAAAAAATTCGTTTAATTGTAATAAAGCACGTGTTATTTGTAAAATTCGGTGTATAAGAGAGCAGACTGATTTCGGAGCCAGCTTTGAAGGTAAAAAGGTGCGTCTTATACACCGGAAAATATGGTAGTCTGTCACGAATAAAGTTTTCTTTTTTACGAATTGAGGAATAAAACAAGTGCTCCTACTTAAATTATCTTTTCGTTTTTGTTGGCATAACCTATAACTTAATTATAGCTTCGATCATATCTTTCAGGGCCAATTGGGGCCAACTACCGGCACTGCATTTCATCGCTGAATTTTAGAATGCAACCTGCGCAAGATCCGTACTTCAGGAGTTAAGTCTCATTAGCGAATGTTTACCTGACAGAAAAACAATTCAGTTTTAGATTTTGAAACTAATGTGGCACCTTTTGTCTGGCGGCTGTTACATTTGAAATGAAAATACGAAAATAGTTTCATCAAAATGAGATAATTCAATCATTTCTTAATTTACGCTCCAATTATTATTCCGTGGCTGTACGGGTTTGTTTTTCAGAACTCATTAAACGTTATTTAATGTTATGTTGCACCTAGGAATTAAAAACATTGTGTCTTTAAACAAAGGATTTTTCGTCCGGACATCAGTGCCTGAAAAGTTGCCAAGCGAATTAGTGTCGTAAAACAAAAGCTGTTGTATTTAGTCTGTCATAAGTCATTTATCAGAAGTTCTTTAACTTTGTTTTTGCTCAATATCGGTGCGAGCTATAATATTTTCAAATAGCTAATTACGAATGATCTAAAGTCATGAGATAGCACTTCTGTCAGCACATTGAGTGATTTTTAATTATACGTAGTTTCATGTTGATGCTTGCAGGAAAATTACTTCGAGAACAAATTTCAAAATATGCAAGTTAAATTAACTTGGTTTAAACACAAAGTAGTAACTTATAAAGAATTATAACTATAAAAGTTGACTAGAATGTGTTTAATTTGAGTAGAGTAACAGAAAATGTTTATTATTAGAAATTTTTATTAAAAATGATAGTTCTGCACTAGAGAAAATTAGTATCACCTGAAAATAACAGAAAATTCTACTCAAAAATAAACAAATGCAAGGCTGTTTTAGGCGCCGACAGTAAAAAAGTGATAAAGAAAAATAAAATTCTACACGTCCTATTGGCATCAAGCCGTGAAGGACGAAGTGGACGTTTTAGTTTGCATCATATCCTTTAAGTTTAGTCAAAAACACTGTTATTTCCGTAAGATTTTAATTTAATTCTAATTTGAAGAGCTATTTCTTAAATTTTCGAGTTTAAATAACTGTTATGCTAAAACTGCAGGCTAAATTCTGAATTGCACAGAGTCTTTCGTGTACTTAATTTAATTTTTCCTAAGATGCTAGATGCTGTCTTATAGAAAAATATTATTTATTCTTATTCTTCAAATTTTTAATGCACTTTTCTCTTATGAATTTATTTTTTTTTTTGACTTATTCGGATACATAAAAAGAATTAAAATTCATTAACAACTATCAGTTGTCAGTGGCAGACTTGGCTGCATTTCTATATAGACACACAGTTTTCAAAACTACACCCTTTAACCCAAGTAATCGATTTTAAAATACATGCCAGCCTATTCCTTCAAAATAAAAAAAAAAGCAAGGAACGAAGAAAATTTCGGGGCGCGTTCGAAGTGACAGATCGCAGGTCGTCCATTCTGTGCCAATTTCGGCAGCTCGTGTGACCGAGGCCCCTCTTTTAACCAGAAGCGAGAGGTGCATCTCCGGACGCGAGAATAATTATCGCGAGCCTTTGTCTTCTGGCTGCTTGCGAAACTTGTAATTAGCCTCGGTTTCGGCCGCCTCGGCATTGAGATGCATTTGGGTGATGAGGACATTATGCACTCGCCTGAGCTTCTCCGGCAGGAATTCTGGGCTATTTGAGAGCGGAGTAAAGGGATTGTGCTCCTAGGGAAACAAATAATTTATGGCAGGAACGGATTTTTCTTTGAAAACATCTCGGGAATGTGCTAATTATTGTAAATTAAGTTTAAGGATTATAAAGGTATGTCGTGTAGCGGCTATTAATATTAAATAGGGAACGTTTTCTACGAATAAAATAAAGTAGCGGACATTATGTTCGAATTTGCTTTGTAGATGAAAACGTCATACTTAGCATGTGTTCTATTCGTGCTACATATTTACATTTGAGAAGATAAACTTCCTTTTTCCAAGCCTTCATCCCTTTCTTCCAAGTTTAAAAAGATGCATAATTTAAAGATTTAACAATGATCTTAGATCTAAAATAAAAAGCTTTAGTAACAGTATCAAGGTAAGACATCACTCTGTGTAAGCGGTGATCTTATTTCCATAATTCTATGAATTCTTCTAAAACATTACGCCTTTCATTCAATAAATCACTAACGCAAGGTACAATAGCTTAAGCAGGATTCCAGCTTGGATTAACACGACGCCTTCCGAGTAATTTAACAACGAAGAAACATTTTTCCAAGGCCCAGGCTGCGTCTAATTTATACTGCGCGCAGACGCGGGCAGCTCGCCTTGAGCTGCTGCACACGCGGCGATTATAAAATCAGATGAACTTTGCCGAGCGTTGCGCCCTTAAGTGGAGGCGTCTTGCTGTAAATGAACAACGGGGAAGCAGGAAGAACCTTTATCGAATTACGACTCTGGTAAACATCGCCTTGGTCTTAGAAGTTTGTACGGTGGGTGTACTTTATTTTTTATTCGGATTGTAGGTCCTGTTCTGATCTATGAAGATTTAGTTAATTGAATGGCGTGCGTGAAGAATGCGTCGAAAGTTTCGCGTATTAAAGAATGGAACTTGAAAAATTCCACAGAAAGATTGAGCGGCTGATTTGCATTTACCGATTTTCCATTCATTGGGAGGAATATTAGATTGTCAACATTTTAAATATTCACGTTTTGTATCGGGGTGTTACTGATTTAGGATATTAATTTTATCTAAAAATGTTTTATCAACACGCGAATCAAATATTGTAGTAAATAAGGAAAACTTATCAATCAAATACTTTAATAAATAACTTTATCTAAAAAAATCTCTCCCTTCACTTTCCACGCAACTGGCCACTTAAAACTATTTGCCCACCACATCCCAGAATCGAATTCATTCACCGTCGCGTACAATTTTATTTCTTTCGCGCAACGCACTCGAAAGCCAATTGAATCGCGGCGGAGTTCTCGCTCCTCGGCTCACAAAAAAGACATAAAAACAGCGCTCCTCTCGGCGACCTTCGGCACTCATTCGAGCGCACCTCGCGACACGAGCCGATCGGTTGTTCAGCTCCGCTGTCCGCGAGTACTGTTCTCGGCTCTCTTTTTTTGCGCTTTCGGCGGCATTATCAACTGGGTACTCGAGGCTCTTGACGCAATTGTGCCTCGGTGACGTCGATTGCGCGGACAAACAATGTCGGGAAATAGATGTGGAAGCTATGCGATATTGATGCAAAGTCTGGGGTTTGGCGCTGAAGGCTGAACTTTTTAGGGATTGGGAATCGAACGCGTGACTTTTTTTCTTTTACTTGTTGCAGGGGGATTATGTAAAAGCTGGAGTTTCAATTAATCGCTTTATCGCCTGATTTAACTCGTTGAGTGACAACAAAGGCTACGGCGAAAGATGGAATGGGAATCAAACGTTTTACTTTAATCTTGAATAATGAAAATGAATGTAGAGATTTTACTGAATGATTAATTAGATAACACATCTTCATCAGAGAGAACGGTAATCTTAACTTACTTTTTAATTATTTCCTATAAATTTCCAGGCAACGCAATATTTCAACTTGTAAAATCTACCGGAAGAAAAGCGCTATTTTTGCTCTTGCTAGTTGTTCTTTTTGCGGGAAACATATTTAATTCATTTGAGAAAATAAATGGACTCGATCTAAATGTTAAACTCCCCAGTTTACGTTAGCTTTTATTGCCGCGAACAGTTATTCCTGAGGTAAAACTCGCTATAAATAAGTCACGTTATTAAATGCTAAAAAGTTTATTTTTTATCAGATACCATGAACAATAAAGATCGCAAGTGAAACTGAACCGCGATATTTAAATGAAACGTTGCGAGTTTTATTTTACGTGATTTTTTTGTATTAGAAAGAGGAAAGAATGCACGTTGTGGATTATATTGATATTGTTCCAGGTATTTTCAAACGGTTTACCAATAAAGTTTATGTGACAGAAACGCTGAAGCTTTTTCATGAAAAATAATGTGAGATTTTAGGATAAATGTCAAAACTCTTAACAATAAGGCTTGTTAAAATTATTTAATCTCTATAAAAATAATTTCAACAACCTGTATATTATATTATAAAGTAAAAGAATGTCGATATGTTAGTCGTCCAAGTCACGCGATCACAAATGTAAAAGAGTAAATAAAAGTGCAGTTTTCATTGTACTGCTATACTGTATTTCAAAGATAAAAGTCAATGATAATACTAATTATATGAATAATTCTTGCAAGTTAATATTATTAGTGTATGAATTTAAAAGACGCGACTTTTCTATCGTAACAGCTGTACGTTAATTTCATTCAGTATGTATTTAAATAATCGTTTCAATGAGTAGCCTTTATTCCTTCTAAATGAGACACTAAATAATGAGACAATATATTTAAATATAATTTGAAGATTAAAAAATGTATTAACTATTATTACCTGCTATTATTAGCTTCGTCTTAGCTTTATCGTTAAATGTAATCTATTTTTAGAATTTGACAAACGCATATAGCTGTCAAAAATATCGAATTATTATTGATAATCTACTTTTATCTTCCCAAAATGAATTTGAAAAATAATAATAATAATAATAATAATAATATGATAAGTTAAACAAACAGTAACCTTCTAAAACAAATAATGCATCGCGACACTTAACTCCAGTTTAAGCAATATACTAATAATTTTTCATAGAATTATTTTATTTTTTACGAAAAGCATACTAAATAATCTGCGTATTTCAAGTTCGGCTCTTTGTTAATCGAAAACGTTTGCACAAAGATTTTCCCGGATTTTCCTCACTCAGTGATAAATCACCGAGAAACTTTCCAATTTTTCGAACAAAATTGCATCAACCACCGCAACGGCAGTATCGGGTTAGTCACACCGATGAGGCGATGACGAATGCCGCGCATCTCCGCGCGATTCTGCGTCGCCGTCCACGTGGACCGTAAATTTGGCAACGCAGCGCTGCCGACGGGGGTCATCGCACAGGTGTGTGGGATTGCGCCGGGAGCTTTTATCGCGTCTCTTCGGATTCGCGGCTGTCTTTTTTTAAAAGGATTATTCGGCGATGACGTTAGCCGGCGCGCTTTTTTGTCAGACTTTTTTGGGAGACGCGGTTTCGAAAATTTGGTTGTTTTTTTAATTCATGCAAATTGTGTTTTTGCCTGACTGTGTTTTAATTTTTTAAATGATTCTTGATTCTTTATATAAGTGACAAAAAATCGAAAATTTGGTGGAAATTTGTTTTTCGTTTCCACATATTTTATAACAACTTTGTAAAAGATAAATAATTGCTTGGAATGAATTGTATTCTTTGTATCATTTGGATGAGTGAATAATCTATGTATACGTACGTTGTCGCAGGCATAAATAATGCAATTTACGATTCTAGGTTTAAATGATTGAATTAAGACATTGAAATGGTTTGTTTATGTTTATGGCAGTATAATTTTGTAATTGTCATAAATTCTTAATTGATTAATGTAATTTTGCCCGAAGAGGTCAGTAAAACTTGGGCTGACGAAAAGTATTATCAAAATTAATGTTTTTGTTTAATTTTTGATTCCTGGCCCCGATCCAGATCATTTTTCATCGTTTAATAAGTATGAAATATGTTTAAATCTACATCAAAATGCTGGATTACTAAATTTATAAAATTTCAATGAATAATAAAAACAGCATTTCAAAATAAAACATTTACCATTATCATTTTGATAATAGTTAATGTTTGATAATAAGTAAAACGTAACACCAACCCCCTACTTATAAAAAAAAAAAAATACTCGATGCATCACTGTAAAAGCCGTTTATTACGCCTCCTCCCAAAAATAGGCTCGTAATTCACACGGCGAGAGCACCCTTGATAAAAAAGACGCCAGCCACCAAATTTAAACCGCACCGCGCGACCGCCCTGTTCGCGACGTAAAAAAGACTCTCCACTATTTTTGGCGGTTCGAATTTCGCGTGCTCTCCTCGCGCAAATGCAAGTGCATTAATTTGACGAGCCCGACGGCGGATCGAGGCTGCGAGAGTCGTTTCGAGCGGCAGAAAAAAAGAACGTCGCTTCAGCGGTACGTCGCCCCCGACTGTTTGAGTTTTTATTTAGAAAGGCGGATTTTATCTGCGCCGATTCGGAGGAGCTTACCGTGCATTTAGTGTATTTATTATGCCTGGAATCGAAATAGCAGCTTATGAACGGTGTCTTGTTGGACAAAAATAATTATAGAAAATATTTTGCGAAGGAATAAATTATTGATTTTGCGCGGGGCGCATATTAATATCACAGGTTACACAAAAAATAAAAAATTGGTAGGTGACTAAACGAAGGCCATATTCGTATTTAGTACATCAAAGTACATAACGGATATAATAGTTTAGTCTATCGCCCAAGCCACTTCTTATTTTTTGTGCGTCTGTATATCTGAACCATTTTTTGATTTGTAATTTTAGAACAAAAATATTAAAAAATTTTGGCAGATTTATGCGACTCAAAAGTTTTGAAAGTCAATGCTAAGGAAAACAAATGCTTTTATTATTTTTCAATCTTTTTTTCTTTTTTGAATATTTTGAAAAAAAAAAAAATTTTATCAAAGACAAATGCATTTCAAAAGTACTTTTGGAATGTCATACTTGTATAAAATTATTCTACAAAATCATTGATTGAAGCTATTTAGGCCTTACTAACATTACTAAACTTATACCCAGCCAAAATTTTTTGTTGAAAAAAATAAAAAAGCAGTCCTTTATTATTGTGTAAATTAAAAAAAAACACGACACCATCTATCGAGACGTTGGCAGAATTGAGATCAACCAAATTCTCAAAGAGCTTAAAAAAAAAACAAAAAATGCAGACGAGCGCAAAAGCGTCGTCGCTCGGAGGCGGAATTCCGAGCGAATGCAATAATAACTCGCTTGCGCGCTGCGCCTCTTTCCCGTTTCGTTCGTCTCTTCTTTCTTCCCTTGTTTCCGCGATGCGTGCAGTATCCGATTTCGCGGGCGACGTTACTTAGTCGCGCAGCCTCCCTCGTAAATAAAACTTGGCGGGGGTGGCCGGCTTTAACGGCGAAGTGATGAGTTGCCTTTCGCCATTGACAATTAGGCGCTCGTGCTTCTGCGTGTCCGCTTGGATTTACGAGCGGTTTATCGCCCCGGGAAGATTGAGTTACTTTGGTTAATCTTAGTTTTTAGGAGATTTGCAATAAAGTATAGCGTCAAGTTGAAAAATGCAATTGATTGTTGAGAGGAAAGAGAAGTCTTTCAGTAGTTAGGTAAAATTAGAATTTCGCGAAATTGCCTTTATAAAGATGAAATCATTTTTAAGTCTATAATTAATCTTCTAGAGAATCGCTAAGTGCAGAATGGTCAGCTGAAATATGTCTTCGACATGACTTCATAAATCATTGTCCGAGTCTTGCAAAATTTATCTGACTGAATAGGAGACGAAAAGTGGAATTAAATTCTTACTTGATGTAGAAATCTAATTTCGTAATAATTACTGTAACTGTTAGGCATTCTGGCAAAAATGACGTAACGTCTAAGTATTGACCTGCACTAAGAACAAAATTTCTTGAAAGCAAAGAAAGCTTCATTGCGGGCAATCGGTTAAATATTTTATTGATTTAAAGAAAACATTCTTGAATTCAAAGAAACCCCTTTTTTTAAATAATAAAATTTTCTTTTTTTAAAGAAACTTTCTTCCCTTTAAAAAGGGGTGTCTTTGAATTAAAGAATGTTTTCTTTGAATCAAAAAAATATTTAACCGATTGCCCGCAATGAAGCTTTCTTTGATTTCGAAAAATTTTTTTCTCAGTGTGTAAATTGAACTTTTTAAAATTTTTAATTTCAATCTTTCGTTTTTAAAAACTTCTTTCAAACTTTAGTTCTCAACTTCGAATAAAGTCTTTAAATTTACATTCAATAAAATCTCAATCTAGCGTTCTCTCCTTCTCCATAAATCGACTCTAACTGAAATGGAACCGCCTACATCTCGGAAAATCCACTCACCCCGGCAAAAACTCCTAATTCGCTCTCGAACCAGATTGAAAGCTGACTCGTTTAAGCTTCCAAGTGAGGCGTTACGCCGCTCTCACCGAGCGATAGAATCTCCTAGCGGGAGAACCTCGTCGACAAACGGATTCGCGCACAGGTGTCCAAGTTATCTAGGCGAAGGGGGAAGGAAAAAGAGAGGCAGGACTCAGTCGTGACCTTGGCTGGATCGAGGCTGCCTAGCTGGGACTTTATCGTCCGTCGACTAATGAGAGTTTTTTCTTCCCGCTCCGTTCTATGCTAATGAATCACTTTTATTGATAATCGTACGAGTGATAAGTATGGAAATCGAGGTATCAAAGTTCGATTCTAATGCGTTATCGTCGTCTTTCATTTTAGAGTTTTTTGTATGGCTAATCATAGCTTATTATTAGACGTCAATATATATCATTAAGCGGCAGAATCCTTGATCAAAATTAGTGTCTGGGTCTACATATTATAAACTTGATTGCAATCAGTATTCTCATCGAACTATCAAACAAATTATTGAAAACTCGGTCTGCAGCCGCGATTTTTTTAAACTTAATCACCTAATAAGGGGAAATATTTTTCAAGTATTTTATTATTTTAAACTTCCAGTTGATTTAGCGTTTAACTAACTAACAAAAACTTTTTATAAATTCAATTTATGCTGGATCGTAAAATTCATTTTTTAAAATAATTTGAAAAGCTGAACGGTCGCGCTCGTCAATTTCCCAACAGAGCAGAAACCTATAAAAAGGTTATAAAAAATTTCGATTCCCCAGGTGCAGAACCGTGTCGTCTTCGAAAAGCTTCTCGTGCAATTCCACGGCGATTAAGCGGCGTTTGACGCACGCCACGCGCTCGCGACCGCCTCCACCATACGCGTCTCGCCCCTTTTAAAGAGGCGCGAGAGGCCTCGCAGTTTTATCGTCAACCCAGATCGGCCAGGCACTTTCGACCGATATGGACGACCTGCATTCGCCGCCGCGAGGACGAAAGAGCTCTGTGAGCTGCTTTCGTTTGAATTTCGCGGGCTTCGCCGCGCAGCAGCCGGCCTTGGCACCGATGCCCTGTTTTTGCTTTTATTGCTCGTCCGATTTTTCAGCGCCGACTGTCTTCGAGGGCGGCGAACCGTCGGTTTATGTAGTTTCGACGAGTGAAAATCTGGGGCTTTCAGCGTTGCTTTTGATATTGCAGGCGAATGCGTTGGTTGGAGCGATTGTGCTTTTAGCGAGTCGTTTTTCTTTTGGGGATCTTGTAATTGATTCTGAATTTTATTTTGGGTAAATTGGTTTTTATTTAATTATACTTATTATAAGATGAAAGAGTTTTATGTTCGAAAAGTTTAAAATGCAATTCGCATTCTTTCTCTCAGATGAGATTTCACATTGTTTAATCGATTGTCGAGACCCTAGAATTTTATGTGACTGCGTTTGCAATTTTGCATCCTGGCTAATAAACTCGGTGCAGGTTGAAAAGAATAGATGAACGTGTACCTAAATCTTAGGGACTTAAAAAGATGTAAATTTAATATATCACATTGACAGATAACTTGTCATGCCTTTACTGAAGAAACTATTGTCATAAAATGTTTAATTTAACAGTATATTAACCGATCTGACACATTCTACTGATTCTATTATTGTTTACTCTTACAGGATTATTCTCAAGTAAATAAATAGTCACTGATAGATTGGCAATATTTTTTGAAAATCAAGCTTGTTTCCAAACGTAAAAATATAATTTTATTAAGTTACAAAAAGTTGAATCTCCTTTTAGGTGATACTTTTTGAAGTGAATTTCTTATGAAGAAAAATTTGAATGCTTGAATAAATAATCTAATTCATGCAAGGCTGTCAATCAATGAATCACATGATTTAAAAAACATTAAATTTTAAATTCCAAAACAAACAAAAAATACACCTCATTAGTTTCAGACACAAAGAAAAATAAAAAAAGACGAGTCTTTAAAGACCAGTGCCAGATTTAACGTCAAAAAATATTTGAGCAAACGCTAAATATAACAATTCGCTCTAATTATATATACAAGTGATAATTTCTATTACACACTACTTCTATTACAAACTGCCACCGATTAATCTTTAAATCTTTTCCACCAACAGTCCTCAAATACGTAGTTCAACGGACTCTCTCCATAAATCAAGATAAACTACAGGTATCAAAACTACATGCAGCCTCACTGAACTTCGCTTGCATTCGCTGCCAAATAATTCGATGTCCAATTGTATCCGATGACAAACAACCGCAGCGAATTTCGATTCTCCTCGAAAGCGTCACAAAACTATTTATTTTCAGAAACAAACACCAGTCGCTTGACAATCATCCAATACAAACGGGGGCTTTTTATTTTCCCGAAATCCATCAGCGCGCGGCAAAAAAGAAAAGTCGCGACGCGCACAAAGAGAGGCGCATCGGCGAAAATAAACCCGAGATAAAAAAAAAAGGCCGAGACCTTGAGATATGGTCAGCGGGTCAGCGGCTCCTCGCGTGGGCGTTTAAATCGCCCGTGAGAGGTGCCAATAACCCTTTCGCGCCGCCGTCGCGCACTTATACGAAGTCTTTTGTGTGCATGTTGTTTTTCGCTCTTTTGGCTCGTAAATATTTGGAGCGGAGTTTCGGCACGGGGCAATTGCGCCGCTCGACAAAGGAAGCGCGAGGAGGATTCAGAGCTTGGAGCATCAAGTTTTCGAGGAGTTTAGCGGGTTTTAATTTGGTCTTTTGTGGAATATCAGTGGATGACTGGACGATGGGTGGGAAATGTTTTACAACTAATGAATAATGATTGGCAGGAATGGACGGAGAAGTTGATCGTTGCTTTTGATTTTATGAATTTATTGACTGCTAATAAATTTTCCTTTGGGTGCATCCAAGTACGGGATTTATTGAATATTAATCCATTACTTTTCAGCTCAATGAATTACAAGTTCAGAATGATTTTTTAATTACAATTTGTAATTCGAACGATAGGTGTTGACTCACTAAGAATTTGCATTTGCCAAGTTTAAAAAGATTGGTTATTTAGGATGTTTAGTTTAAAAGTATTTGAAAATAAAGTTGATTGGGGAGAATTAATCAATTAAGATATTTATTATCGTGTCTTTGCATTATTTATAAATACCATCGCGTTTATTCTACCTAATTGCTTAAGTAAACTGTTCCGATAAAGAAATTTACGGCTGCTTTAACAAGACTTAACTACGTTAACAGCGAATTTTCAGAAAATGTCGATCTATAAGTCAAGATCTCATCTTTGATTGCATTTAATAGTCAAACAAATGTGAAGTAGGCTTCCGCACTTCCAAGAATTAAGTTATTGAAGAGTTCAACTTCACGAAAATTTGTTTACTTTTTCGTTACAAAATTGAATGCATCAATATTTTCAAATTTGAATAATATATAAAACAAATATTCTTGAATTCCAAATTAATAATTAATAAAACGGTATCACTTTTTTTAACAGAAAAAGATATTCTAGCGTTAAATTCCAACAAATATTAAAAGAATTAAGTACTTTAAAAAGTTGCAAAACAACTTGCAGAAGTTACGTACTTTATAAATATCCATTGAGTAACTTCAAAAATGAAAAAAAATGTCAAAATCCCAGTTTAACTTCCGAACAATCCGCTCCAAGAATTGCTTGTCAGCAGCTTGCAAAAAGTTGGCCTAATCCGACTCGGTTAATTGGTTTCCCAATAAAAATCGCTCAGAAAAAGGGTATCGAGTCCGAAGGTCGCCGTAAAAAAGGAGCCGAGGAAAAGCGGAGAAAAAAGAGCGAGGTCGTTCGCATCTCTCGCGAAACGGCTATTTCTGAGCCGCGGAAAAATAATTCGCCGCCGAGATTTTTTCGAGTTATTTTCGGGACGAGAAAAATATCGGCTGCAATTTATCTTGGACGCCGAAAATCGGGCGGTTTTCTGTTTGCTCTGATAACAATGCCGTTTTACCAACTACCTGCTAATTGGTCGTCGGGAGAACGAAATTTTGTCCCCTTTTGATGCAGATGAGACGCGAGATCTTGTCTGTGTTTGTTAATAGTGATTGCTGGTTTTTAATTGAGAGATGCAACGAGCTTAGTGACTTTTTTTTAAGATCGAGAAAGCTTGAAATTGTGATAAATTTTTAGAAAATAATGTTCAGAGATGAGTTTGACTACAAATGTAATTTCTTTTTCTAATAGTAGACATAAAATATCGGTAATACATTTTTTAAATTTAATTTAAAGTTTATCTCTTAAGTAAATTTTAATAATAATTCCATGACAAGAAAGGAAAAAATTCAGTTATATTTATGATACCTTGATTGGTTTTTTAAGTTATCGTCAGGTAGGTTTTCATAAGCTTGAATCGTTTAAACTTTTTTTATCATCATCGTTTTTATCTTTTAATGTCTATGTGCGATATCCCTGATAATTTTCCATTTTTTATCTAAATAATGAATCAGTCTTAATTTATGTATACCTTTGCAAGAGTTACCTATATAGAAAATTACAACAGAGAATTTTCAAAACCAACTATCACAAATAGAAATGTCGACTACATACAAAACAGCACTGAAATGTCACGATAGCATTTCTAAACAGCAAAACGTCCAACAAAATCCAATACTATATGCTAACAGTAATAATCAGTATTCCGTCCGCTCATTAAATATGATTGCTGCACCTGCAAGAGCTCATTCCAGAGGAGAGTCTCGAATCTGGTATTTTCTCCGCCGACATGCAACAGGAAGGAAACCGACTTTTCCAAGCGCGAAAAAATCGGGCCGTAGAATTAACGCGCAGAAAGATATCGAGAAGAACGCAATCGGTCTTATCGGGCAGCTTTCGAGAACAAAGAGATCATCCAATTCCTTACAACTTATTATCGATCCCTCTGTCTGTCTGCATAAACATGCTTGTATATTCCAGCAAGGGATAATCTTTTATTATTGGGTCTAGGTCAGTATAATATATGTATGATTATTTATTGCTAATTAACCTGTAATGAATTTCAATGTATCAAGTTTAATTAGCTAATTTGCAGTAGGATTTTGAAAATGCGTGAATGTTAATTATTAATTTAATTAATAACTAATATAGTAGCATTGGGTTTTTTGTTGTTTATTGTGGTTCATAATCAATGATCTAATATTTTTAATTATATTTTAATTTTAATTATCAATGTAATTAAAATATTAATTCATTGATTATACATCAAAATGCATACAATGAAAAAACAAAAAATTCCAGTTACTAATTTCTTTATTAATGTATATTTTTCAGTAGATAAATTTCTTAGAACAATAAATAATTAAAAATTATTTATTACTCCTCATATAAAAATTAATTAGCTCAAGAAACTGGTTAGATCATTAAACAATTAGTAATTTAAACTTAAAAACAAACAATTCTGTGTGAAAAAAATGTTGGACTACAGCTGAACGTTTTTTAGCACACAAAATGTTTATAGGGCCTTAAAAACAAACATCCTCTCTACCTCTTGGGTTAATTCAGCTGGTCCCAGACTATCCTCAGTAGTTTGTGTGGCCATTGGTGGATTAGGAGAAGCAGCATTTCTGGCATTTTCAGCAGCAGTGTTGACAGTTACAGCACTTGGACCAGCTCTTTCATCGATGTTTAACAGATAGGCATGGATATTGTTTCTATTTATTCTGTCGTATCTCCCTAATGCATTCAAGTCTTCAATCAAGTCTCTCTCATAGTTCAGCAGCACCGAATCAAGATTTTTAGGATGAACAAAGGCTGGTCTATGGACAATAGTGTGAGCATCGGTGTGCCAACCAGATCCGTTGTTTAGGTCAAGCGAACCAACTCCAATGGTCTGAATGTCCAGACCCAAGTAGGATTCAGGGTCCACTCTCAGCAGTGATAGCAACAAGGCTAGTTGGAGCAGCTCGTCTCCGTAGAATTTCTTGAGGTTCAGCATGGTTTTTTGGCAGTTGTGACTTCTGGTTTTATTGATTATATTTTATTTTACGTATTTGTTTATCAACTATCACAGTTTATGTGTAGCACTCTTTTTAACTAATTTTCTAGAGTTGTTATAGAACTTTCACAGTTTCTATACTTTATTTTATCACAGGCACTGGCACTAACAAAATTTTCTCACAGTGGCTTGACTTTTGTGTTAAGTACAATCAATTTGTGATACATTCTGGATCATTTTATGGACTTGTATATCACTGTTCAATCATTTTATTTAGAGCAATTATTTTTAATTCACTTTGCATTCTTCATTCTAACATATGCTCAACTTTTTTTATACCTGCAGAGAGAAAGATAAATATTAAAAAACTGACTCAAGATAAGATTTAAACAATATATCATTTTTATGATTGTTTTTATCTACAGGTATTTTATATTTTTTGAATTTCTTGTAAACAATTTAATTGAGAAAATTTTCAATCTTTTTGGAGCAGCAAATGATTCAAATATTTATAAAATGATTATATAGTCTAATTCAAATACTAACAAAAATTTAATGTTAAATTTATTTTTAATAAAGCTTGAGCCATTTAAAATAACAATTATTTTCTGTTGCATTTAATACTTTTTTCTTGCTATAGCAGATAAAGTAAGTTTAAATGAATAAAATTGATCATTATTTATAACAAAAAAACTTTTGAAGTAAAAGTTCTATTTATATTCAAATTAATTAATAATAAATTACACAGCTACAAGTACATAGCTCATTTAATGGATAAGACTTTTTTCATTTTACATAAAAAACAAATTTCAATGTCAACAATTTTTTTAATTAACAAGAAATTGCATTTATAAAGCCATTATATTACAAAAAAGTATAAAAAGTAACTAGTTTCTTTTAAATTTTCATTTAAAATTCCATTTTTTCTTGATAGTATTATCAATAATGTAAAAAAATTAGCAATTAAGCTTTCTTTATCTAGAGAAAGTTTTTTTCTCTCACAGCAATCTAAAATAAAAACGTTATTCACAATTACTTGAGCTTTAACTTTCATCACATTTAGTGAAATTTAAAATTTTGCACAGATTAAACAAACTCCAATCTTAATGTAAACACTAGTCTGCTCCAAAGCAGAAAAAAACAGTTCAGTCCAGGTCTCACTGCACTTAGTTTTACACAAAAAAAGACCATCCAAGACCAACAATGATTTACTTCAAAAAGAATGGGTATGAAGAAAGAGTAGGGCAGCTTACTTGCAGCTCTCCTTACTGCCTGTCTTCCCCTCGGCGTACCCAGCAAAAATCAGCTGATAAACACAAACAGCAGCGTATGAATTGATGAGTGGTACGTACGTAAACGCGTGTCTCGACTACTCCCCCGAGCTCGGCACGGCCGACGGCTCGGAAATAATGAGAGTAGCAGCGGCCGCGAGCCAACAGAGAACCGACACGCTCCTGTGTATATGTGTGCTGTACGTCGTACTCTATGTTGTCGCCCCACCGGCCCGTCGCGCACCTTAAGCTTCGTACACAAATGGTAACCTCGTTTTAGATTCTTTGCGCCCCGTTTTTTAGATTCTGTTCAATTATTTTTTGTTCTTAGGTAAACAAGAAGGCTTAAAATCGATGGTTTTTTAAATTATAAATCTTTGAAGATTGCGTCATTTTTCGGTAATGTGATATTAGGAAGTTAACATTTTTTAAATTTAAATTTGAAAAGATAATACCAATTATAGTTTATTTTATTTCCAAATTATTCATTTTTCAAATAATTTCCACTAAGAAAAAGGTAATTATGTATTGCAATTTAAATGGAGGTAAAATTACTTAGAAGCAATACAACCTCTAGAACTTTAGTCTGATTACACACACTTTCTACACTTTTTCTAACAGTAATTACACTACAAACTTTTATAATTACTTTAAAATATTACGCTTTAAATAAATTAATTCCACTTCATTTGTTTTTCTCCAGAAAAATAACTGAATAAACAATGTGAAATCTCTAAACTTAAAATTCAAATTCCAAACGAAAGTTCAAGTTTGTGAACAAAGCTTAATGCCGCTAAAATAACCTCAAATCAAATCAGCGCAGCGGACGAATTCGAATTTCCCGCCCCAGCAATCTATAAGCATTTGGCTTCTTATCTCCCCGAACAACAAACCCTCCGTCACTACTGCGAATCTCAAAGATGCTTTCGCGAAAACAAAAAGCGATACGTCACGTGGAGAGAGGGGGCCGACGACGCACAAACACACACAACTACAGCAGCTGATGCGCTTCCCACACACGTGCACGTACGAACCACCGCGCTCGTCCGGTGTTTTGCGAGCCGCAAGACACGGCGACGATCCTCCGATTCAAAGCATTTTCTCGCTTTTCTTCTTGGGACGCAGCGACGGATATATATTTGCGGCGGTGGCGATGACACTTGATGACAAGGAGGCTGGCTGAACTGGACGATGAGCGCTACTCGCGCGTCCGTGCGGGCGCGCAACGTGTGCGGTACTGTACTAAGTTTGCGAAGATGTTGCGCGAGAGAGTGCGGACACGTACGTGTGACTCAGCAGTTGCGCGTCGCTATACCCAGTCCAGGACCGTAGCGACGACCGGTGGAGGCCCCGATGCAGATGGAGGTTTGGATTGCTGCAGGTGGGTAAACTACTGTGTTTAGATTTGAATATTTGGCTTATAGTCAGTATAGTACTTGTGTACCGGTTTGTTTTGTTTTCCTCGGAGTTCGAGGAAATGGCGAACGACTGATTATAATCAGGTGAGTTCAATTCATGAAACCTGGAGAATTTTAATGATTTAAATTTAAACGATTCATTTTGATATAAATTTATTTATATAAAGAGATTTGTAAACTCTGTAAAGTTCTTATAGTGGAAACAAAACAACGACTGGGAGGATACGCAGAAATAATACAAAAATTGTATTAATATTTGTGACAATTTAGGAGGAAAGGTGTTTATTTGTATTCCTTGTATATACAGATTTTTGTTTTTCCTACTTCTTTTTGCTGTTGGAGACTTAATAATATTGACTCTGCTTTAAAAATGAAGTCATACTGTTAAAGTCATGACCATTACAAATATGTAAACTTTAAATCAAGAACTGTAGGTGCAATAGTTTATTTTAAGAAATGACATCTTACAGGAAACTTATCTATTACAATGGTGTCTGATTACTCTCTATTTTCCGTTTTTATTGATTCAATAAATGTGTCATTGTTAAGACAACATATAACTTTTATATATATTTGTCTTCTAGCTTTGAGATTGAACGTTTTGAAATTCGGATCTAAACGGTATTATAAAATAAATTGTACTACCATCAAAAATTCGTAAAAGAGTTTATATTTTTATATGAGAAAATCCCGAATATTGTACGAATATATGCCTTTCATTGTACGATCTAAATTTTTCCTCAAAGCAAAAAATCACTTTATTGCTCACTCAAAACTAACCTTGACCCAACCGGTTTTCAGGTAAGAAGCCCCAAGCTTCAAAAACACGTAAATGAACTTTGCTTCTTAAATGACTCATTATTAGCGTACATTCTAGAAATGTCAGACAGCCATTATTAATTTATCACTGGGTTAAATAAGGCGTATATCGTGTTTTTTCGAATTTTTTATGATTACTTTTGCGTTTTCAAATGTAAACAACTATATCTATATGCGGAGAAATTTTCTTACAGTGATAACTAAGAAAATTCGATATTCTTAGATCGACGTCGAAAATCACCCCTGGGATTCTTGTATGAGGGAAAAGGAATGCAGGATTACGTAAGAAAGAGTAGGCGACTTAACATTCTATCACATTTAGCAGGAACTTTTTTTTTCTGACTCAAAGTTTATCATGGTTTCCTGTTTGGTTCAAAACGTGTATTGCTTTTGCGCGAGAACGTCTACAAGCATTTACACACACTGATTTCGAGAGGTTGAACTTTTTTATTGAAACGTCCTTTCCTGCTCAACGTGATTTCTCAACGATCGCAAACCGTTCTATTCTGCAGGAAAGATTTTATCAGTTGCGTAAACAAATTTAACGATGGATTCAGAATTATAAGGAAATAGAGAAGAAAAGCACTTTTTTGATTTTGATCATTTTATAGGAAATTTTTTTAGGAGCATTCAATTTGCATTTAAAATTAATGGCATTAAAAAAACTTAAACGTTCGAGTAAAATTTAATGTCTGAGTTAAAAAAACGATTTTTACTTTTTGGCAGAAATGTTTACTGTCCATTGTTGACGCGCGGAGAAGAACGTTTTATGAAAAATCACTATAACCATCAGTATCATTCAAGGGCAGTGTTTTAATCAGGAAGAAAATTCAAATCATTTTTATCTCAAACGTTTTTCTTCATGCACATTTCCATTCGACCTAAATCGTGTATTTTTAACAACTTAATTCCCTGCAAAAGATTTCACCAAAATTCTTGAACTTTATTGTTCGCGTAATAGTTTCTAATTTCTACACAAAAAAGATACGCGATGTACGAAGCTAGTCAGTGTTTTCAACTCGAGCCAAAGAAAGTCGAGAAAGCGCGTCCTCAAAACGTCATATACATTCATATACATTCATCCACCACGAAAGACAGGCATCGGCCGCTTCCGACAGTGGAATAAAATAATTTTGCAAGCAATTATGTGCGCTGACAATTACGCAATTTTCCTGCGCGACTTCGCACGACCTCCCGAATATCACTGTACACGAGCGCATTTATTCCGCGTGAGTAGTTCTGCTTTGATTTTTAGATTTTTAAGAATGCTATTTTCGATTGTATTTCGTGGATCGAAATTCCAAACTTTAATCGGAAATTCAAAATTATGAGAATCTCACATTGATTAAAATCAAGAAATTAAAAATAATTTAATATAACATGTAGTTTTGGTCAAGATAATTATTGCACCTGAATATTTACTTTGCAATTTCGTAGATTATTTTTTTATCATATTTTTTACTAAATTAGAATCTAAATTTAAGATTTAGATCTAAATTTATCAGTTAATATTGTTTAAAGCGTATGGAATTGTTTAATTTTTACTTTTACCAATGAAAAATCCACGTTATGGTTTTTCTATACCACAAAAACGGATTGACCCATTTTAATAAATTACGCGTGATTTTAGTATTGATTCATCGATTCCCTCATTTTGCATTAACATTGCGCTAATGCATTTCATTATATGCTTGCATTCAATTATCACAGATCGACTGATAGCAGAGTTGCAGTATCGTTAATAATATTTATTTAGTCTGGTAGCGAAATATTGTTTAATTACAAAACCACTGTTTTTTCCATACATTTTGCAAATCTTAAAAGACTAGATTCACTAATAATTGCATGCCTTATTAGTGAATTATTTTGAAAATTTTTTTTGCGGCGATGCAATAAAAGAACAAAGAGATTGACAATCAATGCTTGAAAAATAAAAAGGAAACCACTCCAGATGATATGGTGTCACACAGAATAAAAGAGAAAGAGTCAGTAGAGTGCGGATTCCGGTAAATGCTTTCGCAGATTGCGAAAATTTGCGTTTTAAACTCGCCGCTCAAGTAACACTGACGAGCCGGTATGAATCTTATTGACTCTCAGTCGGCAAAGGAGAAATCTCATATATTTTACGGCATTATCGGTTTGATATTGTTGCGGTTCCATTAGATAGAAAAATCACTGTAGAGGGAGGATACTTTCATTGCGGATCATTGTGTAATGCGCCTAATTGCTCATGGCATTTGAAAATTTGCGTTTGAAAAATGGATGATGTTGACACGTGTGATTGCGCGCGCCGCAAAAAATCGGCTCAAGGATGCAATAACAACATTTTTTTCTTTTCTGGTAGTTAAATATAAAGACTTGGTAAACCTAATTTCTGATGCGTTGAGAAAAATAATTGAAATTCCATAAGTTTCTTATTTTTTTTATCTCAAAGAAGAGTTTAAGAATAGAATGATCGGTTATCGAAGTAAAAAAAGTAGAACATTATAAAGAATAAGATACTGATTGAGTGATTGTCTGATTCTTGAAAATTGAAACAATGATATTTACTAGCAGTTCATTAATTGTTTTCAATAGCTTAGCTGAATCATAGATCATATAAAAATTGTAATTTTACTATTTTTAAAAGGCTTGAAGCTTGACTAACACTATTTTTATTTTAAAAAATAATAAAGTTTATGTATCGATAATAAATTTTTAAAAATAGATTATTAGCTTGCAATGTTTACAATAGTAATAAGCAAAAAATTTGAAATATTTTCAAATATTTTGAAGTTTAATATTGCAGTGGCAAGCAAACTTTATTTTCTAGCTGGAGGAAGAGCGCAATTTGTGGATTGCAATTCTAGATTTGTCTCCACTGTTATTCCGTATTTTTCATTTTTGTGGTGACTTGCTACTATGTTCTGAAAGTCATAATTATAAGTTGATCAAGAGATTTTAATTATACCTTTTTTTATAATGTTAGTACTGGATACACAACTAACATTGTTTCATCAGTTTTATTTATCAAATTCAAAGTTTGTGCTTAACGTTTGAAGTATTACAATGCATAATATTATCTTACTGAATAATAGGAGTTGTTGATTAATAAACCAAGAAAATATAGAAGACTAAAAACTATATTTTCTGATGATAAATAATGATCAATATTGTTATAATTGCAAACTCAAAACACAGAGATTTGCATTCTATTTATTAAAATTTTATAAAAACGTCTCGAAAAATACGGAAGTAAATATTATTCCATAATTTTACTAAAAAAAGACATGAATAAGGTATCAAAACTATTTTCCAAGAGTACATTAAATGTTTGGATGATGTAACACTCAAGTCTGACCAATCAAACTTTTTCTATTCATTGACCAAAACCTTTCAAGAAATAGCCATAGTATTCCAATAAAAACAATTCGCATGTCTATATTCAAAAGCCTCGTGGCTGCACGAGACATCGTCAGAAGAAAGAGAAATATATGATTGCGTCATTTTCCTGGAGTCTGATTTTACGTCATACGCTTGATTGCTCGCTTTTTCGTGAAAGCCAACTCGAGTCCTCAGCGACCTGTGCAAGGATATGGATTTTTGTTATAATTCTGTTTTAAAAGCTATCCCACCCAGAATGTGCGGGTTATAGGTATAAACGCTCGCGAAAATGACTTCTCGGTGCTTCTATCATAGGTGGGGGAATTTTCATCCATTATCTTGTTGAGAAAAATGAAGTTCGACGTGAAGTAGGAAGACAAGATTAGGTGTTTTTTTTATTTGATTTTGATTGTTAGCAAGAGGCACAGCCTCTTGTATATTTCGATAATAAAAATAAAATTTAATGTTTTAGTCAAGATTAATCTTGATAATATCACTGTTTACTCAGAATAATTTAATTTAAAAAGTACTGCGCAATATGAGTTAGTCACCCCATATTCTATTAATACCTCGAATTATCTTTAACAAATAATTTGTTGACCAAAGAGGAGCCAGTTAAGAATATAGAAATCGGTATGGAACTACCAAAATTTTGAATCTACAGTGTCTATAGTAGAATTCCTACGTGACAATGTATGATAAGTAGGTTATCAAAATGGCGTTATGATCAGAACAAAAAATCTCTTATCAAAATATGTTTATATAATATATAATATATAATATAATAATCAAAACAATTTATATAATATAAGCTCTTGTTATATTATATTACTTACCTTATGTTTTTCTAAAAAAAATCTATTTATTGTAGGTTGCAATGAACTTTTATTTTTATTTTTTTATTTGTAATTTTTTAATCTAATACACTGAATTTTACATCCAAAAAAAAAGAATATCATTTTTATTAAAAGTATTGGTTTATAAAGCCAATCAAGGTAAAGGATATATGAGTTTGTAAGACAGGAAGAGACAGATGCTTTCCCCTCAATGGTAAGATCGAATAAAAAAAATAAATCACGTTTGGCGGATATAAACATGCAAGGACTTCTTCCATGCTTGATTCAGTTAAATATAAGTGACCTCGCAGTTTTAAGTTGTTGGTTTCGCGTTGAGGAATGAACTTAAAAGCGCTAATTTTTAGCTCACTTTAAATTTCTTTCAATTATTTCACATATTTATTTTACAAGACATTCGTCGTGCATTCTATTAATTTCGTGGTTCTACTTTAATTGCCTTTATTTAGAATACTTTCGTATTATCCTGTAACTTTTTATTTAAATATAGTAGTTTTTATTCCGCAGATAGAGTCCGAAAACATTGATTTAGAACAGATTAATCGGAAGTTATTTCAGAAGATTTTCCTCCTTTCTAAATGGGGATATCTTTCGTACGTCATATTTTTAAGAAATGCTCACAAAAATATACGATTGCACACTAAATGAAGACTAAATTTCAAATTTTACAAAAGCCCAAACACATTCTCACAATGTCAAGGAGAATTTTTAGATTTTTAATTGAACAATCATTAAATACGCGTATTACTATCATCAATTTTACATTCCCGCACTGGATGCTCTTCGTGCCCTTAGGGGCATTAGAAAACGGACGGCATAAAGCCCGGTAATTGATGTCAAATCGTCGACTGTCAAGCTGGAGGCTAAATGCGCGAACCATTTGGACTTTGCCCTCGTGAACATGGGAAAAAGGTGTCGCGGCGTTGCCACACGCAAAACTTTCGCCTCTCTTTCTGTTTGGTCGGGCAAATTTACATACGTTGGAAAATTTCAGATACTGGTAGGTTTGATGAGTTCGAGTGGAATATCGTCGTAAGTGGACGAAATGAAATAGTTTTATTTGAGTTAAAGTGAAGGAAGTCATGTGTTCTTAAATTCTAATTTTAGATTATTTTTTTAATTTGTGAATGTTTTTAATTTTGTGTAAGCTAGCTAAAGCTAAATGCAAATAAAATATAATACCTATTAAGGGATCATAAGGTTAAATAGCCATCACGTGTAGATAATTTTACCTCTATTTATATTTGTACTAAACCATCTTATCATAAGCAGATATTAAGGATAAGTAAAAAACGTTTGAAATAATTCAATAAAACAAATTTTGTGAAAATTTGCGATTGGACAATATTACAGTTTTCATTTCTGCGATTATTTACTGCGAATTATGCAATTGGTTGAGATATTTAATATAGATTTGGCATAAACTAAATATGTATTTCAGATTGTGAATTGTATTGTACGGAATTATTAAATATTTTATATTGATTTAAGGCATATATACCTTACTGATTTTTAGATTTCAATTTTAAACGTCTTAAAAGTAGCCTTGAATTTTAAATATTTGGTTTAGTGTCTGAACTATAAGTTTCTGAAAAAAATCCGTAAAATATACTTTTTTTATATGGTTTGAAAAAACTAGGCACCAACTTAATCATAATTGTGCAGCGAGTAAGATTTAAAATAATTTATGCATAATTTTTATCAATGGCAAAGTAACGAATTGTAAGGTTAAAAGAACTTCTTTTCTGTGTACTGCAGACAAAGGTAACAATAAAGAAATACATCAATAATTCTTCAATTTTACACAAATAATGAAGTTGTATAAATATTAAATTATTTATTTTTGTATATATAACAATTATAATAAATCCATTTTTATTAAATTTAACCGTTAATTACGTAGACTACTTGGTGTCTTTCATAACATGAAAACTTGGCTTCCTGTAGTGTAATTGTGAGTTTATGATTAAAATTCTTATTGCTAACGTAATGCTTGCATATTCACATTGTCATAGAAGATGAGATATACGTATACTTCAAATGATGGTTTTGCTTTTTTTCTAGATAAAATGTAGCTCTATATTTTACAAATGATTGCAAGAAAAATTTTAAAGTTACGTAAAGATCGTAACAATAATTACTTTTAATAGGGAGTAATTATGTCGGTTCTCTTAGATGTTTCATCTTGCAGGCGTTAAGATTCTAGACTATTTGAATAAAATGTAAGAAACCTTTTTTTATCTGCCCAGTTATTTCTCTAAAATAAGCATAATATTCTTTATTGTTTAAAATTAAACAACGAAATACGTTTTTCAAAATGACAAGCTTTTTGAACTATTTAAATAGTTAAAAAGAAAGCAACAAAGTGTTAGAATTAGCATCATATTTTGACACAATAATGCTACCCAAACACATATAAATACATATTTACATAACTATAAAAGAGTTTAAATTGAAACAAGTTCTTGGTATTTTTAATCTACGTCAGAATAGTTCAAGTGTTTTTTGATTATTTTCAATGACTTTATACAAATGATCAGGTATTCATTAGACTTTTTGTATTATTCAAATAAAACTGGTTTTGGAAAAACCATGTGCGAATGGAACAGAAATAGAAATTAAAAAGGTTTTCAATCATTTTTAATAGTTTTCAAGAAATTTTAAGAAGCACATATGGCTTGTCGAACAATAAACTTAATTCTCCAGTTGATGAGGTTTCCAATCAAATAATCTCCTCCACTTATTCAGTAATAACAGACGCTGCGAAAACTCACTACGATTCTAGAAAATGTTATCTTCGATAAAACCATTACTTTAGCGAAGATTAATCTATGGAAAAAACCAGAACTTCTGTTTTTCATAATTTTGTTAAGTTTCTGCTTTACCGACACGGCGAATTTACTCAGCTGGCAAATTTTGTGATTCTTATATTTTTTATACGTTTTCTTTATTTGAATAAAGATGAGCTTTATTCACGCATAAAAGTTATTAATTTTTGCGGACCCTTAAAATTAATATCAACTATGAGTATTGTGAAAAATTTTCTATTTATAAATTATTAAACTAAGAAGTTGGTTGCTTTTTTTTATTTATTTTCCATGTTTGCAGTATTGTATTGTCAATATAACAATCTTTTTTACTTGATGTATTTGATATTTCATGGTAAACTAGAATATAAATGAAGTAATTTTGTTTCGTTTGTTGACGCAATGTGCGATCGAATTAATGTCTGTAATTTTGTTTTGAATATTTTAATAATCTAATTTTAGGATATACTGGAACGCCTACAATAATTAATAATTAATTTTTTGTAAAGTAGAAATAAAAACTGATATACCTTTTATATTACACTATAATTTCGTAAATATTACATAGACTATTATTAATGATTTAATAGTATTTTGATTCTCTTGAAATAATAAACTTTTTGTTATTTTCCTCCTAAAGTATTAAAAATATTGACTGTAAAGTTCAGTGAACTAAGTTCGATACCTAATTCTAAAATTAGTTATCTGACGATGTTTAAATAATGATATATATAAAGATTATAAACAATACATTGATTACGTAAAAGAATGCGGAAAACTTTTAATAAATATTTTTAAAGCAGTATTTTATGAAATGCAAACCGTTAATATTGTTAAAGAATATATCTTTATTTTCATACAGATTTGTAGTATTATGCCGAAAGAATTTCAATAGATATTTTTTTAAACTTCTCCTTAACATAACCTAAGTTTGGAAGTGAAGTGTATCATTTTAATTTGGGTTTTTAAACCTTATATATTTAATGTGGTTGAAGTAAAATAGATTAATATTGAAATTGCTGGTACAAAAATATCCTTAACGCGAAACTGTGAATCATAAATGAATTTTTTAAAACTATTATAAGCATAAAACTCTATAGTTGACAGTTTTTATATATTTTATAACGCTAAACGTAAATTGAGATGAAAGAAATAGCAAAAACCGTAGATCTTACATCACAATTCTCAACAGAGTGTGAATATCCTGAAGTCGTAAATATTTGCAACAATTCTCATCTTACATCTCACTTAAAAAAGATACTTGACCTTGATAAGTTTCATAAATTAAACATTTTTAAGTAACAGGTAACGGAATCGTGCACCATATTTTCGCTTTGATTTAACTGACAAGTGGATTCGAAGCTCAAAAATTGATTGCCAAAAATTGGCTGTCAGTCATGGAATCACAGGCGAACACTAACTGAATGCTAGTCAGTAACTAGTCTAAGTAATCATCAATGGCAAAACCGATCAGCTGTTTGAAGACTCACCTCGTCAATGTACGGTTTTATTCGTTTGCACTCCGGCAGTTCGGAAATCGAACTCTCGGGTGAGAGTGGCCGCATTCTCGGTAAGTCTTCCAGCTGCATGTTTGCACTGCGGCACTCAACAATTACCGATACCAATCGTCTCACTTGAAAACTGAAAACTCTTGCAAAACACAGCTGGAATCAACGGCGGTTGCGGCAACGAGCTCTTCTCTCTGCTTCTGCTACGATTGTACTGGGCGCGGGAGCAGTGTGACGGCGCGCGTGTGTATACTCGGAGACTTTCGAGATTACGAGCTTTGCCTGCTGCGAGAAAAAGAGAGAGAGATAGACGAAACGGGTTATATCGGACAGACGAGTCACCTGCAGCGGTACCGATCGTTCAGCGGTTGATCGGCAAGCTGGAAAGAGGTTAGAAAGCGCGGGAAAAGCTCAAACTTTCAAGCTCTCCGCTGGCGGGCTGAAAATTCGATGCATATAACCGCTGGAAATTCGGAGCGTGCTTTTATCCGAGGATGGGAGATGATGATGCGGCGTTCGGGCTTATATGCGTGGGACTGTTGGTGACTCCCCACCAGGCGGACTCTTCGAGATAGTGAGCGCCGCTACTGACGAAGCGGCCTTCAGCCAGTTCTGTCTCTCTCCTTTTCGTGTTTGCACTCACGACGTCACCGCGTGACAGACCGATTGAGTGCGTAATGTTTTGCTGGACTTTTTCCAGCTGCGGCGAACGTTGCGGATGGCGTCTGCGCGAAATTTAAAAGCTCCCGCGGTTCGAGCGGCGTTTGGCGCTCGGTTGAAACGGCCGCCAGAGCTTCCGAATTATTTTTTTAATTGCTGGCGTCAAGGTTGATCTGTGAGTAACTTAAGTGCCTATATCTGGAGGATACTGTTTGCACTTTAAACTTTTCAGCTTTAAAACTCGGTTGATTAATTTTTTTTTTAATTTTAATTTTTAAGCACTAAAATTTGACGCACAATCGACACTTAAAAATAAAACACTTTGACACTTTAACTGCACTACTGGCAATACAAATTAGTTACTAATTGCTTGATTATCTGACTTTAATCACTTAAATTTAATCCCCTATTTACAGTATTTTAAGACAAGAAGAAAAAAAAAAGAACATGCGTTTAACGCACGTGGACTTCTCTGGGTGATCAGATAGACTGAAACTCGAAATACTTACAAAATATATCAGTGTCACTATCTCTTGACTGTCGCTACTACTCATTGACGGTATGCAGTTGAGAGAGTGGGAGAAGATAGGCGAGAAAGTTTTTCGAAAAGCAGAATTAGAAATGGATCCTAAACATCTGATTTATGTTTTCATGAGTGCGACGTTTCTTTAGTTTGCTATAAAAATTACCAATTTATATAAAATTTAGTGATATTCGGTGATATTTTGTATTAAATGAATTACTATTTTATAAAAGGATGATTTCATCAGAAGTCTTAAAAATTTTTGAAAAATTTTGATTATCTTCTACAGATAAAGTAGTTGCCTAATTATTATCTATAGTTGATTCATCTTCGCGGCAATGATTATATTTGCTCTCGACTATTATTAAACTTAAAAAGTTATCTGTTTAAATGCACTTTCAATGTTTAGTATTTATTTTGTGATTGAGAAGATGTTATATTAGAGAGGAAAACCGAAATGTTTATACTTGACTGACTATTAAAATATAACATGTAATAACATACTACATACATGTAAGACTGCGGTCATAATACATAAATAAAATAATAATACCTTTTAAGTTTACCTGTAATATAAGTATCATTTTAATATTATCTCAATCATATTGATGCACACCTATATTGAAGTTCACATTGATATATTGATAATAAAGCGGACTAGGAAGAAGTTCAGGAAAAGAAAATCCAATATTTACTTTAAACATATAATCTATATATATTTAATTTGTACGCTCGTACATGTCTCGGTAGCACTGTCCATTTTGTTCGTTTCGTTTTCGCTCATTACAATTTCTGCATTCTTTATCCATTTTTTCTATTAATATTCTTTCATACAACAAAATATCTATTACAACATTATACAGTTTAGAGAGCATCGACCATCACTTCGTCATCGCTTATATCGATATAAGTAATTTTTTTTTCTTCACAGTGTTTAATTAGAAGTTGTGTGAGTAATGCGTGAGACGGCGTTTCTTTTTGTTAATTATCCGTTCCTCTACGCTTTTCTCTTTGTATTAACACTGTGAGCTAATGAATTTCGAACGTTCCCTTATTTAGAAAAAATTCAGCCCGATTTTTCAAAGCTCTGAATTAAAGATGGATTTTTCTGAAGAATGATTTTTCTGATTGTCTGGATTCAAAAGAAATGAGCGAGAAATTCTATTTCGACTATTGAAAATGTTAGAAATGTCGAAGCCAATAAAATGTTTGCAACGCAGAACGTTCGAAATTATGGACTGCTCACAATGGTATTATACTTGTTTCCATTTAACTTATTTAATAATATGTATACTGTATAGTTAATACGCAGAGAACCCTTCGCTCCGTTTCATGATTGCACAAAATACATATATATTTGTATATGTATATATACGTCTACTATAATTCATAATATATATAATAATCAACTCTTACTCTGGTGTCCAGTCTTAACGTGTGAATATCCGCATTTTTTGTGGTTTCCCCTCTCTTATATCCGCACTTTGACTCGACTTGCCAAAATGTATAAAGAAGCCGAATTTTCCTTTCTCGGTTGATCGATTTGATTGGACGACGAATTACGAAATTTAGTACAGATTGAATAAAATACGACAGTGTTTTGGCATCGAACATTGAAAATCGACTTATCTCATCGTTACTTAGATTTCTCTTGCCTACTTTAGTATGTACGATTTTAGCTTAGAAAATATCAAATGAAAGATTTAGTATGACAAAACTTTAGTATTGTATATACCCTTCCTTTAGGTCGAACTTATACATTTAGAATTCACGAAAAAGAACAATGCTACGGCAGTATTCGCTTTTCCTTTCGAACCAGTGCTTTTCGATTTTAACCTACTTAATCTCTTATACGTTAAATTCTGGAATTCTCGAAAAACACTGACTCAACTGTGACGTTTTACATTAACCTACAAACAATGGAGTCAAACAAGTTGAATGTACAAACGCATAACAATAATAAATAAGTTAGTAACTAAGGAAAAGAATTACAAAATGTACAAAATAGCGATGTTATACTTTGGTGATAGCAAGATTCTTAAGAAAAGAAACCAACGAACTCCCCTCTCGAGGTTTGAGAAATCAATTTCTTTTCTACATCTCTTTGCGTGTAATAACGCATCGGTACATATTAATTAATTACAATATAGTCGCCGTAATAGTAGGCCAATCGATATACACCTCGCATCATCACCAATAATTTATCCTCGCCATATGTATATCTTAATCGCACTCGCTCACTCGCATCAACGATTTTCAATGAGGAATTTTTTTTTTTTTATTATTTTGTTCAGTGAAAAAATAGGCTATTTACAAATGTTCAAGGGAGAGATTACATTACTTTTTCATTTATCATTTTTTTTCTTTCTTTTAATCTTTTGTGCGTCGATTCGTTTAATAATTCGCAGGTATTTATTTACTTTTTTTCGGAGCATATATCAAAATCTATAGATTCGACGTTGGGACGTGCGTTTAAGTGTGTGGGTTTTCTTGCGGGTGGAAGCTTCGATTTATCTTTGCTTTTTTTCCAATGCTTGGGACAATGATGGGCCATTCTATTTATCCATTTTCTTCGTTGAAATGTTCTAAAGCTATTATTATTGTTAAGAATTCACAAACTTTTGGGTTCAATTTCAGTAATACTTTAAAAATTTGGAATATTTGTCACTTTTGTAAAGATAAAGTTGCCCATTATTGTTTAAATTTTCATATCTTTTCATTACTCTCAATCGTGCAATTACTCACGTTTATTTACAGTGCGAAAGTTTCATTCTGTGTCCATTGTGCGTCGAAGTGTAAGAAAATTTACTGCTCGTAATTGATTCAAGGAAAAAGAACGTCCCTTACTTTCTTAAGTTTACTTTTGCTCTTTTTTTGTTAATTCGCGTTTACATTTTTTAATCGAAAAAATCCTCTTTAATTAATTTTTGGTAATCATTGTCGAGCTTATTGGCGATTCCCCTAAATCGAAAACTGTACGAGTAATTTATCTCCATTTAATTTAATAATAATAAATAGCCATAGATAATATTATAGAGGTTATATAAGAAGAAATCGTACAAAAAAGAGAAGAGCTGACACATCGCTTTACAATTTATTCCGCGTTTCATAATTTTTTTTAAAGCGGACGGGGGCAGGAATTCGTTTCATTTAACGGCATAGGATTTTCGCGTTCCTTAAACATCGCAACGCCCTCAAGAAGAACTTTTTTCCTTTCTCATAAGTTCACGTCTTCATCGACTTTCATTCAAAGTGAAAACTTACGGCAACAAGTAGCGAGTATGGAAAAGTAAGTAGTACATTAGTAACTATTAGAAATGATTGTATTGAATCATCAATATCGTTATAGTTAAGAATTATATTGGTGTTGTAGTATTTTTTTGTGTATTGGCATGTGTTTAATCAAGGACTGGATTAGGTCTTGTGAACGATCAGCATCGATCTGATCTTATTCGTTCATTGCAATTACTTATCATTAATAATTGAAGAAGGAATAGTAGGAAAGAATCTATTAATCGTGCAAAATCACAGAATAATAATTTTGGATTACCTTTGCACTTGTAAAGTTGAAAAATCTTTTATAAAGTTAGTGAAAAATACGCTATAATCTAAAAAATTATTTTTAGATGAACGAAAGAGAAGTGTGGATCGGATTGATGAAGCTGAAGAGTCAGCTTCGAATACGCATATAAAAGTTAAATCAAAGGTCATAACAATCTCTTAAAAAAATTCCTTCTTGGGCGCGATTTCACGTTTAGGCGTTAGACACTTTAGTTTACACACATTTATGCACACCGCACGAAGCTACATTCATATATTTTTCTAAACTACTTCAGTATCACCATCATAGCCCTTAACAGCATCATCTGCACCTCAAGACTCAGCGTAGTAAAATACTTTTTACGATCTTTGAAAAAAACTCATGCCTTTGCACTTTTGTTTAAATTTCCGGGCCGGACTTCGCTTCGCCTCTTTGAGGCGGATCGTCGAATTTCCTCCTCTGATATGCTACTCGAACACTCGCTTATAAACGCGCGATTGATCCGCTTTTATTTGTTGTTTGTTTTTTATTCTCAATTTGCTTTCTTTCTCGTTCAATCTTCACGCATCAGTCGTTTGTTCATTCACAGAAGTTACGTATGAAATTTTTAGAAATTATCAAAACATTAATTTCATCTAAAACCAATTACCTAATTAATCAATTGCATGACCTTCCATAGGTAAATGAGTGAAATACTGTTGGAATTAATTTCTTTAAACTGAACAAGACTTGAATCATTTTAAACGTCAGAAAAATGTATACAATAGTACTTTTCGTACCAGGGCCGTAAAGTAGCACTTTGCACACGAGGCTGAAATATTTTATGGCCGAGGTGCGAATACTATTTTTCGACAGGGTAACTGTAAAGTACGATTTTACGGATGTATACAATGAAGATTAAAGTAACAAATACTTATTTTTTGGAAAGTCACGCGATAGTTTTCAAATACTTATAAAAAACCTATAAGATAAGACCTAAATAGATAAATATGTTTTTATGTATTAAAGACATAAAGAACAACTGAATCTTTCTGTTCATTTCCGAAAGTAGAAAATTATTTGAATTAACTCGTCTTGTTTCCTAAATAATTAGTCAGCCATTCATCTATAGTATCAGCATTTTCTTTGACCCAATGAATATTAAACCTTATTTTTTCGAGACTTTGGTCCAGCATTCTTTGTCCACTACCAACGTCAATATCTTTGAAGAATTCCTTCACCTAAAAAAAACAACCAATCAGCATTTGATTCTCTAAATTTGTTAAAATGTTTGTATTAGATTATTATAATTTTTCAAGTTGTTTTACACTTGAGGTATTTTCAGTTTTTGAATATTAATCTTACCTCATGATAATCAAATTCAGTAAAGAAACCTGACGTGACCACGTGAATGAGTCCACCTATAGTAAGTGATCCATTTCCGAACAAACCCTGGATGTGTGACCAGTGTGCTTTCAGATGCCTCCAAGCTAGCAATTTGCCTTCTGAATTTTTAGAAACGGCAGCTATTACAGCTTCCACATCCTGTGGCCTGACCAGATTTCTGTCCAGAGTCTGAAGCAAATATCGCTGCAACAACCAAGGATCTGTTGAAGCGCCAAGAGCTTGCAGCATTATACGCTTTTCGCTTGGAAAATTAGTCTTGCGATACGTTTCCCAGCAGTGGGTCCACTCATCCTGTCCACCAAACTTTACTCCTGCTGCGTAAACGACATCGCGGATATTTGGGGCTATGCTTTTTGAACGTAACATCCAGTCGTCGAAAAGACTCTTTGCAGGCTTTACGACCTCTTCTAGTTGCAAGTCTACGGCTGATTGAAGTACCGAAATTCGCAGTAGCCTGAAAAAAGTGTGATTGTTACGATACATTTGATAAACTTGTCAATTCACGACTTACTTTTTCAAATGTGATCCATCATCGGTCCACCCAACGAATTTGGTAACTGGAGCTAGTAGTTTCCTAAGGAAGATAATGTACCGTTTGTAGCCTGCGCTTTCGCTTAGTTTCTCCTTCCACGAATGTAAGTAATTAAGAGCTGTTGCCCAAGGTACGTAGTCCTTTTCGTTCATTAAATACAATGACAGTTGCAGTGGTACGGAAGCGTTTAGTTCACCAGCTTCGCACAATGTAAAAGCATCATCGATTAGGTTAGCTCGATCAGCTGGACTGAACTTATTATGGTCGGTGTGAAGTGTATGGATAATTGCGGACCACATTTCGTCAGGATAGGAGACTCGGTAGAAGCCTGTTTGGTTAACATTGCACTTGATGTACTCGATTTCTGGTGCGACTTCGAAGCTCACTGTCAAATTAAATGCAGTTGAGAATAATTCTTTTCAAAAGAAAAAAAGGCATTAACTAAGAATGGTATTATTACCGTCTGACATGTTCATCCAAACGTTTTGAATGTCCTTTGGATCCTTGTTGGTATAATAACTCAGAGGCACGTACCACTTGTAATTAAATGGTGATTTGGCTTCTACTAGTTCGGTGTCATTGTCATGGGGTGATACGAGAAATCGTTTTTGTGAAGCAGTGATGATATTCCCTTCTCTAGTAATCGTTATGAGAGGGAAGCCAGTTTGTTGGGTCCACGTATCCATTATAGCCTGAAAATAATTTCGTTTTTAATCAAATAGAGAAAAAAGAATCATTTTGTCCTATCCAATATAACTTACTGTGTAAAACACCCAACAAACATAAAATACAGCAAATATATTATTTAAAATTACCTTTACATCAAATGTCCGATTGACATGTTTGGTAAATACGGACCATAAATCATTAGTGTCTGCATTTCCATAGGCATGAGTTCTTAGATAGTCGTTCAAGCCAGCCTTCAAAATGTCCTCGCAAAGGAATCCCTCCAACATGTACAGTATCGAAGCTCCCTTATTATAACTAATGGTGTCGAATATGGCCTCTATTTCAGCTGGATCCTTGACGGGAACGCTGATGGGGTGACTGCTGGCTAGTGCATCAAGGTCTAGGGCGGGCTGAATCTTGTCCAGGATGAACTGGTCCATCATGCTCCACTCGGGCGAGATGTAGTTGACGCCCTTGTATTCAAAGAAGCTGGCGGCACCTTCGTTGAGCCACAGGTCGTTCCACCATTTCATGGTAACGAGATTGCCGAACCACTGATGCGCAAGCTCGTGGGCCACCACCACTGCCACCCACTCGTGGGCGGCTGTCGAGGTCTCTGCGGGATCGTACAGAATCGATGTCTCGCGGTATGTTATCAAACCCCAGTTTTCCATTGCTCCTGCGGCGAAATCCGGTATGGCTATTAAATCTGAAATTGTGGAAAAGTTAACGAAAGCTGGTTGAGCCACTGAGTCTGAAAGAATCTGAGGATTTTTTTTTAAATTAACAAAATTATGCAGTGATTATGCATCATAACATTGCGTTCGAAGAAATTAATTAATATGGGTAAAATTAATTTTCAAAGATAAATATTTTTTTTCGATTTGAGCTGAAATTCAATGAATTATATTTACTCGACAGTATTGAAATATAATATGCTTTTCATTAATTAATTTACAGTCGATTGAATATTAATTTAAGTTGACAGAATAAAATATTTTAATTGGAGGCTATAATGGATTAAAATCTTCGAATTTCATATGTTATTAATGTGGATCTCAATCAAAATAAAATTACAAGTATTGAATTGTATTTATTATTAATTTTAGCGTTACTATAAATATATGTTCGAATCATCAAAATAAAATCTCGAGTACTGAATAAGTTTCACTTTTGTAAGAAGAGCTAAAAAATATTTTATCAATGACACTTTAGTTAATCATCAATCAAACGATATTGAATTTTCTACCGTAATATTACAAAACTTCTACCAAAATCGATCCCAGGAGGCTCCAAAGACTTCCTCTTCAAAAGTTCGAGAGAAGTTCGAAGATCCTCCATAAATTAAACCGCCTAATGGAACTTTGCACTCGCGGTCGACGGAATAAAACAGGCGGAATGAAAGGACTTACCTAGTTTAGGCAGTGGATACTGAACGCCGAAGAACGATTCGAAGTAGTCCATGGTCCTTGCGGCCGTCTTCACCGCGTACTTGGCCTGCGGCAGCATCGTCTCCGCTGCGTACACGCTGACACTGACGTTCCGGAGAGTCATCTGGGAGACGCGCTTGAAGTCGCAGACGACGAAGGCCACGAGGTAGGTGGACATCTCCACTGATTCTTGAAAGTCGTCGCGCAGCTGTGACATAGTCGGGGTCTACTGTGAGACTAGTATAATGTCGGCTTTTGCGAGCCACTCCCGATTGCCGGATTTGCAATGTAGAATTACTTGTTTAGAGATGTCATGCGCGATTTCACGTAAGAAATGCCCGGTACGATTTAAGTAGTCGATAAGATTATGGAATGGTATTATTCTTTGCTTTCGTGTGGTTGATTTGCAGTTTTTGGGATATCTTACGTGAAATCTTTTATTTTAAAGAAGAGAAAGCTATTGCTATAAGTGTGAAAAAGAATCAGTTTTTCAGTTAAAAAATCTTAAAATGAGAAGATAAAAGTAGTAAAAAAGACATGCATCGACATCACAAAAAAGTTTAAAAACTGAACAATAAACCAGCCCGCTACGTGCTTATTCATCAAGAAATCTTGTACGTTTGCACGGGCTTTTGGGCTAAAGGTTGCGACAACACTCACAAGTCCGGTGCCCATGTAGAAGCCAGCATCTTCAGTGACGACAATCGGCATATTGCAGAGGGCTATGTGGAATCTGTCCCGGAATATCGAGATCTTGAATTTGGCCTTGAACTGGGGCTCGTCGAAGCAGGGGAAGGCCGATCGAGCATATGTCGGCTCGAAGTGCGTCGTGGCCAGGTACCTATGGCCGTTGAAAAAGCTTTTACACACATTAAAAATTTATTTCTTTGTGAGTGATGAATGAGACAATATACCAACAACATCGCTTTTTCAACCACCTAAATTACCAAAAGATAGAGCGAGAGAAGAGAGATGTTATGATAATGAGGATGGAAATGAAAATGAAACGAATGATTTTTTTTACATGCAGGTTGAAAGGCTTTCCTGGTAGACTATTCTAGATTGATTGATTCTAGCGGCTATTTTGTTTTCTATGAGTATTCATTATTGTAACACATAATTTAGCTAGCAACTAATAATATTGAACTACGATATTCTTACAATTTCGAAACACCGATTTGAATTCAGGAAAATAATTCAGAAATTTTTTATTTTTAAGAGTTATTCTGTATTATTTTTGAGTTTGTATAATTTAAAGATTACTTAGAACATTCACAGGTTGCTTAATATGTATTTATATTCAGTGGTCATCCTAGCTAAATATTGATATTTAATCACATGATGTGATTAAAAATCTGCCATAATTAATATAAATAATCAAAACCGTATTTTTCGAATTTTCGATCTTTTATTAATTCAGTGATATTAGAATAGATTTATAATTGTATTTGGGAAATTGTTGATGAAATTTATAGGATGACCAGCTTTTTGCTTCCTCCTAGAGGAAGGTTTGTGATAGTAATTTTTGGACTTGTTCAAAAAACGTGTTATAATTGTATTTTAAGGTGTCGGGAACAAGAATCAATGTCTGTGTGTGTGTGTGTGTGTGTGTGTGTGTGCGCGCCTGAATCTCAGCTTTTACTCAACGGATTTTTATCGTTCACGGCTCATTTTTTTTTTCTTTTGTAATGGCGGCAAAAAAAAATTTATTTTTTTTTAGCTTATTTGTATTTATTTTATCGCAAATTTTCAATTTTTGAAAAATTTACTTTTACTTTTTTTTAATGATAGGATTGAGATATTTGAATCGACTAAAGACCATTTTAAACATCATAAAAATACTTATAATTTCAGACCAAAAAAGTTATCCTAGCTCTAATGGTTTTTTTATTTTTAACAAAAACGTGTTTTTTTCTCTTTAATTAAATTATCAACTTCTTTGAAAAAATTTTTGGTAATTAAGAGTATATAATTATAATGTATTCAAAAATTTTGTTTTTTACTTCAAATATTCCAATAACAAAATTTATATTTAAATTTTGTTAGCTGTTCATTAAATTCTAAAATGGGCATATAAAAATAAAATAATAATACAAACGAGATAATAATATAACAATAAATTAGTTAGGAGAAAGCCAATGACTTGGCAGCGGTTTTTAATTTGTTAATTCATTTTTAACGATACTAAGATGTCCTAATTAAAGAAATTATAAACATCTAATATTTATGTACTTGTTTAGTACACTGAGAAAAATATTGGTAGATAAAATGAATTCAACTTTTTTAAACATTCCGTTATTGAAATAACAACCAGAATGCATATAAAAAAATAATAGATACTTTTAAAGTAATGTATATATTAAACCTAAAAAAATGCTTCTGTACTTTGTCAGTATTATTTGAAATAATTTTCCTATACACATTTTGAATGTAATTACTTTTACGGATTTCGGTATTAAAATTTTTAACACGATATACAATATCTTAATTATATTATTAGAATAAGTTTCAATTTCTTAGGTATTTCGTAATTTTTAAAAACTTTATTAATTTTTCAATAATGCATTATTAATCTCAGTGCACACGCTGATTGTGTGGGGTTTGGGTCTTTTAGAACGTTATATACATTTATTTTAAAGTCAAGCTGATCGAAATTTGATCCAGTTTAGATTAATTTTTGGATACATTTCCATCAGGGTAGGTTTATTTATCATGACATTAAATAATTTACGGTTTAACACATTATTCCGTTCTTGGCAAGCTTTAATCAATCAATAAATAAGAAAAACTTTTTAGAAGCCGCCTTAATTCGCTTCATTTTAAAAATAATAGACATTGATATACATATAATAATTTTTTTCATAAAATTTTTTAAAATCAAAGTCTACTCAGGTCTTCTAATTTCGTATAAAATAATAATTAACTTAATTATTTACAATAAAAGGTAACTCAAAACGGACTAAGAGAACAGGTAGGAAAGTAACAACGTTCTACTTTATTTCTACGACTAACTACAAGCCTTAACTTAACAATCCAACAAATTTACTTTCTACTATAAATTTCATGCTTCAAAGATAAATGCATGACATGATTCGATGTTATGATATTGATGATACAATTTTATAGTATAATTTACATATTAATAGATTATATGATAAAATGATTCAGATAGATACCTTTTCTCTCCGTTGGCATTGACGTAACTGCTGAGATAGAATCCCTCAAGCTCGTTCTTAAGCTTCGAGACGAACCTCAAGTGCACCGTGTAGTTCCCCCTTTTTCGAAATTTGCTCTCCTCCAGCTCGAGATAAAGCTGCTGATGCTTCGGATATTCGAGCATCTTAGAAATCTTTAGTCTATGACCCTTTCGATCTTGCACCATCTGTTGTAAAATAATTGAGATTTTTGAGTTGAATTACGAGATTTTTTTGCTTGCTTTTGATTTATCAAAGTACGTTTGTGTGGGATAATTTACCTTTTCGGTTATTGTCAAGTTTTTGCTATGGAAGACGATAAAATTGGTCTCTCGGTCGACGTAAAACTCGATTGTAACTTGTCCTGTAATGAGAATTAATTTTAGAAAGATTTAAAGTGTGCATTATTGGTTTTTTAATGTTTAGTTTATTTATGTATACCTTTTACTTCCAATGTCGTGAGGTTTGGATGGATTGTAATATTGTACCGCGTTGGATGCGCGAAGTTCGGTAATCTGACATTGTCCCACGGGAAGAGCTGCATGCAAATAAATAATAATATGTCAATAACTTTTGATTTGAAAAAATAGCGTTTTTAATGCAGTTATTTAAAATTTTCACGCCACTTGTCATTATTTAAATACAGTTTTTATTCGAAAAATTTTAAATATAAACATCAGAGAGCAAATTTCTTATTATTATTCAAAAAAAGTAATTGTTTGCAAAAGTAGTGAAAATTATTTTGTTGCCGTAACAAATTAAAATCATTTTTTAAAATGATACTACTTGAAACATACTGAACACTGTAACAAGTGCTGAAATTTGTCTATTCCACAAGTGTTGCAAACGTCACACGAGTGGAACAGTTGTTACACGTGTTATATTTTAAAACAAACATCGCACTTTCGAGTACCTAGTTCGTGTCCATAAAACGTCAAATTCCTCCGACCGTGTTGGAACGTTGCATTCCCGCACATTATTGACATTCCTGCACGCATACCGGAATTCGGCCTTTGGCGCTCGGAAAATAGACATGAGAAATGACCGTTTCCATGCGGGTGTCAAAGAAGTTATTTCGATCACAATCATACCGTAACTTAAAATTTGCCTTTAACCGTTAGGGGATGCAATAAGAGATGAAAAGGGCGACGCGCAGAAAATTTGTAAAATCCGTATTTTTTGCTTCAAACGAGTAACCGCGAGAGGTACTTGAGTGTACTGAAGTTGAATTTGAATTTATTTTAGCTAATAACAATCCTTAGTAAAATAATTCCTTTTAATTTTTTTACAACCCTGGTAGAGATTGAAAACATTAAATATCTATTTATAAGGTATTTTCAAAAATTTTACGTACAAAATAGGTATTTTTACTTCCTAGTTAACTAACTTTAATGTAACGATTTTTTTCATGGTCGGC
>JAWWML010000052.1:19870532-19919090 GCA_035047165.1 Ormyrus rosae | reverse complement strand
TTAGGTAACTAGGAATTAAAAATACCTATTTTTTACTTTCCTGGCCAATTTTGATACTTTTATCTCTACCAGGGAAGTGTCAAAAAATAGGTAAACCAATGTTCCAAGCCTCAAAATTAGCGTCGCATTATTAGTTCTGAGACTTTCCCCCGCAACCGAGAGTAGAATACCCGTCAATTACAAAGTCCTAGAAACTTTTATCCCCGAATCACTAATAACCTCCCGGAATCCAATAAAGCAAAAAGAAACTAGGCGCGAAAGCGTCGGCACGTGCCAAGCCTCACTCTCTCTCTCAGTCGAGCGCGAACAAAGGCTGGACGGTATAGGTAGAAAAACTCCGGGGGCTTTTTAAACTCGGCTCGGGCGCCTAGCCGATTGATTTCCCGAGCGACGTCGGCGGCGGCGGCGGCTCGAGTGTCGGGCTCTTGTCTCGTGCGGCGTAATCCGCTCTAAAGCGTCTGACTAAGTGCCCCGTGTATAGGCGATACTCGATTGCGCGAGAAGATACGCCTTTGTTGTCGGGCAAAACGCTTCCCGATATTGGATTAGACGCCCAGATTTTTTCTTGGAGTGGCTTCAGGCTTGATTGACTGCTCTCAGTTTAAGGTGGCTGCTGATGAGTTTTAGGGCTTCGAGGGTTAATTTGCCGGAACATTAGGGACGTCGTTTTTGGGACGGTAAGGTGGGAAGGCTTGGCTGAACGTAGACAGCAGCTTTATACAACTATGCACGCGCCTGACTTCACTTTTTCATTCCAATCAGTGACCACGCAGCAAGTGTAGATAAGACGGTAGTCGGACAGAGACGAAGAGACAAATGACAGAGACAAGTGGACGCGTTTTACCGTGATCACAAGGAAGCACGAATTCGCGAGTTTGATGCTTCGAAGGGCCGACAATTTGTCCTAACTTCAGGATTCAGTTTTTCCCATTGTGTGGTAATCAACACTTGATTATAAGCAATTCGTCCGAAAATATAACAAGCACATAAAAGTAATATATAATAGAAAAAGAGGCAGGATAATTCTATCAGTCACGACGGTTTAAATTTCTATGGGTGTAATAGCAGCGCCATACGAAAGCCCTTGAGCAAGATTATAAAAGTCGTTATCGCTCCTGAGAGACGCGATGGTTTTCCTCGTTTTATTTATTGCAGGAAGCTCCTTCTGCGCTGATTAAATTTACAGTAGCAATGATTGACGGAGCAGCAGATGCTCTTTCCGTGACCTTTGTCTGGAGGCTCTAGTGCAGGTTTAACGTTAGTAGCTGACTTTGAGATTGGATGGAACGCCAAAAAATATGGAGAATTGGAATGGTAGATTCGAGTAGATGCTTTATTCGTCTCCTCGTCTTTTATACGTTGCAATTTTCGTTTACTCAATTTTACAAATTAATTACTTTTTGGCAGCGATTTGAAAACAAATTGTTGAAATGAATTAAGTTTTTAAAAGTTACATCGAAGATGATTAAATTCTGTTCTTAAATGCTTACTAACAAACATGCAAGTTTCAGGTATCTGTAAAACTACAAAACTAACTTAAATAAGCTTTTGTTCCAAGTTAAATTGGATTGCTTTCCTAAGATTGTTTTAGAAGTTAAACGTTAGTCATTGAGTTAGTTTTGACGGAAAACAGGAAACAAGTCGATAGCATTCCGCAGTCCACACGTCTCTCGAACAAAAAACTCCACTTACCCTTTGCCGTTAAAACTTTATCGCAACAAACGCAGCATAAATAAAAATGCCGCCCGATAAAACCCGGCGAAGGAACAAACTTTCCTACCCGACGCATCAAAGGAAAAAGTTCGTCCTCGCATTAATCCCCAGCTGCATTTTATTCCGCCTCGAGCGACAGTTCAAGGCGAGGATAACTCGATGAATAAACAAAAGCGGGAGGCAAAGAGCCCAATTAAGCGGCGGCGCAAAAAATTTCAAGAAAAAGAGAGATACCAACCTCGCCGTTCGTCGCGAATGGCTCGCCGCTTTCCTCGTCTTCTTCGATCTCCAGGTTCGCTGGCTTTTCTCCAGCGCAAGGGCAGTCTTTATTAGAAACATCAAGTAATTATTCTCGGCTCCGCTTACTTTTTTTTGCCTGATTACGCATTCAGCGATTAATTATGCCGCGGCTAATTCGCCCCGAGACGCCACTTGGAGGCGCTCGGGAAATTAGAACGAGTTTAGGCACTTGCGAGGGGCAGTTTTTAATCGCTGAATTGTACTTTTTTTATATGAAAGAATTTCTTTTACAATATTCTTTCAGCTATTTCGAATAATTTTGAAAGGAATTGATTTTATTTTCTACTTTTTTTAGGAATAGCTACTGCTAATTTACATAATTGTTCATTGAAAAGTGTTTCAGACTTTTTATTCGTCGAAATAAATCATCTAAGATCGAACATGTCTTCATTATTTACTAATGACGCAGGAAGTAATTTGCAAGTCGTAAATTTGATTCTGACCGGTCGCAAATAGATCGAAATATATTACTAAGACGAACGACTTTAGGAAATAGAGTTTCTCATCTCAAGGGGAAGCATAAATAAAGCATGCAATATCCGCATGACTCAAAATTTCTCAAGTTCATGAAATTGCATTACCAGGTTCCGCGAAACTAATGGAAGCCTTTAAAATTCCGCCGCTCCAATAAAGCAATAATGGAATATTATTAAATCCGCATAACGGATTAAAAGGCTCGTGAGAAATAGAGGAAAGTTTAAAGCGCTTGTCTGACCATTCGAGATCGATTCTACTTAACAAGTCCGAGTTTTTAATCTCCTCTAATCATCTTCTTTTAATTTTGTAGAACTGTAAGAAAGATCTTGCGATATTCACGTATTTAATTAAAATCTGGATTTCCGCTGCGATATGCGGGAAATATAATCTTGAATTGAAACAGTTGAGTCTATATAGAAGTACTGGACTTTGTAATCTTAATTAAATTTATTCATAGAAGTCGTTCTTCCTTTTATATGAAATAATAAATGACCTAACTTTAATAAAAACCTTCATTAAGAATTCATGAATATTTTTGTTAGACAATTTTCTAGCGTGTATGAAAATAGTTTTCATACAAATGATTGCATAAAGAAAAAGCTCGCATTCAAATCCTTCTTACGTTTATCGACGGTTTCACTTTGTTTTCTTCTAAATTTCATTCTCAGAATATTGCTTGTTCAGAAAATAGTGTAATTTCTTTCAAAAAAGTAGAAAATATTTCGTAACAGTAACAATTTAAATTACCCCGGTAGGAATTTAACTATTTTCACTCCTTCGGTATCTTTTTCACTCGAAATTGAAGTCCAAAAATTATATAAATAATCTAATATCATTTCTAATTAAACTGTATACACGATATTATAAGATGACTTGGTAAAGTGTCAAAACGAAATAAAAAAAATGTTTCCTTTCCCACCAGGTTAATATTAAACTTGTCCTCGTTAGTTCCCAGAAAGCACCGCAACTTTCTTTATACACAAAGAGTGCAAAAAATAACTTTAATTACTGGGGTTCGAGCTCAAAGCTCGAGCCGTTTCCAAGTGCAAGTAATACTCTTTGACCGACGTACCATTTTGTGGTCCCGCGAAAGCGATGATGAGTGATATGGCGAAAAGAGTCGCGAGCACGACTGTGGCGATGCAGAGCGCCCGCTTTTGCGAGCACACAGCCACGCCGTTCTGCTCGTAGATGTTGCGCTTGTGCAAGCCTGGATTACTCTCTCCTGCAAGGGAAAAACACGTAATTAGCTCGATGTGTGCTGAGGTATTTAAGGTTTTCAAAGGAAGGGTTTTTTTTTGTTTTGGATACTAATTTTTGGAAGAGTGCAAGAGGTTACTTCTGTTTGGTTGGAAAAGTATCTTAAGCCTCTTTTTATTTTTGTTGTATTGAGCAAATTGTGTATTACTATCACTTAATTTCCTTTTTTTTTATTACACACGAGGTTAAACTTTAATTTTTGTTTTTTTCGATACCATTTCGCGATAAAAGATGCGCTGTTCATTTAAGATGCATTCAAGAGCACCCTGTTCTTTTATTTTAAAAGTGAATCTTCTTGTTTTTTTATTTATGAAAATGAATAAAATTACTCATTAGTATTTTTAAATAATTTTATTATAAATTTTTTTACTATTTCAGTCGTGTAAATAACAGTCATTTAAAGGAAGGATGCACGCGACGAAAGTTACCCGACCCAGAACATGTGAGCTTTTGCATTTCAAACTACCATTGCGCCAAAAAATGGATCGAAAATTTGAAAGGTCGACCTTCTCCGATTTTAGCAGAATAAAGAAATTACTTAAGCCGAGTATATTCATGTTAATAATATAAGGTATGTCTGACTAAAATTACACTTTTTCTCCTTTTTTAATTGTACGAACGTATTATTCACATATAAATCTACTTTCAAGGTTTAAAAAAGTCTCAGTTAATAATTAAATTTAAGAAATTTAATTGCTTGCGTTAATTTAATTGTTCAGAGCTCAAAAGCAAATCTGAATTTCGCAAAAAGCATAAGCGCCCTGCTGCAATTAAAGAAAGTTTACTTAAATTATGAAAACACACTTTACTTAAACTAAAACGTTTTTAGCCTTTCACATTTCCCTCATATTTCATTTTAAAGCACCCGTTCCCAACTTGACGTTTAACTAAACGCTATTTTCAAATAAAAAATTATTCTTAATTTTTTTCGAACTTCGCAGACAGTACTCAGTTTTTAATAAATTTTACTGTCACGAAAAATCGTTAAAACTCAAAATAAGCAATATTCTTTATTTTACAAACTAGATTTAAGCAATGTAATGGCGGGGTTAAAACAACATTTTTAATAAAGCTTTCACCCTTAACAACGGCGACTAACAAGGTAGAGCAAACTCTCGACTCCGCATTATAAAAAGATTGTTTAACCCCGAAAAAATCCGAGCACGCTAATCTCGACGAAAGCACAATAACACGCTCGTTAATTATCCAGCTCATCCAGCGTCGAATTTCGCTCGCAGCGAAAAGAACGCTGCGGCAGCTCGGGAAGCTTAGCTCGCTCGCTCATGAAAAATTTCGCGTCGCACCCTTTTCCTTGCGGCACACACTCGACCTCGATTCTTCTCCTCGGGCTTGCAGCCCCAAAAGGTGGTGGTGCTCTCACGCCGACGGGAAATACCGTTCGAAGAGCCGGGAGCGCGTTATAATCCGGCTTGCCTTATTTAGCCGAAGAATTAAAGTGCTCGAGAAGTGTCGCAGTCCGGAATCTTAATTGGATTTTTTCTGAGGGCGACTCTTGCCGGGGTGAATTTCTCCCGAGGTGCTGGTTATTCACTACTGCGAGAAGCTTTTCGAGCAGTTACAGTGGTTCGAGCGGTGCGAGATACGATTTTTATAAGTGTAGGAGTTTGGAGTTGCAGTTTTAATGAAGTCGAAGAAATAAGGACATGTATAATACTAAGTTTTTATATTCGTTTGCTTTTGTTTACTAGTAGTATTTTATTATTTGTTATTTTCGATTATTACAACAGAATTGTTAGGAAAATTTAATATTAAGATTAATATTGGTTTAAAATTCTTTGTTAAACAACAAATATCGGCTGTAATAAATGTTGTTGTCATTTGATGACATGAATTGACAAGACACATTGACTGTGAATAACTCTTCATCCACGCAACAATATTTTGTGATCAATTTTTTATTTAAGTTTAAAATTATTCGACAATCCATAAATAGTAAATCAACCCAATACTTCTGATCTATGTTAATATTATTAAAGCATTTGAAAACGACGACGAATTAGTTGCCGAAATGTACGTCTTTGATCACTGTTTTAATCAATCGATTGACCTGTCTTTCTAATTGAAAATAAAAAATTTATTTTCTAATTGAATTGTTGACGCTCCATTTTCACATTTTCAGCGGAAAACTAAACTGCTGCGTTTATAGCCGAATTCATTTCCTCGACGCAAAAAGCAGCCGACGAAAATCAGGTAAAAAATCCGGCCTCCGCGAGCGTTCATTGAATTAACGGAAAAAGTCAATAACCCCGGGGGGTTAAAAACTAGATATTTCCATTTGCGATTCTGGATGCCAATGGCGCATTATCCGGACGAACCAATCAATCATCTCTCTTGCTCGAGCCAAGCAACCCTTATCGAAAAAAGCAGCGCCAAGCCAAACAAATCCCGAGAGGAATCCGAGCTTCAAAGGAGGCAAATTAAAAATGCAAACAACGCAGTCCCTCTCTGCCAGCGGAATCCGACAGATTAAAACTTTCTATATATTGATCGAGAAGCAAAAAAAAAAAAAAAAAAAACGCACACACGCGTGCTTTCCCAGGAGGCAAAGAAAGAGTCATAAGTGGGCCAGGCGGTCGAACGCTTATATGCACCGACAGCGCTCGAAAGAGAGCCAAGGGTGGAACGACGAGGGCGTACCTTCTTTTTTTTTTCTCTCTCCCTCTGTATTTACGGGCCGATCGTTCCGATGAAAATGCGAGTTTTCGCTTTATTTATGTCTGTCTGCGAAGAAAATCGTTAAAGCAGGTCGAGCCCGCTGGGAGAGAGGGCCGAGTAGACCGCCGGTCGTTGAATTTATTTATGCTCGAGCGCCGCTCATTGCTTAGTTTGATTATTTGATGGAATTTTCAGGGGCGTTTTACTGACTAGGTGCAGCGATTGGTATTCTGTGGAGGAATCGAAGTAGTTTAAGAAAATTGTAAGCGAACATAAAATTGAATGAGAATTTGGTTTAAGCATTTTAAATGTTGTTTCTGGTACAAGAGAATTTTTTTTAGCTTTATCATATAAATATGATGATAGTGCACAGTATTCGACCCTCATGTAAATTTCAGCTTTCTTGTAGCTGATATTTTTAAGAAAAATGTTGAAAAATACAAGTATATATCAGTGGCAGAGAGATAGGCAAAACCGTATATATTCATGAGGTAATGCATTAAACCATATTTTTACGAAGTTACCCTTGACATAAAGAGGTCAAAATTTTGAAAAAGCTGTAATAACTTTTTACTGCTGCTTTAAATTGCCGTAAAATGAATTTTTTTTCAATCATAAAGCAGATGCAAAGCCAAAGTCGTTACTTAAACCTAATATTTTGCTTTACATTCTTCAAGTACACGTACTAATTTTTGAAAACCACCGAAATCCTTGCATAAAGATTTGAAACCTTCGTAAAGTGAAAAAAGACTCGAATTAACTGTGCAGCTTTCCAAAAAAGGTACATCCAACAATCCAACATGAATCCCGCTTAAAAAACGCAACAGCCCAGAATCCCCGATCGAAAAAGCGCACGGCATCCCACAGAGGTTCAGCCTCCGTAAAATTACCATCGTATGAGCGAAAAACAAAAAAAAGAGAGAGAAAGACAAAGGCTGGCTGAGCACAAAGGGCTGCTGCTGCAAGCCACCCTCGCAAACACGCGAAAATTGCAGGGGTGGAAAGATGGGGGGGGGGGAGAGACCGCGTGTCGTTGTTGATGTCCGACGACCTCGTTTTCGCCTTGCTCGGGCCTCGAGTGAGTCTCCCTGCCGACAATTAATGCGATACACAGCGAGGAGGAATTCTGGCTCAAAGGCCCAGCTTTGTTGAGCTCGGATGAGGGTTGCTTTCTGTTTTCCGCGCGCTTTATACCCTTCCCTCGGCTTTTTTTCCCTTTTTCAGGGCTTTTCGAGGAGGTGAAGACCGCTTTCCGGGCTTTATTAGGTTGAGGTGCATCTTTATTAAGCGAGTATTGATTTTTTGGAGGTTTCATGATTTATAGAGGATTTAGGAGCTTGTGCCGGTACCCCTTTGTTGGGTAAAACGTTTGCTTCATTTCGGGAGGTTCCCTGTGTTTGACTGGCTGTGAATAAGTTTTTGATGAATTTAAGGAGACTTGAACAAGGAAGTTTCTTGCTTTACTATAATCATGAAATTTACAAGTGCCAGCAGCACATTTAGTCTGGCATTTAAACTAAATAGAGTAAAATGTAATAGAATTAATAGAATAAAATACAAAGACCAAAACAATTATAATAAAAAATTATTCTAATAATATACGAATAGAATTAAATATAACAATCAACAACGGCTGTATTTTAGAATATTTTTTTGTAACTTGTTATTATTAGATTATAAAAATCTCAAAATAATTGTTCATCTTGCACAGATATAATTCAAGTCTGAAAAAACTGGATTACTTTTAATATTTTATCAGATTTATAACCAACGATCTTAAAATAGACTCTTAAATCTATAAATGTAGTGTGAAAATATATAGACAGGAATATAACGAGCAACGGAGATCAAATATGTATCGTCATCTATGTACACATGCACTATCCCTCTGCGTAGCGGATTGCGTATCGATGTTAGAGTAAACTATCAATTTCCACTGAAATTTGTATCATATATATACGTATACTGTAACAGTCGGTACACATGTAAGCCAGGTGCACTTTGATCCCGTTGCTAATTAATGCTGGAATCAACTTGAATTGATTCACCGACCATTTGAACCAAATTATTAATTGACGGACGACAATTGCGATGAAAGGTTACAACCCAGAAAGCATGAAAAATCTTTTTAATTATACAACTGGAGCATCCACGTCGTTTATATAATTCTATTCAGGCTCTGAATAGAATCCATATAGAAATGTCTGCGATTGTCCTCTTCCATTGATGTTCAGAAAAGCAGAAGATGTGTGAATTTATTATGCGCATCTCTGACTTCAGGTTGAAAACGACGTTGAAACGAAATGAAATACTAAACCAAAACTATTCCGAATTTTTATTATACATTTTTATTATAAATAAATACATTTACTGATTATTAGTTTAATCAAGGTATACTACCGCCATAACTGATGAATACGCGCAATGACTGGCGACTAAAGTTGTGAAGTACGTTAATTAGGCGTATTTATCGTGCGCTAATTAAACAATAGTACTGTGACTAACGATCTTGCTTAATTATAGAATTCAGGTTTCAAACATTTTCTTTCTTCATGTTAAATAAATGTCGCTAGAAATAAGTTTTATTCTTTTGTACACCACGTAATTTAAGTTTTTGTTTGAATTATAGAAATCGTATTATTATAGTAAATAGTTAAATCAATATAATTAATAAATTTAAAAAAAAGTTTAGAAATAATGTTTTAATATCGACGATTCCTCGTATAACTTTTTTTCGCATTTATTGTTTAGAATTCGTGATTCCGCTCTGAAGATGCTACTGCTTGATACAAGCCAATTGACCTGTTTTTGCAGGTAACGAGGTTACTTGAGTTCACGGCTCGCAGAACACATAATTATTTGATTAGGGAGGTTTACAATCGATCATTTCTACAGGCAAGACTTGTCTAACCAGCGAATCGCCTTTCTATAGCCACAGAGTTGCGATAGAGAAAGTTTACTTTGCACTTACCCCCAGTTGGCTCAAGTCTGCGAAAGAGAAATGCTCCCTTCAAGATTGGATAAGGCTTGCCGGTTTTTGTAGACGCCGGTTATGACGGGGATGATGGAAGTTTGATTTCTATGTACTTTCAAGATCTTCGATAAGATAGCCGTGAATGTTTCTTTTTATGGGAGGGGAATTCTCGCTTGAAATCGCAATAGCGACAAACTTTATTGTAGATATTAATAGCTAGAAATTTAAGTGCTTTTAATAGATGGGCGAAACGGTAGTAAAAATGTCAAATAATATGATTAGTGATCTGACTTCAAGCTCGTGCTTGATTGAAACGGAAAATTATGTCGAAAAAAATCAATGATTTTCAATCAAGCGTGAAATTTCAGCTGAATAAGATATCAGCTTGTTCAATCTAGTGTATGCAAGTTTTTGCTTTTTTACCGTTTCCTACCTGATCGGAAAAACATCAGGCAATTAATTCTTAAATTAATTGCTGTTTTTGCAGCTGTTTACTTTTAAGTAGCGTAAACCAATTAAATGTTATTTCAATTTATTAATATTAAGCTTATTTCAAACAATGAAATTCAGTGTAAAAATCGAAAGGGTAAATTTTCATTTCGAATATTAATTAAAAAATTGGTTTTTCTATTATTGTTAGAAAATGTATTAACTAAAAATACGTTTGGAATACAATTTTAGTATAAAAAGCGAATCATTGTGAAACATCCCGGATAAACCAACGACGGAAATGGTCCCATAAACTCTTAAAACTGAAATAACAATGATTTTTAACGCAATCCCGTGCAGCGGAACATGTATATGCGCGCGAAAACGTGACCATCGTTTTCCAATACATACCACCCCCTCCTGGTCGACCCCCAAAAAACGTGTGCGCGCATACGAATGATGCATATTTACGGTTGTTCATCGCATGAATTACCTTGGAAAACAGTAAAATGTGACACCCGCCGGGGGTAAAAAATATTAATATCGCAGCAAACAACCTGTTTGTAATGGGTCGTAAAACTAGGAAAGCCCTTTTACAATGCGGAATCAGAGAGGCTGTAATTCAGATTTCGCAATCGTACCCCCGCAAGGGATGGAAAAGTTTTCGTTGCGCCACGTTTTCTCCCCCGACTGATCGCGTCGGCTCGTAAAGTAAAAGATTGCAAAGTCAAAAGCGATAAAGCGACTGCAGAATAAAGGGGAAAAAACGTGAGACATGAAAGTGGGGGAGGAGGAGGGAAGAAACGAAAGGGATCCCGGTGATAACCTGTGAGAAAGGCGACGTCGTCGACATCCTGCTCGCTCATCGCGAAGCGATTGGGTGGCTGCTGCTTATCGCCTGCTGCCCTCCTGTACACGAATCCCTTTACCTCGCCGTCTGTCGAGGCATACGAGATCTTGATGAGGGGCTCCCTCGCCTCAGCCAGCTTTCCTTCTTCCTCGCCGCTACGCGAGCACGCACACTCACCACTCACGCGACGCGCACGCTTGACCGCTCAACGGCAGCAGCGTGGCTCAGCATCGTCCGGTCAGTCCTCTGTCTCTCTCCTCCTGCCGTCGTCCCGCTACTTCCTGACGCGAGCACAAGACCCGTACTGGAGGCAGCGCTCGTGCACGCGCTGTGCAACGTAAAGGGGGGGCGGACGTTCGCGCGCAAGCGGGGGGACGATTACGTGCGCTGGGCGCTTAAGCGGCTGAACCTCGGCGACGGCGACGGTGGCGATGTCGACCTCGACGGCATTTCATGAGCAGCTAGCGAGGCAGGACTAATGGACGTATGGAGCGCGCTGCTGCTGCTGCTACTGCTGCTGCGTCTGGCCGGAGCTCTATATAGCGACTGTCGGATGGGGTCGCGAGCGCAATGGCGACCTTCTGCGGGAACAGCGAGGGTGACTCTCTCTCTCTTTCTCTCGCGCCCCCTCCAGCCGACATGCTCGCACACAGCGATGAGCTTTCGGCGGGGAGATGCTTTGCTCGAGGGCTGCTGGGGAGCACTTTCCTCTCTCTCTCTCTCTCGCTTTCGGCCGCTTGGGAAAGGGGGAGCGCCACCTGGCGGATTTTTCCGGGAGCCATTGACGCGCGGCTTGACGGTCACGTTTTTGATGAGTTTTTTTTTTGCTTTGATGCCGGGGGAGAGAAGGATGGTCGATCGACACACAGCGACGCCGGAGGAAATCGAGGCGACGCGGTTCTTGCGGCCGGATTGAGGCTTTCGCTTTGCGACTCTGTTGGCGAGCTATGTTTGTTTGTCATTTCTGGATGAAAGAATATGGGTGATTACTAGTAATGCAGAAAAAATCGATACTTTTTAAAACGTTTACGAAAGTCAGAGTTTTTTTTTTTTTTATTAGTAGTAAGAGATATGTGCACGATGATTAATATTTTCGTACGGTAATAGTACAAAATGCATTCTTTTATATTACAAATTATCCATTTTTATTAAGAAGTGAATAAATAAATAAAAGTAATTCATCTTTGTATTTTTGTGGCAGCCATTGTCATTAAAAATATTGATTCAATTGTAAAAGCTAAATATTTAAATTTGACAATCATCTCGCTCAAACTTTAAAAGGAAAAAGCAAGGCAGTCGTTCCCAACAGAAAAAGATTTTATTCAATATTTGTCTTGTTTTACATCGTTTGAATAATTCCCCGGCGAATTACCCATAAATATTCATACTTATTCAAAAACAAAAGTTCGCAAAGCCCCAGCCAATCGAAATCCCATTAAACAAGCCGCGCGCCAGGCAGCCTCCTTTGTTTTTTTCAGCGAAATCAAATTACATCTGGCAATCAAAAGCGTCGGAGCTCTCGGGCCAAAAAAATCTCCAATCTTCCAATTAGAGCGGCTCTCGGCTCGCTCGGGAGAAGCGTCGGACGTTCGGGGACGCGTCACCTGACGGCGCCCCTGACGTGACCCTCCCTCCGGCGCGAGCTTTTCCACCTCCGCCGGCGAGAAGAGCCCGATCGCGCGCCCTGGTGACGCTGCCGACATCGACCGCCGACGCGATAACCGACGCGAGATAACCCCCCGCGAATTGAAAAGCCCCTCGACGACGAGCCGAGAGTTACGGACGATTGTTTAATGATTTTTGCTGCTGAACTTTTTCCGTGTGACCTACGGATGGTATGGGAGGAAGTCTGCAGGGGTTGTGACATTGATTAATTTATTGCTTTTGCGGGGTAGGAGGAGTATGGTTGTTGCTTGCAAAGTGAAGTTCCGAGTTTTTCGCTGCCTTGCTTTTTAGACTGCTGCTCGAAGTAGGACAAGAGTTACTTGAGCATTTTTTAAATAGTTGTAGCGGAAATGTGAAACTTTTAGAATTCTCTCGTTGGAACTAAGTGTGTAAGAGGAAATATAAAAACGCCTTTTTGACAAACTGAAGAATCGATTAGTCTGAAAAGTAGCAAGCCGAGATATAATTTTTAAATGAAAGGAATTTTAGATATCTCTTCGAAAATATTAATTGGTTTTTATAGCTTTAATAAAACTCTAAAATATTTGATGAAAATAATTTAAATTCTTTCTCTATTTTAGATTTTAGTGTTTTAATCAATATTTAAAAATTTATGCTTATTTCCGACAAGAAAATCAGTTTAAATCAACAAGGAAGCCAGACCAACCAATAAGTTTGCATTACCTTGCCAAGCGTCGACTAACACCCCAAAAACGTCCCCCGATAAAAGCCACAAACTCGGCAATCAAATTGAAAACTTCCCAAACTCCCGATAAGCAGCCCATTATGCAGCGCCATCGAGTGGCAAAATCTCGCAATTTCTCGGCGTCGCACATATAATCCGAGGATAAAGTCGAGGCGCTCAACTTGGCATCGATTTCAATAAAGCTATACGGTTACTTGTTAACGAGCTGTTCGACAATATTGTGCTTTGCTGCGAGGAGAAACGCCGAGGAAGAGATAACCGAATCAGCGTTTTTGTACGCGGCGCTAATCAAATTATCCGACTCGCCTCGAGCCGAGCTCTACCTAGTTTGCTTTTTCGCACGGATGGAGCAGAAAAAAATTTGTACGAATCTGCTAATGTGTTTGTTGAAGTTTTTAGTTTAATGGGATTTAGGGGTCTTTGCTTTGAATTATTTAAAGATATTTAATTGGATAATGTAATTACGTTTTGCTTTAAAATGCCATTATGATTTTCTCTGATTTGATTTTAATTAATTTATTATCAGGAAATTGAATATTTTTAAACGCAGTATTCAGTTTATACTTTACAGATAAAGTTATTCTTTTAAAAATGAATTAATTATAAGTCTCATAGAATTTATAAAATAATTTTTATGCATTTATTCTTTAATCTATTTAATGACCGTTTCGATGTTTAATAAATCAATAAATCATGTTATCAGTCTACTGCAATCAAATTAAACAAAATTTAATCATTGCACATTATCAAACCCAAAAGATTATCTGTTTCAAAAACATTGAGCGAAAAAATTTTAACGCTTTTATTCATTCTTCGATAAAAAAAAATAATAGCATTATTATTAAAGATCAGCGAATTGTAAAAAAAAACTACAGCACACAGAACGAAATCGAAAGAAGAGTCAGCCTTGTACCAGCAAAATCAAACGAAATCGAATACGCCGGTACGCAGCACGAGGGGTTAGCTGCACAGGGGGTCGATAACCCCCGCTCTCACGCATCCCCTTAATTTTCCTTACTCCACAAACGTATTTTCGCCGTCCCAACGGGGGTGTAAAGGTCGGCTAGTTATTGAGGGGTGGCCCCGAAGCTCGCGCAATCATTGTCAGAGGGAGATCGCAAATCGATCGGCGTCATCTCACCCCTCCTCCCCCCCCTCGCTCTTAACTTCTACCTTCTCGCTGCTTTTTTTTACTCTCTTTCGCTCTCCTCCGTCTAGTGCACTTCCATTTCCTTATCTCGGCCTTTGTCATCTTCGCCGCTGCTCTAACCGTGCGCTTAACCCCTTTCTAACCCCCTAAAAGGGGGGGGGGGTACCTCTTTTCCTCTCTCCTCTGGGGCTGATCGCATTAGAGAGAACTTGGAGTGCACGCACTTGTGTGCTGCGAAGGGAGAGACGCGAATAATCGTTTCTAATAAAGGAGAGGGTCGGACGCTAGGAGGGGGGCAATTTCAGCGCCGCCGCTTTTAACCACGCACTTTTTTCGTTTAAGCTCTCATGCAAGATGCATCCTTATTGTTTCGCGTTCTGCTTTGTGCCGTTTTTTCGCCGGTTTCGAGGACCTCCTCAATTGCACTTGATTAGCCGCCGCTGTTGGGGTGCACTCGTGCAGATAATCAATGAGCAGGGGATGTTTAATTTTGTATACGTTATTAATTAAAGGATAAAGGGGAGTTTGTTTGCTAAAATGCTCGCGAAATCATTCTTTGTTAAAGATTCTCGATATATTTTGTACTGTTATTTAGGATGCTTGATAAAAATCTTATTCTTGTTAATAAATTAATTATAAATTATGTTACAATTAATTAAAACTTAGGATTTGTTAATCGAACAATTAGACAATTATCTGCACTTTTGACAAACAGTTTGATTACTTAAAATCTATATTATCGTATTATATCGATACCGCTTATTATACACGAATATACAAGTTTGACCATATTTTTATCAGATATGATATAACCTGACAATAAAACTTTCTATTAGAGGCAAAGTGATATAATACTACCACATTTATAAATATATCATTGAAAAGGATAAATCTTAAGTTTTAAGTTTACCCTTATAATATTGTATTTTTCATTTCTGCAACACTTTGTCCTGCACATAATAACTGTTGTATTTGAAGTTACAGTTTATATTTTTTCTCATTCTTTTTAATTTTCAAACTCAACACCGAAGGCAAAATTCAAACGAAGAATATCCAGCTGAACCATACAAGCAAAGACGCGGGCAAAAACTCGGTTTTAAAAGCCGGCTATTTCCGAGCCTTGCGCGCAGGAAAAGAGAAGAAAGCGAGCGCCGCCTGTGCGCGCTTTGAGGAACGCGCGTATCCCTCCCAACTAATTTAGAACGTCAATGTTCTCGCGATAAAAATGCGCGGGAATATAAAAAGAAAAGAGCAGCGCCGAGCTTTGCAGGGAACAAGGGATAAAGTTTATATCGGCGCCGGCGAGCGGAAAAGCTCCTTTATTGGTTTCTGGATGAATTTCGACCTCCGAAGGCTTCCGCCTCTTTTACCGACACTTCAGCTTTACGGTTTTATTTAGATGTTTCGGCGAGAAATTGCTGTTTTCGTTTTCAGCACGGCTTTTACGATTTTGTTTTTGTATAAGGTGGAGTTTGTATTTTTAATGCGCCTGATCTTTTAAATAAAATATATTTTTATAAAAATTTAATTGATTAAAAATCCTTCTTTCTATCTGTGTTTAATTGAAGTAAAGTGTTTGAAACGTTTGCCTAACCTTTTGAAAGAAATTCGGTACAGCGTAGTTCAAAAGTTTAAACGTTAATTAGTGCAAAATTAAATAACTTCTCTAAGATGATTACCTTCAAAGTTTCTATCAGAATTTTCTACATAAAAATATTGGTTTATTCAAAATTTATTTTTAAAAACTCTAAAAACTAATTGTTAACTTTTAAATATCAGAAAAAAAATTGGATGCCTTTATTGGATCGCTAAGCCGAAGAATTCTATCCAATCTTCATCGACCCTGAATAAGGAGATAATGAACTCAACGTCGAATAAAAATTAGATTTAAACTGCTCATTGAAGATTTGAATGAGGTTAATCGCTTTGTAACCTGTGTAAAAGAAATTGCCTAAAAAGACTCTTTTCTAAAAATTCATGCGAATCCTCATCAAACGAGATTTGATCTTTGGCAATTATAAACTTCAATCCCGCTTATTACCCAGCTCAACCGATAAACTTAAAAAAAAACTCATTTAATTTTCTGCGAATACGGGCGGCTTATACACTTTTGTTGTTATTTCAGAACGCACAGTTGAATGATAGATTAATCAATTTAAAGTACCGCATACCTGCACCATTTGAACTCTTGAACTTGTGACCTTTTTGATCTGCAGGTTTATTTTTGCCTGATCGTCGTTTATTTACGGAGAAGAATCGTGCCTTTCATGAAAGAACCACCGGTGTCTCAATAATTTTATCTCCTGATGTCTAGACCCATTATTCATTTAAGGACTTCACACGTTAGTGTAGTTCTAAATTATGCCGTTTTCGATAGATTAACCGATGAATTTTATAAAAAAGTCAGGCACGAACATGCTTTTAAAAATACGGAAGCACCCATTGATCGACTGTAAGTACAATGTACCGATGCACTGATCGAGTGATGTTTTTCGGTTTGATCTCAAAAGCGGTCAAAAACTGTTAATACCCCATCACGCCAAAGCTTCTCAAGATCATTAATATAAACTGATACATTCCACCCCGCAATATCAAAATCCATTTCCGCGGTCTACGGAAGTTACCCACTTTAATATAAAGCAGAAGCAACAGGTGAACAAAATCAGATTCCCATTACTTCCCAAAAGCATCTAAATTCCTTCCAAAATTTCTTGCAAAAACGACCGCCTTGCCGTCCCCCGCGAATCTCGCGATCGACCAGCGAAAGCGAAGACTACGAACGGGCACGTCCCTAGCCGAGTATCCACATACGCGTCGGCGTGGGAATCGATCGTCGGGGGATTAGCGCACTCACCTGCGACACCTCCGGACTCGGTGTTGGCCGTGCCGTTCTGCCCGGGGCTGCGGGAGCTGGACGTCCTGCCCAGCGGCTCCATGCGAATGGCCTCGCTGCTCGTCCGAGCCGACGAACCCGTCGGTGCTCCCGGCATCCTCGCACCTTTTGTCCCTTCCTCCCGGTGCTGCTGATGCTGCTGCTGATGCCTCGAGGCTGTCCCGCGGAAGAGGTGGCTTAGGTCATCATTGTGGTAGAGCCTTTCAAGCAGAGATAAGGTCCTGGTTCAGGTGATCATCGAGTCGCGGCTGCCGAGGGAGTCTCTTTTTGGCCGGGGGCTCGGTAAAGGATTCTGAGGACTATTTCTACTTCAGCAGTTCATCCCGCGTCTGTAAGGTGCATTGGGCGCGCTTATCGCTTCTCCGAAATGCTTTCTCAAGCTTTCGGCGATTCTGCAATTTTCTTCGACTCTCCTTCCTGGAAAATTGTGCACACTTTCCAGATGCGTATCGGCGTACATGCTAATTTTTGGTTACTCAGTCAAGCGCAGAAAGCTACACGTAGAAGCGGCGAAAATCGCGTGCTAGATTCGTTTATCAGAAAAATTGCTCCCAAGCGGCGTTCGATATATATGTATGTATGTACACTTACTTACAAGCTTTCGTTAGATATATGTATATGTTTGGCACGTTTATTACTTTATCGAAGCTTCCCGGCTGGCTTTGTCTTCCTCGCAGCGTCGGATCACATTATCTAGGACGTTTTTTTTCTGTATACTCGGGAGAGGAATCGATCGATCCTCTCGACTGGCCGGGTTAATAATCAAAGCTAAAAATGTAAACGGCGGTCGAAAAAGGCAGCGGGAAACTGGCTCTAAACTCGTCTTCGTTAAGGAAGTACCCCCATTATCTCGAGCTCCTCTGCTGCTCAATTAACGCTCGACCCTCGTCGCCGTCTCGAGTTGCGCTCCCTCTTCTCCGGTGGTGCGGATCATCGGCCGGTTCGTCGTCCGGATTGAAGGGGTTCCGATTATTGCGTCGAGGCCTGTCCTGCAAGAGAAATGTCCAAGTTTAACGTGGCGCGGAGAGAGAAAGACAAGATGGATTCTGTCTCTCGCGCTGAGTGGAACAGATGGAGGAGGGACTGCATGTGCTGGCTTTGAGATTTGTCAACGGCAAATCCCGACGGGGACGGGTTTTCTGTTTCTTGCGTTTGAAGTGCGCGAGGGCTTGGAATAGATTGACGTTATTGCTGCTGAAGGACTAGCGAGGATTTTACTGATTTATGCGGAATCGCGTTTCGTCGGTTTTGGAAAGACTGCTTTTTAATCGAGTATTGTTACTGTAATTATGATTTTTTCTGTGCGATGTGTGATTGAGATATGAATAATTTTACTTCAATTTATCTTCTGGCAGAATTGTTTTATTCTTAAAGCAGTGTTACTATGTAGTTATATAATCGTGAGTTTTATGTAATCGTAAGTTTTATAATCGTGAAATTCAAAGTGTCTGTTGGGTTGAAATTTTATAACAAATCTTTTATTCATTTTTTTTTACGATTTTTATATTGGCTGAAGGAAAAATTTAAATAATATAAAATTGAGTTTTCAAAAATTCGATATCGTTCAAAATGTAAATCTTGCTTATCCTCAAATTCAAATTTCACGCAGAATGGACTTGAAAAAAATAGCACAGTAAGTTTAATCTCCAATCCGAAGAAAGAGATTTTAGCAAGCAATCAAAATCAAAATGTTTATTGTTCACATTTGAACACACCCAAAAATTATTAGTAACCATTTTTTACTAGTATGATTTTGAAAGAACTCCTACACTTTACCAGAAAATATTGATCAATTTAAAGATCTGAAAATGAACCTACTTATGAAGATTTATAACGAGTACATTTCATCAGTTAAACATCGTTTACAAATATTTTCCCAGTATAACCACCCCAAGGAATTCAAAAATTCCCAAAAGGTAAACATAATAACAACCCCCCGCAAGCAGCCTTGAATCAAAGCCCCAAGGCTGCACCGCTAGAGAACTTTTCCTCCTCCGTTAATTAAAGCGCGAAGCACTTGGAAAGGGCCGGCATTTCCTTTAGCTCTATAAAGCTGAGCGAATTTCCCTCGCATCTCGCCAAAACAAAACAAAAAAGCAGCCGTGAACAAGCCTCGCGGATCCGTTAATTGATGCATGGCGAAGCGTTCGCCGTCCATTAATTAACCGGTACTACTCGCGGAATCGCGAGCCTTAACCGACAGACGAGTTAACCCAGTTCTTTCCGCGCAAGCGCACAAGCACGAAGAGCGCGAGCAGCCCTCGGCAGCTTTTTTTATTTTGCCTGGATGCATTGCGATCTCAGTCATTTTCAGCGATTAATTTCAGGCGGATCAGAGCTTTTATTTTGCCGCGTTCACGGGAGGAATTTAATTGGCATCGGAGCTGCTTGGAGTTTATTATAGAAGGTGTCAATTGGTTTGCGGTCGTTCACCTGTTTCGAGGCCTGGTTTTGCAAGGGTTGTAAACATGCTTTTGAATTCGGTTCGAATGTGTGGCTGAATGTAAATATTTTAATGCTGCTGCGAGGTAATAATTTTGTTTACAGAATTTTATTTTTAAACAAAAATTTATAATAAAGAAATGTTATAGAGTATCTGACAAGAAATAAAAATTATATTGTGTTTTAAATTCACATAACTGTATGACTTAAATTTAACCGAATTTCAAACAATTGCTCTGTAATACATTATGATTCTCCGAATGTGGAACCATTTCAATATTATTTCATTTTATTACGAGCGCATTAAAAAGTTTTTAAATTTAAACCTTATACATGTATAGTATATTATTTGTCAATGTTTGCGTCATATCGTCTCTCTTTTGAATAAAAATTTAAAAAGTTAATGTTTTTATTAAAAAAAAAAAATAATTTAATTATTTTTTAGAATTAACCTTTTCAGAACTGAATTAAATATAGCCGTGATATATCACTTTTTAAAGTATATTTTGACTTATTATGATCTAAATACATATAAGATTTAAGTGGTAAAAAAAATTTTTTTTCGATATATATTTATATATATCTACGTGCATACTTACAAGTATAAGTGTATAAATACATCTCTAATGAGCACAATTATTTTCAAAGATTATTTTAAATTGCAAATTGTTTCAATCCTTCGATTTTAATTTTGTTCAGTTTTTCCCGTATGTACATTCCATTTTACATTGGGTCTGAAGGGTTGATATGACGATAACATAATCGTAATTAAATCAAATTATCGAGCCACCGATAAACGCCGATAAAAAATGGGCAGATTGTTTACTACAGAAATGACGTCAGGATGAATCGCAATCCACTAATTAGCAGCAATCAAAACAGCGACATCCTCTCCCTAAAAATAAAAATAAACCCGTCCAAGAATTCCGAAAAGAAATCAACCTCCTATTTCAAGCCCACTTTATTAATGGCAAAAGCATTTTCGTCGCATTAAATAATAGCCGCCTATTTATAAGCTCGGCTCGTTCGACGTGGGAGTAGGAGTCGCTTAAAAACGCGTCGCCGATACAAATGGCGAGAATTAAGCGCAGCCAAACGAATGGCGGACGATTTTGCGCGTCGATCATTCGGATGGTTGTTTTTGTCGGGACTTTGGATCGGAAACAATTATAATTAGCCGGTGATCGCCTGGCACGCGACCGATTTTCTCGCTTCTTTCGAGGCTTCGCTATTTTCGAATGTTGCTTGGACGATCGAGCAGGAGAGGGTACGTCTGACCATCTACGTTTACTGGGAATCTGGAGTTTTTGACAGTAGGAAGATGATGGTGAATGATGAGAGGTTTATAATTGGTTCTTTGTAGTTTTCATTTGAAAGAGTTTGTGTTTGGAAGTTTGAGGAGTGAAATTTGCAAGTTCGTATGCGAAGTAGCCAGATAGTTTACCGGTCTGTTTGACAGCTTTCAGCAGTTTACGAAACTGGTTAAACTCGTCAACGGCACTGTCCACAAGATTGATTACTTTTAGAAGATGTTTTGAATAATGATAAAAGAGTTGATTGTATTATAATAGCACAAAAACTGCTATCCATTGAAGTAAAGGGAATGCAAAAAATTATGGATATAGCTCCTTTTGAAATTGGAAAAGATATTGAAATAATAATAGAGTGTTATAAATATAATAGATGATTCTAAAAAATGATATATTTGTGTATTTCAACGAAATATAAAATATACTTGTTATGAATCATTCACGAAACAAAATAAATTGAATAGGATCCTTAATTTAGATTGTAGGAGTCTGAAAAAAAGTAAAAATTTAAAGAAAGATTAAAAAAAACTCCAGAATAATAGAATAATTGCACATTGTAAATTTTAATGCGCGGTACATCTCTGCAATTTCCCTTCAAATTTCGTTCAAGGTAGTAGCACACTTTCTTCCTGGCGCAAATGGCTTTTGCATGCTATTCAGATGGAATTTTATTAGCCGGAAAAATTTTCTGCGGAAAATTATGCGAGGAAATGTCGCTCCTTTTACTGGCAATGTAATGTCTTCTGTCATTACGAGTCAGAGAATGTCTTCTTTGCCTCAACTCTCGTTTCCATTAAATCTTCAAATACTCTTATCGATCAGATTATTTCTATAGAAGATTCGCTAATGCATTCACTTCGAATCATATATTTAAAAATTTTAATTTCTGAATCAAATATTTAAATAGCATTTATTAAATCTTCAAATATTTAGTTAACAATCGTCGCTTTGAAACTCTATATGAAATAAATTGTATTTAAAAAGAGGAACTGGTTACTTGGGCTTGAAAATTCAAACGAGCAACAGCGTTACTCAATAAAAGGAAATTAGACAGAAAAACGAGGCGGAAGTAGCAAAAACCCGGATATTCCATTAACTACGAGAATGTATGCGCAGCTATGCGAGCACTTTCCGAAAAGCTGGTAGATGCGCGTGTTTGCTCGACTCGTCAATAGCATACTGGAATATCACGTGTCACCTAGAATAACATAAAATATTGTCCAAAACTTTATTCATGTTTAATTTTGTATTGTTTTTTGGTATAATGTATTAAGTTGTTAGATGTATAAATTTAGTAAAAATTGAGAGCATATTTTAAGATAGTTTTATTGTTCATTTGGTTGTAAAAAATGTTAAAAAAATATTATACTAATTTTAATTAAATTTCGTAGTGGCTTTCATAATGGCTATTATTTTAATATAATTTTGTAAAATTTGTAATAAATTGGAGTTCTTAACAAAACTTAAGATTGAGTTTACTTAAGTAAATTTAATGAGTAAACTTGAAAGTAAATATTAAAGTAGCACTTTTTTAAGCTAAAAGGATTTATATGCTTTCAGGAAAATGATTTTCTACAAATTTCAATTAAAAAAAAATATTATCTGACACTAAATCTTGTTCACTTAGTTAACTGAAAATTAAAACGTATTCTGAGACAGTCTTATCTTCACCATTTTACGTCATAATTGCTGAGCTTAAGTGCATTTTTTTTGCTCGTATGTCCAACTCACCTGATTGTAAATAAGCAGACTCTTACCAGAGCGCTCGGACAAAATGAAAATGCTGCTTACGGCTGCGCGTAACCACGCTCAAACTCGTAGTTATGACTAGGTAATTAGATTTTAGATATTCTTGCGATGTGTACGGTTCCGTGAGTTATTTGAAAGCCGTAACTCTTGGTAGAAATATTTTGAAACTTGTGCTTTGAACGTTTTCAAAAGCAAATACGATACTTGAATTATAAAAAGTTTAAAAAATGTTCAAGTTGTACAGAGAGTATATTATCAGTTTTGAATTTTGAAAAAATTCCCTTAAAATATTAAGTGGCCGAAGATAATTTAAAAAATATACATTAAAAACTATTATTAGCCCTGGTCTCCCCGAATTTGAGCAAAGCCCTGATTTTCTTATTAGTCTACGAAGAAAGTAAGAACTTGAGCCTAGCTCACGTGTGAAATTACGATTTCGCAGCTCGCGCGCCGAGAAGTGCTTAAGAAAAAGCAAGCCTTTTTCGCGCGCTCGAGTCGCAGCTCGCAATAACTCGGCGGCCAACAAGCCGGTAATGCAGCGGCGAACTGCTGTCCGATAATTGACCTCTCGGGATTTTCGGCCGTTCGGAAAGATACTATCGGTGCAGAGCCATTTGCCGGGGGTTACTCTAAATCTCCTCGAAATCTTGCTTGGAAGTTTCTATGCATATTTTTGAATGTTTTATAATTTTGCGTTTGCAGGATGGAGAAAAAGAGGTTGGGTATTTGGTACAATGTTTTAAAAATGAAAAAAGAGGGAAGATATTTTGGAATATCTTGCTTTTTTGGATTAAATATTAAGCTAAATCGTTTGAAAAAAATATTTAAAAAAAAACAGACTAAAATGTTAATATTATTTTTATTTAAAATTTTTTAATTTTACCTCAATAGTAGCTATAATAATATTTAAGAAAAACAATGCCAGATATTACTATAAACTATTTTATTAAATTATAATCTTAAACAGTGCCTCCTGCAGAAGTATAGTTACATTTACATAAAAATGATTAAGAGCACTAAATTAATTAAAACTTTTCAGTGTGGCTTTATTTTAAAGCTGCGAGAATGTTACTAGATTTCAGTAAAAATACTACATGCAAATGAGTTACGGGGAACTGTAGGTTCATAGTTATTTTATTTTTAGATTGCGTGTATACCTCCCATTAATGTTATTATGTATGAATACGCGTACGTTTTCAGTTTCACCAAGACTTTTACCGCTTTATACACCTACATTTCCCCGCGTGAAAGTAATTTAACAGATACTGTTCATTTATTATGTCTCTTCTTCGAAATTCGCTACCCTTTTAACAGAATTCAATTTAAGAAATTAATAATTTATATATATATATATATACGTTTGACAGAGAATTAATAAATAATGTGCACTTGACAATTATATCAAGCCTTTATATAAGTAAAAGATGATAAAAGTAGGAATATCTTTTTCCTTAGCAAGCGTTACAATTGCATAGATATGTGAAAAGATTTGAAATAAAAATGGATTAACTATCCAAATATTAAAAACAAATCCACCAGAAAAGGTCTCTTAATAATGTTTCTCTGAGTTTGGCGTAGCTCTACAGAAAATCTTTTATTCAGCAAAGTTTTGGAAGTTGTTTACTATTTCCTTTTCCCTTTCTTCTCTAGCGCTCAATCAGATTTATATTTGTGTTACCAATTTGCCTTGAAAAGGAAGACATAAAGATGCCCGGAAGACCCCAAAGATGAAGATCAAGAGTTTCGTAAAGAATTGCTTTATTTTCTTCTCCACTCATTCACGAAGCACATTACACACAATTAGCACCTCGACGTAACGTAAATACTCATGAATAAAACAGTGCCCCTTTTGCCAGTAAAAAATCCCTCCCTGCGCCTGAATTCTCAATCCCAGCAACGCTCGACTAAAGATCAGCGTAAAAAACTGCAAACAGATAGCATACGCAATTGCAAATTACGCCCGACGAGGACAAGGCGATATTTACCTTCCATCGTTCCGCTCAGCTTGTACACACGCGCAAATCGCATTTTTTGCCTTCCTTCGCTGTTCACGAGTTCTCGAGTGACGCGCGTCGACGAGAGGGACATGCTTTTGCATTGCAATTACCGCTGCTGGTCATTTCGAGCATGAATATTTGTAAATGCTTTGGGGAAGCTCTCGCTGGCGTTTCTGCATCTTTGTAAAGTGTTTGGTATAGCGGTTTGAGTGTATTTTTAAATTTGAGATTTCGGTCGTGTATTTTTTTTTTTTTTTAGAAACTAACCTTTAAGGTTATTGATTTTTTTTAGGAATATATTGATGGAACGTGTGGTAATATAGAAAGGTCGTTTGATAATTGGTGATAAAGTACTTTCTAATTAAGCCCATCAGATACTAAACTCTTGCTTTGTAAATAAGTTATTTTTAAATAAATGTCATTAGTTTTTAGCTAGAATATTTTTTCCTTTTAATGAGCCTAAAATTAAATATTCTATGCTATATATTAAAGTTTAATTTAAATAATAATCTTTTTCTCAATAAAGTAAGATCGACACTTTAAAGTTTTAGCTTCCCGGCGCCTACTTTTAAATTTAGTTTTAATTTACAGACAGATTAACAAATATGTTGCGTCTATTCTTCTAGCAGACATGCAGAATCGAGAGCACGCACGTAAACATCATTTGTAACAAAGCTAGACACAATAACTTTCACTATTTTAAACTTTACGTTCAGACCCAAAGACCATTAAAAAATTACGTCAATCCATCAAAGAACCATCAAGTTTTCAAATCAACCCCAAAGATACGTTTCGCGTCGATCAGCCTCATTATTACTCTGTGACCGACAAAAAAGGGAGTCTCCGCTCTTCCATGGAAGGAAGATTAATCGGCACTCCGGCAAATGAAAGCTCGCCAAAAGCGGCGGCTACGAAGTCAGCGCAAAAAAAGCGGAGAGGCCAGTCGGAGTGGCGACTTTCCAGAGCTAACCTTGAAATTATGTCAGTCGGACTTGGCAGCTGACGGAGATTTTCAGCGCCGAGCACGTGGTGGACTAAACAACGTGCTCGCTGATGCGAGCTTTTTGGGGGTTCGCGATGCCTGATTGCTGCTGGTAATTCGGGATTTTACGAGTTTTGCTTTGAAAATTGGGCACCGCCGATTGATCTTTTAAGCTTTTTATGAGGGTGTTAATATGGAGCTTTGAAATATCGATGAAATTGAACTATTTATAAGATTTAAATGTTTTACTTCGTTGGCTTTTCAAATGACGTTGCAGATGAGTATCCCGTGAAGAATGTCCAGGTTGAATAAATTAGAGGACATTTTTCAACATAACAGGAAGCAGAAATGTTTAACCGAAGTTAATATTGATTTCGTGAACAATTTTATCTGACAGATGATGAGTATCCATTTTAGCAGAGAAAATAAAAAAGGCTGTATCAGCGTTCAACGGAAAATTGAATACTGTTCTGTTCACTGTAGAAGCGATTTTCCATCCAAGCATGTAATAATCAATACATAACACCTTCGTTTTATTTTTACCGTTTTTGTCGTACCAGACTCATGTTTAAACTTTTAGGTTCGCTTTGATAATTCCTACGATGTTCATTGCGAAAAACCGATAGAAAATTTTCAAACTATTATCTACAGTTTTATATTGAAAATTCAGTTATATGGGAAAAATTATTTCTATTTCCGTGCAAAAGTGCTCATAAAATTTTTTACGTTTGCAATAATGTGAAACTGATAGTAATAAGCAAGCTTCATTATAGCGAATAAAACCTAATTGTAGCTGTGGATAATGTGAAATGACAATAGCTTTTTATCGTCTATTTGAAAAATCAATTTTTTGGATCAAAGGTGCAGCCAATACGAATAGTGAGATGAATAAATAAATTTATGTGACATTAACACATAATTAAATTTTTAGCAAAAAATTCGAGATAAAGTTTATTGACACAAAATCGAAAAAAACTCCATTAAAATAAAAAAAAACAGCAGATTTGAAAGTGTACGTCGATTACACCATCCAGCAATTGTTAAAAGAACAATAAAACCACAAATACACAAAGCTTCTATCAGTATACACAGAGATTTTAAGGCGCACATGAAAACTTTGACGAAAAAACAACAAGTCACACGTGCTGTACCTTCGTCAAAAATCTTCGCTGCTCAGCTATCGTTATCGTGTCTTGCGAGAAAAGTTACTCTACTCAAAAAGCTTCTCTGTCCCGATAAACTGCAGGCGGTTGTCACCCGCCGCCCTAAAAAAGAAAGACAACCCCATGGCATAACCTCCCATCCACTCTCAGCCTCTAGCATCTCTCCTCCGTAGGTGCACTCACCAGCTTTTACTCTCCTCCCTTCCGCGGGCCAGGGCGAAGAAGCGAGGGCCCTTCGTCAGCCCTAATAACCCGGTGCTCTCGGTACACACAGCACAACAACAAAACACAGAGAGGGAGATAGAGAGCGGTAGCGTCTGTTCGCGGACGGCTCCACACTAGGACTACTAGGCTACTACTGGCTCTCTACAGGTCGGGGCGGCGATGCTGAGCGCCGTGCGGCGACACTGGCACTGCTGCTACCGCCACACGGAGAGAGCGGAGCGGCTGCCTGTGTGTGTGTATATGTGTGTGAGAGAGAGAGAGAGAGGAAAACGCGACCGCCCGGCAGTTTCAGAATCGAGCGTGCTCGAGCTTCCGGGGGAAAGCGCGCGCGAGGGGTGGCTCGCGAAAGTAGGAGAAAGGGATGCACGGGTGGGAAGAAGATGGAATTATGTATATTCGGCCTACAGATGGACGCCCAGAGTGTAAGAGAGAGAGAGAGAGAGAGAGAGAGAGAGAGAGGATGATGGATAGGTTTATAAAGAGAACGACGCCGCTGTCGCTGATGCTGGGAAAATTAGAAGGGGAAGGACGAGTGATCAGAAACGCGAACGAGATGTGGAGGGATGACGGGGGAAGGGAGAGCGCGTGAAAGAATCTATGGAGAAAACGTGATAAAAGAGAGAAAGCCGCCGAGCTGAATGTATGCATGATCAGGAGCGGAATGCTGCTGAAAGAGTGCTTGGAATTCGTGCCGGCCGATTCGGTGACGCTAAAGTATACATTTTTGAAGCTTACGGATTCGTTAGTTTCGAAAGGCAATTTATTGTTCGTTCAAAGTCGAGAAATGTTCACGTTTTTATTGATCTTTTGGTAATCGAATGAAATCTGTAACCGCGGCGTACTATTTTCAGAAGTGTATTTCAAGTTCTTCTAGCAGAAATACTAGATACGAGAACTCGTATTCGTGTCAATGAACTTCGATGATTGCATACGTTTGTAAGGTTTCACCTTTTTTTTTAGACTCGCTCGAAATTCTGACGATTTTTAACAGATATGAAATTGTACTAGATGAAAATGAAGAAAAATCGAAGAAATTAATTGATTGCAGAAATCCATTATTTGCAAAACGGATATGATGAAAATTTTAAATGTTAGTTACACGAACTTGTTCGAAACTGGGGGAAACCATTTTGCAAGCTTAAGACCAGTTCGAATACAAGATGAGGGCAGCTAATTTCGATGTTGATCGGAGCCGTAAGTGCTTATTGATTAAGTTATGAGGTCCACGTCGAAGCTTTCGATCTAATAAAGCCAGACTCCTAAGATAGATGCTACCTTAGCAGGCCAGCCTCGAGTCTGTCGAGCGCTAATTTTGAGCGAACTCCGGCAAGTCACTTTGGATACTAAGATATGCATAGATTGGCCAATTAGTTTTACGTAAATATCACTTTCCTTTAAAGCAGTGCATCTTTAAAGCATTTCAAGCATTTTAAAAGAAACGTTTAGAAATTTTTTTTTTAAATCATAAACAGGGCTATCATTGCAGCAAAGTAATAAGCGGAGAACTGCTTAAGAAGTTAAACAAAAAACCTGCATTTATAGAAGAATTAATAAGGCCGCTAAAAATTAATCCAAATTGTTTAATAATCACATTTTAGAATAATAAATTTTCTAATAAACGGAATTTATAAACTTGTACTAATTAACTACATATTTCACATTTAAATATTAGTGTAATAGATACCAGCTATAAATGTACATTTCTACAATTATTTGACAGTTACAGTCTGCTTAACAACATTATGTTAACTCGAAATATGTATCTGAATATGGAATTCATTGAATTTTATTGAATGTGCCCAGCTTGCATTGCACAAATGTTCTAAATACCTGAAAACAATAAGCACAGTAGATATCTCGGTCTAGTAAATTAATAGTACGGCAAAATTATTAAACCAGATACTCGATTAATTAATGGAAATTTGTTAGCAGATTTTTTGCGTCAGATGTTAAAAATCATATTTCTTTCTTAAATGAAAATAAAATTTTTAAATTTAAAGTCAATTTATCGAAAAACGTTGGCGATTATAGCTGGTCGACGTACAGCAGTTGGTATTGATCTGTGTGAAAGAATCCTCCATCCAAGCTAAGTTTGTATCTTCAATTTTCGGCCTGGGTGGACTCAATAATATTAGATTAGTTCCAGTGCAGCGTAGGTATTGATTCAAAGGATTTTCTCCTTGAAAAGTGAGGTTGCAAGCCGATGCAGCTTATTTTATTTAGCTAAAAAGACTGGTATTTAGAAAATATACAGTAAAAACATTGTTTAAAATTTACGTTTTATTTATTTAATTTTCACTTATTTATTAAAAAAATCTTTTGCGCATGAAAACGTACTGCTTACGTTACACAGTAGAAAAAATAATAGTATATAAATGCGCACTCATTCAGCGGGCGTTTATAATATTTGAATTTTTGAATATTTAAACGAGTTTTTTTCTTCAGAATTTGTAAAATATTTTATAACTTGAATCGTATTTAAAATTTTAAGATATTCATAATTTCGAAAATGATAGACTTTATATTAATGCGTAGAATATTTATGTTTGGCATGTTACAATAATCATGTTATTTTTTGATTCATTGCTATTAGCGCTTAATTAGAAACATTTAACCATTTACAATCATCATATAATATTTTTTATTTATTAATTATGCAATTTAGCAATTATTTTATACTTTAACGAATCTCTTTTTTTTAAACTAATACTCTTATAAACAAAAAAAAAAGCCTAAAAATTCAAACGAGCAACGAAGAAATGTTCCACCAAAAAAAAAAAAAATCCCTTACTTCCCCCATTGTGCTTATCCCACTATTGAAACGTTCGCATTCGCCCAGCAGCCCCCTCGTCAATCCCACCGCGCTTCCCAAAATCGAAAGCACAAGTATACTGCAAGCCGTTGCAGGCACGGCTCTGCGCGCTTGGAAGGCAGGCCTGAATGGAGAGAGGGGGTGGCTGACCGGCGAAGATATCAGCCACAGGTTGTGCGTCTCTGCCCCGTCTCGCCCGGGGAGGGGGGTTGCCACTCGCCGGAATTTCGTCGGCGCTCGGATCGAAGAGCCGGTTCGAACACCCCCGTCGTCGGCGCCACGCCGGCTGGAGGCTGCGGTGGCGCCACCGGCGCTCTGCTCCGGATTCTGCGCGGGGGGTGGGTGATACCGAAGGGGGGAGGGGGCACGAGGACGTGCACCCCTCTGCCAGCACGGGGGAATCCTGCCGAGGCTGTTTTACGCCGAGCTCCCTGTAAATAATTCGCGGCCCGAGAACGACTGTCTGACTGAATTTCAGATTATGCCGACGCTGCTGCTGCTGCTGCTGCTGCCATTGCTGCTTTGAATAAATTGTTTGATTTGCGAATGTTTGCTTGCTCCTTTTCTATTCAATTGTTTTTAAGGGCGGCTTTTAAGGGTAGGAACAATGAAGGTACGCCGAGAGAAATGAACTGTAAAAAATACCGGTAAAGTCACGGTAAGAAATTCTAATATTTATTGGAATTTATTTAACTTTTGCATGCGGGCTTTAAAATATTTTCTCCGCCATTCTGCACGAACTGTAAAGCTTGAAAATGTATAAAATTATTTTTAAAATTTGATTTTAAATGAAATTATGAAAAATTTTTACAAAATATATGAAACAAATTTAAGAATGTTATTATCTTTACCATTTGCCTCTGCTCTTTGTATTGATTTGTAACTAAATTTCTACTTTAGAAAGCGTTTTTTTCAAAACCTACTTTAAACAGATTAAAAACGTACATTTTCGTCATTGAATGATTTTGAAATAATGAAAGTTTTACGTACGTACAATATCTTCCAAAGCTTTTTAATTGTATTAAAGCTTTTTCCAGGAATGAAAAATATGTTTCATCTAGATTGTTCCATCCTGCAATGTTGAAAACTATCAAAGGTGTATTGGTATTAATACAAGATGCTTTAGACATTTAATTACGGTAGGTAGAAGGAATTCCCAATTTTAAAAATTTTAGGTTTAAAAAAGCACTTTTGAAAGCATCTTCAATTTATTTTATTAAAATTTTATGTATTTGCACTATCTGCAGATTTCACTTTTGCTTTGGATCGGTTTTAATTAAGTGAAAAATTTTACATACTTAATAAGTCAGTTGCATTTATTCAGACAGACAGACAATTCTAAAAGAGCAATTTTATTTTAATAGAATAATATCAACGTTTTACAAAATTATATTTTGTAATAAACAAACCTTTTGAAATATTGTATTTTTTATTAAAGTAAAGTAATTAAATCTTCCGAATGTAACTATTGAATTACATCCGTAATTCAAGATGAATGAGTTGAATTTAATTAAATTTCGCCACATTTTTCTTAATTTTCTCTTGGCGATAAGAAAACCCAGAAACCCTATATTCTGTGAGTATCTTCTTTTTAGTGTCTTATCAGGGTGCACTGATAATTTAAGCGGACGAGAAAGATAATCTTAGCTCGATTCCTAGGCGAATTTAAGATTATAAAATACAAAGAAAATAATTTAATTATTCCAAATTTGTCTTTCTACTTTTAAAAAAGCTGAGTTTTTTATTGTTTTTTCAGAAGAAAAATGTTTAATGTAACGTTAGTCGTATTTTATATTTCGTTTTTTTTTTCAAAATATATTGTGATTTCCGTATTACAATGCTTTTTTTTACTATGCAATAAAATTCGCTTATGTCTTTACGATTGTAGAAATATTCTTCTTTTTCCATCTGAAATTCAAGTTGAATGCAATTGCGGAATAAGAGAACTGCCTTCAGAAGGTTTAAAGCGTAATGCTTCACAAATTTGTTCAAAATACATACATTACGTGACAAACGAAAAAGTCAATTTCACAATTTTTATCTTGTAACATATTTAACACTATTAGTCAATTTGATTATAAGGAAGCTATACGCCGAAAACTAATTTCACGCCAAACAAAACCATCAATCTTGATTTTTCAACGGATAGTATTATTTATCTAGTGGTATTAGTTCTAATTATGACAAAGTGAACACCTTCAGATGTCCAGACTGCGAAAACAATGGTTGCTTAAACAATCGAAGAAAGGGGAATCTTTCTTGATAAACGTTTATCTTTAAGATAAGTGTCGAGGGGAATTGACGGGCCGAGTGCAAGAAATACCAATCTTACAGCAGCGTAGTGGAAGACGGCACGCGACGAGAGGAGGAAAAATTACTCAACATGCATGGGGTGAGTTGTAAAATTTTTTGTTTTAGTGATTCAAAGTTGTGAATGAAAAATATAAGGGGTGGTAAAGATAAAGTGGAAAATAGTAATTGTTCTTAAACAGGAATTCGCAATCATTAACGATTTCTTTCATCATTTGGTTGAGAAGAAATTTATAAATGAAAAATATTTTATATTATTATAAAAATACGAAAGATGGAACAGTTATTCATCTGCCTATGAATTCGCAGATGTCATTTCATTTTGGTTTTGGAGAAACCATCTTGTTTGAAGGATGGAAGACAACCGATCTGAATGGCATTGTTGGATCAATGGTGGGAATCATCCTGTTGGGGATGATTTATGAAGCCCTTAAAAATTATCGGTATACGCTTTTGAATATTTAAAGTAATTATACCAATTTAACCATCATTGTTTATTGCAGAGAATACCTGAACATCAGTAATGCAGTTCACAACACAAAGGGATCATTATCCAGAAAGTAAGCAGAATACATTCAAACTTTCTTTAAATAATCGTAACTTTATTTCAGGGAGGCGATTTTCTCAACAATACATGCACTTCAAACTGTTTTACACGGACTTCAGATAGTGATAGGTTACTTTTTAATGTTCATATTCATGACATACAATATGTACCTTTGTATTGCTGTAGTTATTGGTGGAATGCTTGGGTATTTTATTTTCGCGTGGAAGAATCCAAGGTGTGACATCGGCGAATGCTGTTCTTAAGTTAAAATGTAATTATCTCGCATAAGTTATGAAAATACTTGGAGAGAATTGAAATCGTAAAATTTTAGTTTAATATTAAAATTTGAAATGAAATTCTAAATTTACCATTTATCAATTTTTACGTGTTTAAGATCGTGTTAAATTCTCATAGATCTTGCGAAACGACATTATTGATGAAACCTGGAGTGTTGATCTGTACGAGATTCAATAACTGATATTGTTGTTTACTTAAACTGACCAAATTTTTAATTAAAACAATTTAAACATTCTAGTGAACTGAACGTATTACTGTATATGAATATTCAAATTCTCTCCACACTATTACATAATCCGATTAGGCTAAGACTTTCATCCGTTCTCTACTTACTAAACAAAGCTGTGATACTACGAGATAAAACGTATTAGCAATATAGCGACAAAACCTGTCCGGCATCTTTATCTCTCCTTATCCAACACAAAACGATAGCATCGTGACCGACAAGCGCAATCTAACCGATCGCCGCGAACATTCATTAGGCAGCATTCGTTGAAAATCAAAATGTCGAGCACCCAGAGCATCTGCTGTGACATCAATGGAACGAGGCTGACGTCGACGAAGCCTCGAAGCCCGAGCCAGATTATTTTCGGCTGGGACAGGTTTAATTCCACGTGCTTCGGCCTCGTAATTGTCTCCTTCGTCGTCTGGTCGCTCGCCTACTTCATCGCCTACGTGCCACAAACCGAGGACCATCACGGCATGGATCCTGGAATGGAGCATCACCACTTCTGAGGCAACGAGGCTCAGGTAATTTTCACTTTTGTCGACTGGGAGCTTTTGTTCGGGAGATGTCTTCATTACTGGGAGGTGCGCGAGAAAGGAATGCCTCTAGTGTTTTCAGACTGATTCAAAAGGCTTCTTTTATTTTCAAGTTTATTAAAATTCGAAAAATGAAGATGAGCAAGTCTTTTTTGTTTGCTATAAAAGCAGTGAATTTGAAGAGCACATTATTTAACAAGAAAATATATAGAAGTTTAAATAACTTTTGCAAATAATCAGGATTTGAAACAGAAAAACGTTTTAGAAATATTTTTTAATTTTTTGTTTAAAATAATTTTTAGATTGTAAACATCAGTAAGAGGTTCACATGTTTGGATTACAAAATTAATGTAACTTTGAAATATTTTTTCTAAGAGAAAAATATAAAGAAAGTTATATCAGTTCATTCTATTTTACGTACTTATTGTTTTAAGTACTTATTGTTTTCGTAAGTTCCGATTTCTCCAGCCCTAAATAAACTTAACAAGCTGCAAATAGCGCTTCATTTTTGTCTAAAGAATATACCATCTTTTACTTCAATCGATAGATCTGATTTCACCTTTCAAATTTTATTAATTAGAATATCTACCGTTATAGTTGGTTGAACAAACATTGAGTTTTCTTACATTTCAGTTCAAAGAGAGCTTTTAAAAGCTTTTAAAAATTCAAGCCTTAGACTCATTGATCATGGATCCTTCATATTTTTATATTAGAAAGCATTTTCAAATCAAAATTAAAAGGAAATCTTCAACAGTTGCAGTAAATTCATTAACATTAACCGATTAGAACCAATCCAGTTTGATGCACTACTAAAATGATCTGTAATTACAATTTTCTAGATCACCATTTGCGTTTACCGAATTCCAGATTCACTTTGCACTACTCTAGTGGCTGCTCAGGGAAACGCCGGTGGCAAGGAGAACATTCCCTGGCAGAACTCGACACTTAAAACTTTGACTGGGACTCTCACACGCAATCTTTGGAGGCCTCCGCGACAGCTTTGAAGAGAAAAGTTATGTTTGGACTAAAAATAAAGTGCCTTGAAAGATCAAACAATTCAAAACTCGTTTACCCTTTCAAACAGAGATCAATCGCTTGCATCGACTTCTGTACACATAATTCGGAACATTACTTTAGCAGAATAAATATTTGCAAAACTGTTATTAGTGCGTAGATAGTTTATTTAGATTTTGTTATGCTTTAAAAGCTCGACATTCATTAATAAAAAGCTTCGAAGTAAATAGCTAGTTTTCATTTTGAAACTTATTTTAAATTAACTGTCCCGAGTACGAGATTAAAGCGTAATCTCTTTATTAAAATTTATCTCCGCAAAGGATTATCAGCGATTTCTAAGAGCAAATAAGGCTTTAATTGCATTCACGGAACAGGCAGAGAGAGAAGAAAAAAGCTCGGTTTCGCGCAAAAAAGATCAGATACACCTGGGATTTTCGCGCCGTACTGCAAGCCGCGATCGCAATCAAACCTCCTACCCGTCGCGCCATAAAAGAAAAGCGAGCGGCGGCGGGGATCATTAAAGCTCGTGTTCCTACGATATACGATCGAGCGCGATTCGAAAAAAAGGAAGTAAAGAGAAAGAGCGGAGGAAGAGAGCTCAGCTCGTAACCTCTTTTTTTCAGTCGCGTTCTTCCACCTGCCGCTCTTTAACGAGTCTTTTTGCCCTCGTGAGTGACACATTTTCTGCTTTATCAACGTGCTGCTACGTGCTGCGTGATTCGTTCGAATATTCTGCATTCACGCGATAAATTTAATTATGCTCTAGTTTTTTAAGGGACGTAATTTCCGAATAGAGGTGAACATTTGTGACGTTACATTTTATTTTATAAATTATTCACATTATAAAATAAACATTACTTCCAGTTTAAAAATCGAAGAAGTACATTTTTTTACAGGACTGCATTTTTAGTTGTATTATGTAAATAAAATAAATAATAGCTGATAATCATAAAAATAATTTTTTTGTTCACCTAAAACACCTGCTGGTTGTTTCGAAGGTAACAAATAATAAATTATATCTGAAAAGTGCTCCGAAAATGTGGAAAAAGATATATCATGGGATACAGGGCAACATTCTGAAAAAAATTTTACATAGGTGTTTAAATACATAGATTTTGGTAAAACAGCAATTTACTAAAATGAAAATTCTTGCTTTATGAAACGCGTCTCTTTTTCATATCTGCATTTTTTCAACTGCAGCTTCAATTTTCCTCTCTGTCCACCATTTATTATTCACGGTCGGTAAAACAGCGCCCCAACAGAATCCGATAGCCGCGCATCTTTTTAAAATTTCTCGCACAAACGCACAGCACAGGAAGGCTGGGAAGCAAGCGCAGGAAAGGGGAAGAACGCTCGCGACCTCTTTCGATGAGTCTCTAACGAGTCTTTCGCGCGGAGCTTTTCCGCTGATGACAATGCAAGCTTCGCATAATGCAAAATATAAACGGCGCGGCGGAGGCTTTGCAAGCTTTTGTCAGCGCGGATTCCAAAACGGTACGCAGGGAACGTTAAGCGCGCGCTTTTTCTCGACTCTTTGTGTCTTTCAACCAAAGCGTACACATACTCCAGAAGTGTGTCGAGTTGCTGTGTCAAAGCTGCTTTTTCGCGTGTTTGATTATTGCTCTTGATACGAGTCAATACGAAATATGTGTCAAGAATCTGGAATCTTTGAATAGTTTTAATGATAAATTGTGTCATTAATGCGCGCGAAAATTTGGTGTGAGCTTATCTCAGAATGTGTATTGTTCATGCAAATTGGTTCTTGAAGATTAATGTGCAATTCGGACCTCTAATAGTGCAGGCGTAATTGGGCCAGCCCGGAACAACGATAATTTACATTTTGTTTGAAATTCATAAACAGAATTTCCTGTTGATTAGAATCGCATAAAGAGGGACTGAATATAAAGGCGGGTTTTCGGATAATAGTTATCAAGCAATCAAGTATCATAATTGAATAAACAAAAGTGTCTAATAAAAACAAGAGTTTTAAAAATGAAAACACGCCTTAGTATACATGTACCGAAATTGAAGAAACGGCAATTAACTCATATCTTCTAGAAAATTATAGCTTGTATCTCGAACTAGGTTATTATGACTCGAAACACATCCGGCAAACAAATTCTCAGGAAGTTTCCCCAATCGCCTGCATAATTCGCAGCTTCCCTTACGCGGCGAAACTAGTAAAAGGCAGCTCGGCCTTTCGAAACTATTTAACCTCCAACGGAAAATCGGGGCTTGAATAAGTGAGGCCAACGTTGCCGGATGAAACATTCAGTGCTCGGCGGATATCTTGCAATTCTGTCCCGTTATTTCAACTGACCGCTCTCGCGCGTTCTGCCTGAATTTTTCAATAACGATCGATCAGTCGATTGCCGATTTATTTAAACGGCGTTGAAAAATTCAACGGGGAGTTTCTTGGGTCTTGAGAGTGGGATTTATTTAATTTGTTGATACGAATTTTTTTAGGAGGGTTTTTTGCTGTTAAATGGCAAAGGTTCTGGGAAGATGGGATTGTAGCTTGAATTGGGGCTCATTTCATTTTATTTTGCTGGCTGTAAAAAAACTTGAAATGGTGTTTTGTATAAGGTTTGAATGCTATTGCTCTTTTTTCAGTAATTGCCAGGTGTTTTTTTGTGATTTAATTTAAATGCAAACTTTTATCGCAGCTCTCAAATAATTATTATCAATAATTTATCAAAAGCTCACGATAAATCAAAATTTCAATTCTACTAAAAAACGTTTATCTTTTGATTGTGAGCTTTTCTCTAATCGGATATGTTAGTAAATGAATAATCAATACAACCTAATAGAAATATTTGGCTTTTATTTTCTTAACTAAATAACAATGGATATTGATTTTCCCCAACGTTCAAACCACTGAATTGATTCCAGTACGTCGTAAAAGCAGCCCCTGCAGGTGCAACTCGATCGCCTGCCCGCAATTCAAATGGCGCATCGCGGACACGGCTGATAAATCCCAGGTAGAAGTTCGGGCTTCCTTAGCTCGGCTCACGACGGAAGCGATTTATTTCGCCGACGGAGCTGCGTACACGTAATTCAGTCGCACCTGAATTGCCTGCCGGGCCTCGGCTCTTTAATCTCCGTCGCTGCTTAGTCTTACGGAAGCTGTATGGAAATTGAATTTTTCCGGCAAGTTTCCGCGATTGGACGACGTCGAACTTTTCATTCGAATTAGTCGCTCCAACGACCGCACTGAGACGGAGTTTGTCGGTTGACTTTGCGCGGAGTGTTATTCCCATTAATGCGAGGATTCGGTATCTTGGCTGCGAAGTTTTCGGAGGATTACGATTGTCTGGAAGAGTATTTTATTGTTATTAGCCGAGATTTGATGTAAATTATTTTACGTAAGTGGAGGAAAATATCTGCCTCTGTATTAGTGATATATTAACTTTAAGATGATCGAGATCTCAAAACCTGTTATGATAGAAACAATTTTTTTTTATTTTTCAAAATTCGGAACCTCCAAGGTTTAAAATTTTCCAATACTTATAATACGTTTTTAGTACGTTTAAAGTCAAAATTGTAATCTTGATATCAGGAATATGTTTTTCAAAAAAGCTATTTAACAAACTTTCTAGTGTTTTCTTATTGGTAATACTGAAACTAATAAATAGCAGAAAAACCAAATTATGTTGAAACTTTTGTTTAATAGTCAAACTTTAATAGTAATAACTACCACTATAGAAGTAATGTTTAATGTTCTACGTGAGCAATTTATAACAGAAAAAAAGAATAGTTTGAAGAACTGTCACAATAAAAAGACGATTAAAGTTTTTTTATACTTTAGGATTTATGAAATAAAAAAAATGTCGTTAATAATATTCACCTGTTACAATCGCTTTATTTCATTTATTATAAATACGCTATACTGCAATGGAAGATATCGATCAGTTTAAGAGGAGATAAAATACTTTTTTTATTAAAGCAATTGTAGAAAATTTACTTTTATACAAACTTGAATAGCGCATAAAAAATGATCAAAAACCATCGATTCAACTGGCAATCGTTAAGTCAGGTGACCAGTTTCAGATTTCCGAGAGCCCGAGAACGGCAAAAATACGCACAGCTAATCCCAGAACGATCGTCAGGCATTTTGCCCTCACTTTTCCCTCTGTCTCCTCTCGCGGTCTGCACGAGATCAAAAGCAGAGGGAGGCGACAAAGGCAGGAGATTATGCCTAGGGGGAGGCGCGAAAACCAGGTAAGAGGCCGGAAAAAGCGAGAGAAAGAGAGACAGAGGCGGCGTTTATACCACTTGCGTGTCACGTCGCTAATCCTGCCGGAGAATCGTCGTACTATCGAGAGTCTGGCTCCTCTCACACTCTCCCGAGCCGCAGAAAAACAAGGCGGCTGCACGTGTGGGTGTCTCTCAACCCCCGCGACTGGCTGGTCGATAACCGGCGTCGGCCGGAAAGAGATAGAGAGAGAGAGGAGCGGCGAGGGGGAAAGGAAATTCGTGCTTTTTTTTTAGGTAGCGCCAGTTGCGATTTGTTTGGGAAGTTGGGCTTTTGCACGCTTGTCGAGAATCTTTTCAGGTGATTTTTCGAAAAATTGAGTTTTGGATTCGACGCTACTTTATCGACTGAAAAGATAAATAGTTGCTGTTTTGGGTTGGGTGATGGAGTGGAAATTACGAGGAGGGATGAAGAAATTATTGCTGTCCCATACACGGGGAATTTTTCGTTTTTTTTTTAGAACTTTGGTTTATTAGAAACATTCGAACTGATTTCTTTTAGGTGTTTAAAACAAGTACAATTAAATGTATTATTTCATTGTTAATAATTTGATAATTCAAAGGCTTATTAAGCGTAGTTTATGCGTATAAATTTTTGTATCACATGTACCTTCTTTCGCACGCTTATCGTTACCTTTCAATGTGACGGGCGCAAAGTGCGAAGTTGCGTAAGTTAACGCGCGGAGTGTCAGAATAGCACGCTGTATAACTAGTGTGGAAAGAGGGCTATTTCACGAGTGTGAAGTTTACAACACGAGGCGGAGACGTACGTACGAGCCGAAATTCATGCTAATCAAGTATAAAAAGTAAAATTTTAAACACGTTTTAGAAAATAATAAGCCAATCTTTATTAAATTATACATTTTTTTATCTAAAAATCGCATTACTATAGAAAAATAAATTATTCTTAAAATTTTTAGTTTTTATTTTCGAAACAAAACAAAATCAAAGCACCCTTTCGTATGTAGTGTCCCACCATCAGATGTCGCAACAATTTTTTGCTAATAACTATTACAAAAAATTATAATATCTCGCAAAATAGAATATTCACTGATCGTCGTTTCTAAAATTTTCATAAATGTTGAATCGTTCCCGTAGAATCACCACCGCAGTGCGAATCACCCCGAGCGCTTTTTTCTACCCTCCTGTTCGTTTGTTCTCTCTTTGGCCGTGTTCCCTTCACTCCATTTCCTGGCACCGCTTCGACAGCTTTTTCTCTTTTCTCTTTTTAGTTATAATTTGCGATGAAAGAGGCTATACCCTGTTGCTTCGAGCCCTTCGTTTTTTCATTAAATTCGAGAGATGATATACTGAGTGAGAGCTTTTATTCCGCGCATTTGTCTTTACTCGTGCTCTTGTAGAAACTTTTACAATTATTTCCTTAATTATTTGCCATTTTTTGGATTTGGTGAAATTTCAGTCAAACTTTTGGCTGAAAACCTTATTAAAAATAAATTTAATATGAAAAACTAGAAAATTTGTAAATTTATAGGGAAAATAAAATTTAATTATGAAAAATAATATTTTTTTATTTTAAAAAGGTTTTTATGGTAGAAGTAAAAAATGTTCTCTCTCTGAAGTTTACGAATGAATTCGTAGTAAAAAACATGCTCATATTTTAAATAGAATTTTAGTTCATTCTTAATTAAATATACAATATTATTAAATAAAATTTTTCACCATTAGTAGACCCGAATATTTTGAAATATTTGATTAATATCAATAGTGAAGTAACTAATAAGCTCGTGAAATTTTTAACAAGTGCGGGCGTTTGAATTTTTTTTAACATTATTCAAATTGCAAATTATGCAACAAGTATAAATTTGATGATTTCTGAATCATTAAAGTCTATGATTTGAGCATGAGCCGATGGATTAAATTAGTGCAATGAAAATTATCTAAAGGCAGTTTAGAATAAAAATCTTCTGGAAGAGATTATAAGTTTGATTACATCTTTTGATGGCATCCTTTGATTAACACATAATTAACCTCATTGTACCGGTACAACAATGGCTTCGGTAATTTAGGCAGAGATGGACGGAAACAACGTTGTGAATACGAAACGAAAACGTCATTAATCAGTCGGCGAAATCGGTTAGGGTCAGCATCCGCCACAGAGCGATTATTGAATATGTCTCGCTTACGGGTGACTCTCCACACCACTGTCCGCTGATTTCCGAGAAAATTACGCCCGACCAGTTATGAACGATAATCACTTTGGCTGGAAGAGAAGCGAAGGATTGGTCGTCCTCTAGAGGCCTAAATTCGAAAGGAGGAAAAAAACAGCCATCGGTGATCTTCAGAATTGATAAGGTCCATTTTTTATTTTGATCATTTATATACTGTATGTTAATTTATCACAAACTAATGATATTCTTAAATATTTGCTTTATTTTACTTCATTAAGAAAGTGCCAACATCGTTCAAGAATTTTGATAGTAGTGGACACATGATGACATCAAGTAGTGGACATCGGCTCATACAATAACTGTACTTAGAATTATAATTTTAATAATTTTCTATTAATTTATTTATATAAATAACGTTTTTCAGTGTAAAAAAAATTTGACGAAACACAAATCGCTTTTATAAAAATGTGAACTTACATTTTTCTACACTCGAGACTGCTTGTTTTCTCTTTAACTGCGTTTTCCGTCATTTCATTTCCTGTCTGAGCTTCGATTGCTGCGTTCTTCCCTTTATTTCTTTTTTTCTCTTCACCGATTATAACTCCGGATAAAAGAACGAACGCTGTTACTACGAAGCTGCAACTCCTCGATTTTGCATTAAATTTTAATGCAGGCTTTGTTTCACGCATTTATCATCACTTGTGAAACTTATGAATATGTGTACTCTCGTGAATGTAACGCCTGAAATTTGGGTTATAATATAGACTTATAATAAGAAATATTTTTGGACGGGGAGGAGACACATGTTTTCATATACATGTTGGCTTGCTGAATCCAAATCTGCATAGAAAATGGTGAGGCACTATATTATTTTTCAAATTTAAAAAATAATTCATGGTTAGATAAATAGGGTTGTTTAACTTTAAAAGACCCAGCACCTAAAGTCTCACTATTTCTTAACCCAACAATCGTCCAATCACTTAATTTTGTGACTATGCAACCACGAATCTTTTTAGCCTTTAGTACATAGATTTTCGGTTAAATTTGTGGTTTTATTAGTTTCTAGTTTGATGCAAAGCGGATTCAAGAAAGGCAAGAGTGACTGCAGCCACAGGGAGATTCTCAAAAAATAAGAGTGCTACACATACATCGATCTCTTCAATTCTTAATCTTGCATTTGACGATACCTTCACAGTCCGTCAATGAGAGTAGACAATTCTATACATTTATTGCTCTACGGACTGTATTCGTTTACTGGAAATTAGCGTAAATATATTGGTAAAGCATTTTGTGGTGAATTCTTGTTTCAGTAAATTAAGTATGTTTCTCATCAAGCCGTTTAATACATACGTTTAAAGAATCTCATTCGGTTCCGAGTTATATTCATAGGATTAAGGAATTTAAAATTAGGAGAATAATGCGTGATAAGACATAAGATCAAAGGATCATACGAAACCGGGTAAACGCTCATCTTCAAGGAAGAATCTCGATCTCGCCCTATGTGATTATAAGCTTAAGATTTTATATGGATTAAGTCGTTATACAAAAGTTAAATGATTATTGAACTCGGTGGCTACTAGGTTACGGAATGATAGGAAGCTGCTATTGAGAACTAATATATTCAATTTCAAAGTAATCTTATTGCTCTAGGGGTTATTCATTTGGTCGGTTACATTGGGATAGTCTTGAAAAATTATTAGGTTAGATAGTTACTGCATTATTGGTCAAGAGAAAATCATAGGTCAGAAAAAAGAAGTCACGGAAGTCTATACTGGAAAGAAATTGGAACAGATCTAGGATCAAACATGCTTACCATACAGATGTAATAGGAGTATTTTCTGAAAATGGCAAACTCCTACTAGTGAAAGAGTGACAAAAACATCATTTAAAAAACAAGAATTATTGCAATTGCAGTTAGTATTTGATAATTATAAATAAGACTTTAAAAAATACTTTCATGTACAATGATCTTTTATTTTGACAGACTGGTCAAACTATTTACTTCTAATCGTCAAACGTGTTTAAAATCTGCATTCTATTTACTATACTTCTTCTTAGATTATTCACTGGTGAAATATGAGCACTAAAATACTGGTAATGTTTATACTTAAAACTTCTATTAATAATTTTCATTAATGCCTTTATCATTATAAAACCTCTCAAAAAAGAAGTTTAAATTTCTACTTTTTTCAGTGAACTTCACTAGACATACAGTATTGCATTTTACACTAGATTTTAAAGTATGGTATTGTAACTTTACAGAAGATGATATTTATATTTAATTTTCCGTATTTCCCATAAACTTTCTTTTCATCCAAGCTTCGAGTATTCGACCGGCATCTTGCTTTGCATTAAGTTATTATATAACCAATTTAAATAATGCACCCTTCAAAATAGCATTTTACTTGTATTTTTTGTTTGTTGCGATTATTTACTCAAATACTCATTTAATATTGCAGAATTTTATTCTTCGAAAAACTGCTAGTTTTTCTTATATACCATAGCGTTATCGTTACTGTGAAATTATTCAGTAGGCCTGAAATGCATAAGTCACGCGCCTATATTGCAATTTCAAATAATCGAACGATCGACTGGAAGTAAAAAAAGTGTTCCAAGCTCAGAAATAATGAGCCAGCAAGAAATCGCTCCTCTTTTATTTTCGTGTACTTTGTAGAACACAAACTATGGTGTTAATATACACTGAAAAAGTGTCCTCTTCGAATTATCTGTAAAACATAACATTTTATTAATAATACATTAATATACTATTTTTATCATAATATACTTAATTTTTTATCAAAACAACTAAGATTTAACTTTTTTTGCCCTTTTGAAGCAGAAAATAGTAATTTTAAGATTTTTTTCTTTGCGGAACCTGCAGGACATTTTGAATTGACCCGCAGAGCAAAAACAAAATCTTGAAATTGCTACTTTTGTGCATCTAAAGGACCAAAAATCTGTTTTGAATGAAATCACATTTTTTACGGGTAATTTAAAGGATATACTATTTCGATGTATTTTCCCCTTAACAGTTATTTACATTAATGTTAAATTACTTATTAGTGTTGAATTAATATTGTGAGACAATGTCTAATTATTCATTATTAGTGAATTAGGAAATATTAACAAATAAGTATAAATTAATATTTATAATAGTGTGTTCTAATTGGATAATTTAAGCAGATTTTTGAGTGCAACAAAAGTGACATTATTTTTGATGCCAAAAATATTGTATTTCACTATAGTTATTATAGTTTGAGAATGTTTTCGAAAAATTTTTGAATCTAATTCAAATTTAATAGTTCTGAATTAAACAAATAATGGATGGCAGTGAAATTTTTGAAAATCAATATTGGAAAATTAATAAAGTAATGTTAAAAACTGTGGGCCTATGGCCTTATCAGAAAACGTATGTTAAAATTTGCATAAGAACGTTTATTCTAATTGCTATTCACTCAATGATGATACCACAGGTATATTCTCAATTAATTTATTGATAAGTGCATTTTAAATTTTATTGTTTTTCAAGTAATTCAAAAATCTTAATTAGTTACAAGTAACATTATTTTTAAAATTGTATTTTAATCTATGTTTAACGTGAAAAACGAAATTCATTTTCCTTTTCTTATAAAATACAATTGCCAGAATTCAGAATTCTATGTTAGATCATTAATCTTGTATATTTTACGAAGTTATTTGTATATTATATGGTTTCTATAGATTTCAAAAGAATAAAAATATTTATATAGATATTTCAACTTACAAAAGAAAATTGAGTGAATCACTACTGCATATTTTATGTATCCATCGATTATTTGACGATAAAATAAAATATATTTTTATAATTAAAGTTTGTTATTCATTCAAATTATTTTTACCAAATATTTAAATTACTTACTTTTCTATGCCAAATCATAAAATATGTAGTAATAATTGACTCAATTTTCATTTGTAAGTTGAGATATCTAAATCCAGAAATATGATCTGGCATAGAATTCCTGAATAAATAAAATATATTTTTATAATTAAAATTTATTATTCACTCAATTATTTTTATCAAATGTTTAAATCATTCATTTTTCAATTACAGATGATTAGAACTTTTTTCGAATGGGGAAAAAATTCAGAAATAGTTATTGAAAATATTACCGGTTTCTTCTATTTTCAAGCAATTATTCTGAAATACGTCACTAACTTTCAAGCTGAATCCAAGGTAATTAATTCGTGCATCTGCAAAAATTAAGGCATACTTTATTACAAGAAAATATAAAATATTGATAAAATTACATTTTCAGCTTCAGTATGTGTATGAACAAATACATAAGGACTGGAAAGAATTTAACGAAGAGGGTGAAGTAAAGGTTTTGTCTTATTTTGCCAATCAAGGGCGCTTTTTAACTATTGGATATATCGGTAAAGAAAAAAAACGTTCACTTTATCGTGAATCACTTGTATAATTTCAATTACTGTTCTTTGAGATTGCTGATTATAAAGATATTTAATTATTTGTATAGTTATATACCCTGTGGTAGCAAAAAGAACATTTTGATGTTGTACGAATTTATTTCAATAGTTATTTTTATTGGTCTGAAAATAAAAATTTTAAAAATCAATTTAAAAAATGTTGACTACTAACAACAGTACGTTTTAGATGTAAAGATTGTAATAAAGTTCTTTTAAAAGTAGTTGTTTATGTCGCTTCTTGATGTCAGCCATAATTATGGGATATTATTAAAATGAATGTTATATAGTAATTATCAGTCTTTCGGAACACAGAAAACTTCTAATACATCGAAAAACTTGCATTCCAGCATATCTGTACATAGCTGGTTCATTTTTTGTGACTTTGCCTTGCTTGATCCCAGCCTTCCTAGATCTTGTCATTCCATTGAACGAATCTCGCCAGAAAGTGCTCTGTTTCTACGGCGAATACTTCATCGACCAACAGGATTACTATTACATTCTGTTTGTACATACGTTCATCTGCGTTATGTGCACCATCATGCTTTTTACGACAATAGATTCGTCTTATGCCTGCTGCGTGGAGCATCTTGTCGGATTGTTCAACATTGTCGAGTAACGTAGATTAAACGAAGTGAAGGTAACTATATATTTACCGCATTCATTTATATATTTTTTATATTTCAGTTTCAGATTAAAAAAGGCATTTGAATTGGCACAAAGTAAATATGCGCATGAATCAGATGCACTGAAAGCTAAAATCCACAATTACGTACGTGATTCTATTATGCTGCACAATCAGTCAATCCAGTTTAGTATCCTTTTTTACAATTCCTATCAAATCTCTTAATTTTTTTATCTTTTAAAACTCATATTATTTTTTCATTAGGTTTGTTGACCTCCTACAAACAACTTTTACAACATGCTTTTTTCTTACAACAGGACTTACTTTGATATGTTTGAGCCTCGGAACCGTTGATGTGACATAAAGAATTTCATTTTACATCATTTACATTTTCTTTCTCGAAAAGCCATATGATATAATTATTTTTGCAGTTAATGATGAGTACCAGTAATTACGTCAACCTAGCACGAGTAGCATTTGCATGGGTGGGAATTGTTCTATACCTCTTCTACGTTAGCATGCCAGGTCAACGCATCGTTGATGCTAGTTCAGAAATTTTGAATTCTACGTAAGTGATGATTAGTTACATTATAAAAATGCAAGTTACATTTTGAATAAAAAATGAATCTTTCAATTACGAGAAGTTAAGTTGAAGTAGTACGGGCTAACGTTTCAAAATAGTTCAATTAAAGATATTCTTATTATTCTTTTAAGATTCACAAAAGCTTCTTGTTTAAACACGAATAATACTGTTTAAAATTATTTAAATGAAAGTGAAAAGAAACCTAAAGCAGAGTTAAAAAGCTTCTTTTTTTTGTTTGTAAAACTGAAAATTATTGATTCATTGCTCAGTTTAGTTGAAAATTGAGCAATCAAAATATTTGCATTGCTTAATTTGGAAATTATAATGTAAAAAATATGATAGTCTTTTTTTCTCTTCAGCTTCTTTTTTACAACTTTATCAAAAACAATTAAGATAAATTATTCACGTTAGAAACAGAAACTATTTTAAAAGTTTTCTTTAAAGAACACACTAGAGCCACTTTTAGTCAGCTTAATTCCTACATAAGCAGGAGCTTAGCTTAAAAAAATACGAATTTTTCTTGTACTAGTTAATCTTTTTGTTATGTTTATACATATCATATATATTTAAAAGTATTTTGTAAACATTTAGTTATAGTTGCGGTTGGTATAATTTTCCTTTGAAAACTCAGCATTTACTCAAATTTATGATGATGCGCTCTTCTGTACCCTGTCAGTTTACAGCTGGTCCACTGCTAGTTTTAAATTTAGCAAACTGCGGCGTTGTAAGTGTTTCATTAGATTACTGATATTGGAAGTTAATAAAATTTGTTGAAAAAATTATCATTTATTATTCTTTTTAAGGTCTTAAAATCTGCAATGTCTTACTGCACATTTGTTGCAACGATGAGTTAATTTTAATTAAAAAATGTAAGTCTGGAACAAAAGTATCATATTTTTCTGTAAATAAATTATTAAGTATTATATTTGGAAAATATATACAAAAACAAATTGTTGCTACAACTAATAGCTCGTGCACAGAACAGAATGAAAGAAGACAAGTTAAAAGTTTATACGAAAATGAACTTTATTTTCCTATGTTATTTTGAAGACTTCTCGAGAAGCAATGATCCTTTCGTTCACGCTCTCATCCTTTCGTTCTCAAAAAAAAAAAAAAAAAATCACTCGCCAGCAAAAAACTGTTTCTCTCCATGGTAACGAATGTCTCCATGGGCATCCGTCGTCCGTGAGAGCTTTTTCTTGCTTCTCACCCCGCGCATTCATCATTTACTGACATTCTTATGTCATTGATGAATTAAAATCGCGGCCCCGGACAATTCTTGTGATCGCCGTGCACGCTCGTCTACACATTGACATTTTCAGTGTGTTGAGACCTCATAAAAAAATTAATTTAATACGATAGTTTTATATTTCATGAACAATGTACATATATTTAACACAAATGATAAAGGGCCTTATACAAACCTTAAGGATTTTGATTCCCGGCAGAATTAGCTGTCGTTTTGGTAGACATCATGATATCTTGATCAAAAAGTATCTGTGGGCATAAAGTCTGACAATAGGCAGTTCGCGTTGTAGGAGGTTAAAAATCTGAATTTGCATTGCTTAATATGGAGACTTTTGAGCAGGAAGTCATAAAGTACAATTTTTAGCCGAATTAGAATTTTTTCACGCAGAGTGCGTAATTGCTTACATACTGTGCACGAAACTTTTGCTTTACATACTCACAAGGAGAGTATATGACATATGGGTATTGGATTTTCCTATAACTTTGGGATATGTTTTCTAATGTTAAAATATGAAGGAAGCCGCGTTCGTTCGGCCTAACGCTCGATTTTTCAAA
>JAWWML010000052.1:19811780-19870432 GCA_035047165.1 Ormyrus rosae | reverse complement strand
CCACGTTTGCGATTCGTAACGGTAATTTTTCCGGTTAATTTAATTGTAAATTTTCAGAAAAAATTCTCTCAGTGTATGAATACATAAATAATTAAATACCGATTGTTGTATTACAAACTCGTACATTTTGCAATAATTAACGGCTACTGTGTGCAACTCTTTAAAAAAAGTGCACTGAAGATGTTTGCGGCAAGCAAGACAGTGGTCGTAAGTTCATTTGTGCGAGGATTTTTTTCGAGGCTCAATTTTACTATTAGTTCCTTGTGAAGTTAACAATACTCGGAAACGAGGGAGGGTTTTTTTGACTCGCCTTCTATGATCAGACTTGTTCACAAGTACTGTGACCATCATTCGTGCCAAACATAGTCCACGTATGATGGGCTGCTATTGTTGCTGTCGCCTCAATATTATATCTCACGCTCACTCGTGAAAGTGGCTAAAGCATTCAATTTCTCTGATACACTCACATCCACGATTTTACCTAATTGTGCTGTCAAAAGACAGATTGGCTGCGATTTTACGTGCTGCTTTAGTGGTTACCGTTATACCAGCACGCTAGGGAGTTGCCTCCCTTTAGGCGTTTAGAACGCAGGACAGAGCAGCAAAATTTTTTAAAGAAGTTCTGAAAATATATAGTGTTCTTATTCTTTTCTAGATTGGAAAAACAAACAAATAATTCAGCTTTTCTAAAAATTCTTTATTCAGTACATTAATTTTCATAATTTTACAGCCTCCGTCTGATAAACAAAATTGGAATTTTGCTAGCATCGACCCAAGGTCTTTGAATATTTTTAAATACAGAAATTCAGGGAAGTCATACCTCATCGATTGTTTACTTAAAAAAAGGGTCAACGAGGCGTCCTAGAATTTTTGATACACAGTGGTAATTGCGTCAGCGTCGCTATAAGTACTACAATCGTAATAGACTCCTTAGTTTCTCATTTCGTGCAAGAACTGCCTTAATGCCGATCAGCACGGATAGGTTACGTCGATTGCAGCGTGCATAAATTAAGGAAATCAAAACAAAGAACGCTTTCTTACTAACGGCAGTCGTAAAGAAGGACGATACTGGAGGCAAGGCTAAGGCTTTATGGTCTTCGTTATGTATGCTATCAAGAAAGTTGTGTTGATTCAATGATGTTTTAATCATTAAACAGATTGAATGAGAGCATTTTATTACCAAGATATATCATAGTGTAGATGTATTGACTACATTCATTACTTATTAAAAACTTTCATAGTGTAAATTGCTTAGAAGATGTGTTCGATTCTGTTTAGTAATGTTCATGCGAATCACAGATTTAATATAAATTTTACACATCTAGAAATATTTGTTGAACTTGTCTACAATAATTAACGATCAGTAATGATTAGAAATTCAGCTTTAGTAAAATGAAAGTAAAGTGAAAAAATTCTTCTAAATAAAGTATAAAAATATACGAAATGTTATTTGCATTTTACACCGCGTGTCCTGCGGTTTTAAAATTTTGAAATTTTATAATATAAAGGTTGGTAAGAATATAACAAAAGGTTATTATCTTATTACTACATTTAAAGCAATTCATTCTAAGAATTTCGAGTTTAAAACGTAAATGCCGTTTTAACAAATCAATTTGAGATTACACACTAGTTACACCTGTCATTTAAAATTTCCTATGATTAAAATTTCAAAATTAACGTACTCTAGAATTCTAGTGTTTAACATTTCCCCTACACTGCGAAGGAAAATGGCTGTTCCACTTTAATATTACAAAGTAAACGTACCACACCGGCTTTAGAAATCACGAATGTTAAATTTACAAGTCTGTAACTATTTCTACATTGGTAAAAATGCCAAATAAAAATTTTCAAATTCAAGAAACCAATTCCCTACCACTCTGCCAGCAATCTCAAAGAAAGCGTGAAAAATCAGTTCCCCAAAGCAAAGAGATTCCTCTGGTCAATCAGCAGGCGTCCAGCAAGCGAAGGCGTTCGAAACTCGAGGACGGCCGTTCACTAGCACTTGTTTGAAATTCGAAAAAGCCCTCCGGTCTTATTTTCGCCGACGCCTCTCAATCGATTCGCCGCGTCGGCGCGCACGCACGTCACGCGTCCCAGTCAAAACTGCCCGCGAAAAATTCGATCCCCGTTTAAATAAAAAAGCTATTACCTTGACCCCACCGGGGGATGGGTGACGTCACGCGTATAAATTGCGCCGCGCAACGTCACGAAAAGCTCGCGTGTCGAGGGCTTATCTTGATGGACGCCGTGGCCGCCGTACGCAGCCTTTTTCAGAGAGTAGAGGTAGTTTTCTCGCCTGCAATCTCGGCCGGCGCGTGCGATCGATCGCCGCGGACATTATACAGGACGTTCGGAGGAATCGATGCTCGCTGCTTGCGCTGTCGATGGCGAGTTTTGGGGATGGAGCTTGTGGTCTTGGATCTGGGGATTGGCTTGGGCTGTGTTCCGAGTGCGAATTGTGCCTTGAGTTTAGCGAAGCTTAAAATTATACGTAATCTTGATTGGCTCGAAAGTTATATTAGGCGGAGAGTCACGAACGATTTGTGAAAAATATCATGGTATTACTATCAGTTTATTGAGTTTTTTAAGATAGACTTTTATCTTAAATCGCTTTAACTAAAAAAAAGGACGTACTTATAATGGAAATTTCTTTTCTGTTCGTTATAAGTATATAAATATTATACGCAAATTAAGTATTTTTGTCTTTTCATAAAAAAGTACTTTGCATTTTCAAAATGATGTCTACTTAAACAGGAAACTATAATTCAATTTTTTACTTTCGGTGATTAGATTAATAAAAGGATGTTACATGTTCAAAATGTAAGAAGAATGTAAGAAAAATATGTTATTTATTTTTCATTTAGATACATACAATTCAAAGTTACCGAATTGTTATGAATTATATACAAAAATAAAAACTGAACGGCTCGTCTTCTCACAAAACACATATATCTTAATGCTCTCCCAAGTTCTCTGTTTTTTGCGAAAAAGCTCAAAACCTGCAGAGCGGCCGGCAAATCGAAATAACTCGATTAAGATGTTCATCGTAAAGCTTTCAATACGAACATCGTGGCTATCAGTGCAACAAGCCAAGATTGCTGCACGTGAATCGCCGATGGCGCAGCGTTGGCTGGAAAAAAGTGAAAACATTGAACGCTCTAGATTATAATCGATTAAATCTGCGAAAGTGTTATTATTCTTCACTATTTAATGAAAATAGACTAAAATCAAATATTGGTGTAATAGATATTTCAGTCAGAATTTTATTGATTATATATTTACTGAAATAAAATTGAAAGTGTTGTTAGAAATATGAGATATGAGATATAAGCCGAAGCAAATATATTTGAACATTTTTTGATAAAGAATTGTATTAAATGGTAAAATTTATTGTCATTATCTGCTAGGGCATCAGAATTAATATTAAAGTCTGATAAAATTTTCAAGATAATATTCAAAGGTTTCGTTTTCTTTCCTTAATTTCTTCTTTCTTACTTATCAAAATCTTCAGAAACAATTTTCTATTGCTTTATCAAATGACGCAGCAGTGTTATCTTAAAAGTTTGAAACTAAACCATTTATTACGAACCAAAGACGTAATCAATTCTCAAATTACGATAATTATTTTTCACTATTGGATGAAAATAGATAATTTACAGATAACATATTATTTATTTTCCATCTTACCATAACACTGGTTGTTGTTTTCATGAGAATTGGCATCGCACGAACACCATTTGTTCTTGCAAATTGGTCTGACCGGTACACCAAAACATTCTGCATCCTCGCTGCAGGGCTCACCCAACCCTGAGAAAAAATTTTATTTTACTCGACAACGCATCGGTAACGTCTTTATTAGCAATGTCTTACATCTTTTCTCAACGCAAATTCCCTTGTTGAAGTAGTAGTTGAAGTAACATTCGCACTGGCCAACTCCCGATGCCCTTGTACTTTTCGATGCCAGAGATTTTGTGTCGTTGTTGAAAACGCAATACGTGTGGTTTAGACACTGATCATGACTTATGCAAGGCTCGTGATACGTGGACACTTAAAAAGTACCATTTCGTTTAATTTCCAAAAGAATGGTGGCATTTTTACTTGAAGGAATTTCAAAATTATACGCCATGGATTTAAAATATTGAGCGGGATTTATCTTACCGATAGTGCATTTTTGGTCGCCAGTACTAACAGCGTTTTCTTTGCAGTGGCAAGAGGTTGCATTATGGCATATAGTATGGTTCAGTTTGCAGTCTCCATTTGTTTTACAGGCAGCATTAAGACCTACCATAAATTATGCATTTTGTCAAAAACTTATGGATTTATGGATAAGTGGAAAATTTTTATACCTGGCAGACAGACACCGTCGATTTGAAAATGAGTTTTCTGACACGTGCATCTGTTTGTTTCATCGCAAAGAGAATCATCAACTTTACAATGATCATTTAATTCGCAATAATCACCAAGACCTATGAAGAAACGCAGATTTTCTATAAATCTCAACCGATTTTCGCTCCAGGAATTAATCAATTTGTTTTCTTTTCACAAAGCGTAATATTATTTAACCTTATCAATCAAGATTCTTACGCAATCAAATAGAATACAAAAGTCAACTAAAGATGATAACCTGCATTATCCAAAATGCAAACGATCTTCGCAGAGTTCGGATGTGTACCCTTCGGGCACGTGCAAATCTTTTTATCGGTTGTGCCCTCACACGTAGCTGCATCACTGATGGAACTTGTATAGCAGTCCGTGTTCTGCTGACATGTATCACCTAGTTTCTTCTTTACCCAGCAAAAGTGCTCTTTGGTCGCCCATTGAGCACTACTGTTGCAAAGGCAGGAACCGAAGAGGCAGTCAGATTGCGGGCCTAGAAGTTGGCATTCCTCGCGGTATTCACACTTTTCATTGTAGTTTGCGACTGAAAGTGGAAATGAATTTACTGATGATCGTCTGCATTATTATATTAAGAGTGTAGCAAAATTATAACTTAAATTTTGAGTGAGCGCGCATAGTATTAGATTTCTGAGATTTATTAAGCAATTATATTGCAAGACTTTCAGATTCGAGAAGTAAATATATTTGTAATGATCGACAGACGTCTGGGTTTAAATTTGATTTTAATTTTCATAATTAAAGTCATGTTAGCTAAATTTGCCGCAGCCAAATTTTAGGCAAGATGAAATCAATATTTATTTTTGTAATATAAAACAAACTTACGAGGTCGGCATTCTTGATTGCTTTTTAAGCTGGCTTTATTACTTCCGCAGGTCCATCTATTGTTCACGCAAATACTGTCTGGCACTTTGATTTCATCCGATGTACTACATTTTTCACCAATTTCTATGAAACGAGATTTAATTTACAAAGAGCATCAGGCGATAATGCTAACATTTAATATTTAACAAGTGTTAAATACTTTACTTACCTGGAATGCAACTTTTCGAATCTGAGAATGCAAAGTGAGCCCGATTGCATATGCATTTTTTATCAACACTGCAATATGAATTGTCAACTTCACTGCAATCTAAATCGTCTTCACAATTACTGCCTATTGTAAGTACTGAGTTTGATCCTTTGATAATGAGAAAATATTTATTAATATTGTGATAAATGCCAGTATTGCTTTAAAATTAAAAATTTTATTACCTTCATTTTTAAGGATCTCATTAGTATGAGAAATTGCGAAATTATGTAGTAGATCTTGTAAGATGCATTTGTTGTTATGACATTTTGCTGCTTTGTTAAAAGCACAATCAGAATCTAAAAGACAACCATCTCCAATTTCTAAAAAGTAGCACAACAAACGCTGCAATTCAGTATTTCTTTAAATTTATTAAAGTGATTAGAAAATGAAAAATACCTTTAGCTATTCGACGACATGTACTATATTCTCGTTGATAAAATCCGTCGTTACATTTGCAAAATCCTTGGAAGCACACAGCTGCGTCGTATTCGCTACCAACAAAACATTCGTCATTTCTTTTACAAGATTCGCCCAAACCTGAGAACATTATTTTTTTTCATACTTTTAGTAATATTAAGTTTGATTAAAAAAAAAGAATACAGCATTGTTTTTCGTGCTTAATGATTGATTCAATAATACAGAAATTTTAATTTCTACCGTAAATTTACCTTTTGTAAGATAACAATATCCATGTAAATAATGGTAACCATCACGGCAAATGCATTTATTATCTTTGCAAACCCCGCCAGATCGTAGATATTCCGAGCATTGCGAATCTTCTTCGCACACGTCATTGTAGCTAGAAGCAACTAAATAAGATATGTTAATAATGGTATAATTTTTGAAGTTAACAAGTAAAGGTTTAAGAAAGAGTAAAGCATCGAAAAACAAACCTTTTAAACATTTTGCTAATGATGCATCAGCAATGTATCCTGAACGACATTTACAAAAATTTTGAGAGCATTCTGAATTGTTAACAGTACATTTATTGGTATCATCACAAGTTGAATTTATAGATTCTGCGTTTGGGAATGCAATGTCATTGTCAGAGTAAGTGATTTCTGCAAAATAATGATTGTTTTTTTTTTAGTATTTTCTAATTCAGGATTAAAGCAATATTTTTAAATAAGGAATACATGGGCATATTTCTAGAACTTTTCAATTTCGAGATTTAAAAGTAAAAACATTATCTGCGCTGTTTTTCTAACAACTGGACATGTGTCAAGTTTAGAATTATGAGTGATACGATTTATCTAAAAAATAAGATGAGCATCTGTTCTTCAATTTCTACAATATGTTTAAACTCAGATTCAGATATATTATATTGGATTCTCAAAAAAATATCCCGACTACTCCAATAATTAAAGTTTTTCTGAATAATTTCATTTTTGCAATAAAAGCAAATAACAAAATGCTTCCATACACAAGCTGTAAAACGAATTTCTCGATTTCGTTTTTATTTTTACTGCAAATCCAATATCCCTGCGCCGTAAAAATTTTCATGCAGGGCGTCGAAGCAATCGCTAATCGAAATAAATATCGGGGTCATGCGCGATCCTGCGGTAAATCGACTGTCATTCCGGCCGGGTCTAAGCTCTCGCGTGACGATTCCCCCGCGAGTGATTTACGTCCGTTTACATCGATTCTCTCGACTTCTTCCACCTTTTTTTTCACCAGCTCCTCTTCAACGAGGAGAGGATTAAGCGACGGTGACACGCTTTGCCTACCACGAAGAGCAGCTATTCCCTTCACTCATCGCGATGAGTCTTATCGCGCCTATACACTTTTTTTCAGACTGGCTTGCGTGAGTTACTCGATCGTTGCACAGAGTTGTTGACTTTGATTTTTTTTTCTTGATTTTTCGCGCTTAAGTTGGTAATATGAGCTTTTCTTTGTAATCGTATCGCGGAGTATTTTTTTGCCTTTATCTAGAATATTTCAAAAGAAAAGGTTTGCACTCGGTATTATGATTCATTTCCGCGGACAAACTTGGGTAAAATCATTTTAAAAGGTTTTCATATTTTTTGGTAATAATTAAATCAGTGCTATTTGGCAGTGTGCACTATATTTTTTTGTTATATGAGAAGAAAGTAAAGGAATTTATTGCAATTTTCGAAAGGAGGGCAGGTAGAAAAAGATATCAAATGAAAGTGCATGTTCGAAAAACCCTAGAAAGTAGGTGAAATCAATATCATAATTTAACACCAATTTCTGTTTCTTAAGGTTTAAAATAACTGCAATTTTTTTTATGACATTAGATGATAGAAATTTATTATTGATTGCATATTAAATATACTATCTGTAAAGGTTATTTAGTAACAAAAAATGCAGAATGCAATTATTAAACTTTGAAAATTAAATTACTTTCTATTTTTTAATAATAACTGTATAAAATAAATTAAAAAAAATGTTATTACAGTAAATTATATTAAAAGTTTTTTATCTTTCAATGATACAAATTTACAATAAAAATTTATCGCTTTCGGCTCGGGTTCCAATTTACACGAGCTTGACAATTCTTTCTCTCCCTAGGGGTATAATATACTATTAATAAGCAAACTATGTATTTAATATATTGTAAAAACGAGAAAGTTTAAAAATTTGCAAAAAAAAAAAAAAATAATAAATAAATAAATAAACATAAAAGTAGTTTCTAAGTGAAGATGTAACATATTACAAAATCTTAAGAACAAATTTTTGTTAAAAAATTATTAGCTAGAAATAAAAGAGGTTTTCATAAACGAGCAAACTTTATCTTGAGAATTGTTGAATGAAAAGAAATAGTGATAGGCACGTAGAGAAAGTAGACTTTAAATGAATGCTTGCAAAGGCAAGACAGAATTATTCCTCGGAATAAACATAAATAAGCCCTTTTCTTTGAAATCTGTAATGCAACTATGTTTAAATCTCGTAAATTTAAATCTAATTGATCAGTAATGACAATTATTATTTTTTTACATGCTATTACATATTAAAATTCTAGAAAGGTATTGAACATTTAAAATGTTCTATCCATTTAATTCTGTTTACGCAATTTGAAAGCGATTCCTAATCATACACTATATTAACTTCTTAGTCACACTTATATCATAAATAAAAATCACATTTTCACACTATTCATCAGCTTTCCTTACTTCAAAATATATATCTATATGAAGTATAAACTGTACAGACCAGCATTTGCCAAAACATAGGAAAATCCCAAAGAAACGATGGCGAAAGTATAAATAGTTTTGGACACCGACATGTTCACACCGTAATATGTAGCTGACTGTCCAGAAAAATCAACACCAATGTATCGTATATTAGATTTTGGATTATCAGTAAGATAGAATAAAACTCAATACCTGTTATCTGGGATATCTCCGTTAATAATAAGATATAAGCTTTATATCTATCCTTGTGTGCTGATTGCATTACTAATAAAATAACTACACAGAATACAATACTATACCAGTTTTATAGAGATTTTATTTATTTCCTTAAAAATCTTAGCCTGTTAACAGTATTTTGAATAAATATAAAAATTTTGTACGGAAACTTATTATAAAATTTATTTTTGTATCACACGTATCAAATAAATGTCTTATCTGAAGAAAATAAATGTAATTATGTATTAAGTATTTTTTTAAGTTGTTTTGATTTCTTTGCATGAACTATTTAAGTCGCAATTTATAAAGATTGCAAAATCTAGTAAACTACTAGAGATTTTTAATTATCAATAATCATAGATCTTTTAAATCGTGTAATAGCACATTAAGTATTTCATTTATTTTTTATAAAAAACGTATGCACTGATCAAAATATATTAAAGATTTCATCAGTTTAGAAAGTAAACAAGAATCTACAGTCGCACAAAATTTAATCTTTTACTTAAAATAGCTTTCGTAATAATTTTTAATTTTAATTTTCATTTAATTAATTAACGATAAATGTTCTAGACCGAGTAATTCTTTAAAATTTGCTACGAAATCACATGTTTACTTTTAAAGCAGGCATAATAAGTTTCCATCCCTGTCCCGTAAAAAATGACCAGTTTTCTCCCATTTTTTTGCTTTTCCAGCAACTACCTCGTTTACTGCAGAAAACCTAATAGTAACCGAACATCATTTCCAGTAAAATACGATTTAGCTATCAAGTACTTCCTTTTCCTATTCAAATTCCGCTGTCAACTAAAGTTTCATCGGGTTCACTCATTCTTGAACCTTCAACACCGACACTTGTATTCATCTTCGACTCAACACTCAAGAATGTCTCGTGTTCTTATATAAGTTAAAATAATTACCTCTTGATTATTCAATGGCTCAAGAAAAACTCTATGGCCACTTCTTCCCACAGCGGCCGACGATTTCTTATTTTCCAAGCAAGAGTACACGAGAGTGTACGAGAAGTTAAAGCCCGCCTTGAAGTAAGGGCAGCAGGGATGAAATCTGACGTGGTAAATCGACTGCGTAAATTATACGAAATTCTAATTCACAAAGAAGCTTCCATGAGCTCTCCTTGCAAGGAAATCGCGAGCATTTTCTCTTTTTTTTTGGAATTCTTTTTCGACCTAGTTGTATCTGTTACTGCGTTTTCTACCTACCGTCCGTCTGCAATCAGATAGCTAGCTATTTCTCTATCTGTTTTTTTCGCGGAAAATATTTATTGTTTCTTCCGTTTTATACTTTCTCAATCTCAAATATGTCCAAATGCTAAACAGACTTACACGGTGCAAGCGGTTAATAGCATAACAAACTTTAATGGTAATCGCACGGAAGTTGTACAGATTCTGCTTAGCTGGTCTGTTTCCTCAGAACCGAAGCATCTTGTCGATTCGTGTAAGGGAAACTAGGCTACCAAGGAACGCCTGCGATGAGCTAAATACTTACAATTCTTACGCATTTAATTTATACTTGTCTCTTCCGATTATCACTCGATGTAAGCTCGTCTAATTCTTTTACGGCCCTTTGTACCCTTCTTCTTACGGCTTCACGGCTACGTTTCTGAATAAAAACAATAAGGCTAACACCTATATGCATCTGAGTCTGTCTGTAAAGTTCTAAGAGTTACTTTAAGATACAGAAAATGTTATTGAAATATAATAAATTGTTACGACGAAACAATTTAATTTACTTTTATAGTAGAATAGTACTGCATGTAATGTTATTAGGAAAAATTTTCATAGTGACTTAATGTTAAAAACAACGTTTTGCTCTCTGACGAAACGATATGGAAATCTTTTTATAATTAAAAGTAAAATTCTGCGTCGCAAGTAACTCGCAATTGATAAGAATATGATCTGTCGATGTTCTTGCTGCATATATCATGTTAATTCAACAAAGCATCGAGAGAATTGAGAGCAGCTAGCAGTTTTGTAGTGACAGTTCAACATGAAGGAACAGGAAAAAAAGCTTGATAGCGACAGTAAGGAAAAACTAAATTAAAATTTTTATATTTAAACGAGTTAATTTTTCAGAGTAAAATTATTTTAAAAACTTTGTATTTATTTATAGAAAATTTGTCGTAGTATTAATTCATATTATGTAATAAAAATAGTAATTATGTAATGAACATTCGTAAATTTGAATGGACATTGTGAATGCCACAATATATCTATCGAATACTTTTTAACCAATGCACTTTTTAATAATAAAAATCTGATTATTAAATCAAAGAAATTGAATTTGAATTTATGATGAATTGTTTCTCTTTTTGAAAATAGTTTTTTGAAAGAATGTTTAGAAAGAAGAGTGCAATTCTGAAATGTACTACAATGATGTAAACTTACCTTGACCTAAAAATAGTAAGAAATTTTAATTTTAAGCTTTTTATTCATTTTTACAGCTAAGTTCCTCATCAATATCGAAGATGGAGCATCGACAATAATTAACCTGGCAAACCCAGATGGAGGTTGTAAGCGAGGACTGCTTTCTTTAAAGGTCATCATTCCTCTTCTCTCACTGATAGTTTGTCTCATATATTTAAATAAAAATGCTATATTTCATATTGTAAATGAGTCCGAAAAACACAATCCAGAAAGTAAAGTTTCTTTCGGTAGTAATCAAGCAAAAGAAGTGGCCTCTAGCGATAAAGTTTATGAATCAACAAGAGCAGAAATTGAAACAATTTCATCACTTGATAAGATCTCCAACTTACCTAGCAATGAATTTGCCGATAATTCAAAATCTTCTAAAACTTTTGTACCACTTTCTGATACTTCCAAAGCAATAGAGTACGATGATTATCAACATAAACAAGAAATAGTTTTTGAACAACAAGATTTTGAACCAGCAGTGATACTTCCAATAACTAAAGACTTCGCTGCATTAGAACATTCAACAAGTAATATTCGCAAAAACATTGATATTTTCATCGAACCTATAGAAAGAGATGTTGACATTTTAGATGTATTTAAAGACATAACAAATACCTTCAATGTTAATAAGCCTTTCTTATCAATAATAAATGGCAATTCAGAATCTATGAGTAAAGAAGTAGCAGGAAAATTTTTGTTCAATTCAAATAATAAAGACATTTTTGAAGACTTTCAAACTAATCTTGATGTTGATGAAATATATCGTGAAAATTTAGAAAAATTTTATGATCAATTGAAAAAAGATAATCTTGATTTAATATCTCTGGACAACAGTAATGGTTCTAATTAGTAACAAATTAAACGAGAAAATTAAAATTAAACGTGAAAGAGGAAGCAGAAAGCCTGAATTTACTTTGTTAAAATGTAATCACTGTAAAATTATTTATTTAATATATATTTAGAAATAATGTTTGATAAAGTATGTAATAATATTGTGCGAAATTGATTATGGTAACAGTAATAAAAATAAACTAATTTTTTTTTACAAAAAGAAATGTTTTTATAAATATTTAATAAATAATTGGTGCTATATCTAGATCTATCTTTGGGAATTTATTCTATTCCTTTGGTTTAACGAAACTCTAATTTTATATTAACACATTAAAAGCGAACCTTTTTAAAGTTTTCCTTCTTTTTAAATTATACATGGCAATAAGCCGAACATCACTCATTGTCAGAAATTACTTTTATTAAAAAATTTAATTTATAAGTAGAGAAAGTATATTAATTAATAATATATAAATAATAATATATTAATCATATATTAATTATCATATTTTAATTGAAGAATACATAAATAATACATGCTTCGATTTTAATTTTTTTTTTTTTTTTGTATTTTGTAAATCTTTTAGTTGCATTAGCAAATTTAACGTTGTTTTTATAATTAGATAATTATCCATCTTTTTTCGTAATAAAGTTTTGGCTACATAATTAGAAATACCTCTTATTTACAAACAAAATAATAAAAGCTGGAGTCGTTTTGCATATGAAATCACTAGGAAAGCAGTTCTTATTAGAAGCCAATACTACGGGAAATACCGACAGAAGACACATAAAAAACCCATGTGTGGTTCAAGACGGATGTAAACAAGTGAATCTCTATATAAATTAAAGAAGCGGCGATAATCCTGGTGCAGAAGTAATGAGAGAACGGTGATAGTAACACTGACGATTCTAGCCACGTCCCAGCGTCCGCCGAATCGACTTCTTTCTTAAAATAAAAATATAGTTATGATTTAATATTCTTTTTATTATAGCATTGCCTCAACCATAACATTTTTCTGGTAAGTGACTTTTTCAATTTTTAATAATAACTCATACTTATCCACTAATTATGTATAAAATTGAGCACATAGTATTCTTTAGATTACTTGTTTTATAACTATTACGAAATTTTCCTTTCTTATAGGTATTAAAAAGCTAAATTAAATGTGTGAAATCAGAAAGGTTGTTAATTATAGGTATTATACTATCGTAATACTATTGTAGTTATTTTTTACACCTGCAGCACTTGAAAATAATGCATTAAAATATTAATTATTTTTTTCTGTAAATTTTAAAATTTAGTCAAAATATGCTACTTATGTTTTAAATAAGGAAAAGAAAAAGCACTGACTTTGCAAACTTTGAAACTGAGAAATTTGTTAATAATGTCAAAATAGCTAATTTGCACAAGTGAAGATTTTTCTTGTAACGGAAAATGTGACTTCGAGAGCTAAAAAGATGTTCTCTTCTACGTCTTAACGATATGAAATGATTTTCAGTAAAATTCTGCGACGCAAGCGACCCACGATTGATAAGAATTTGACCTGACAATGTTACCACTGTCTATGACATTCTGATTCAAGAAAAGATCTAGAGAACTGAGAGCAGCCAACAGTTTCGAAGTGACCAGCCAAGATGAAGGAACAGTGGAAAAAGCTTGATAGTAACGGTAAAGTAAAGACTAAAATTTTAATTTCTAAACCTATATCTTAATTTAATACTATTTTAGGTTAATTTTGTACTATAACATTAACATTTTGTTTTATATGGTTTTTATTTAAATATTTTGATTAGAAAAATTGCGTAATTATTTAATATACTTTATTTAGTGAGACTTTTACCACTTTTTTTATACATTCAATATTTACCGATTATCAGAATAAATATATTGTACAAAATATTAAAAAGTATAAATAAGTAATAATATTTATTATCGGTAATACTATATTATATAAAGTAATATGTATATTATATAAAGTAATATTTTAAAAGACAATCAATCCTGCTTTACCTAATTATTTAAATATAATAATATTATTTCCTTTCAACGTATTATATGAATATTTACTATTATTTTTTATTGCTGTATTATTTACATAACATTTCTAAGTTTTTAATTTATTTTTTAGCCAAGCTAATCATAAATGCCGAAGAAGGTCAGTCAGTACCAATAAAAATCGAATTGGAAAGTGGTGGTGGATGTTGTCGTCGAATCCTGATTTCCTTAAAGATATTCGTTCTTGTTGTTTTGTTGATCGTTTTAAGTCAGATTGCTACATCTTTAATATTCAACAAAAACTCTATAGTTCAACCTGTGATCGAATCTGAAAGACAGAATTTAGAGGAGAAAAATTCTTTAGACAGTAGCCAAATAAATAAATTGACCTTTAAAGATAAGGTTTATAAATCGACGGGAGACGAAAGCGAGAAGTTAACAAATGGTGAGGTTCACGAGGTCACGCGTAGTCATGATTTGATTGGTAACTTTGAAGGACCAATCATTCCTTTGTATCCTTTAGATGAATACATGAGCCCACAATTTTTAGCGAAACAGACAATTAAAGTGAATAATTTGGAAGCTTTAGTACAGCCTTTGAAAACTAATTTTGAACTCGAACCCAAAACTAGTTCTCTAGTACCGGAAAAGATTTCTTCTGAAATAAAACCTGAATATTCTTTTATTGTGGAAGATTCTGAAAGTAAAGAAACGTCAGATTCTTCGAAAAAATCAGACGAATTTGATAATCAACAACAAAAGGGAACACTTGAAGTTAGTTTAGAAGATTCTGAACTAAGCTTCTTTGATCAAATAATTAAAGATTTCTGGATATTGGGAGAATCCGTTGATAATGATGTTGAAAATAATAAAAGTGAAGACTTTCTGGAAAAAATCTTAGAACCGTTGAATACGTCTGATGAAAATGACAGTGATGAAATGCCAATAATGAAAGATATTCTGGATAAATTTTTGTCAAACTTCGTGTTCGCGAACACTTTTGCAATGATAAATGATGACACAAGCCTTGAAAGCAACATAAAAATGCTTGATGATACTCTTGAGAATGAAGTAAGTACCGAACCTACCCCTAATTTAGGTCAAGAATATGTAGACGAGGAACTAATTAATATTGAGACTGCAACAACTGGACAGAGAAAACAAGGAAAGGACGATATAATTCTTCTTATAGCAAAACATTTAGCACCTATAGTAAAGAATTCTTTTGAACTTTTGGAATGGTATCGCCAAAACATAAACAATCCAAAATATATTGGCAACGATGACGACAAACTAATAGTGGCTAAATTTTTGTTTGATCCAAATGTCACAGATTTTTCTAAAGATCTGGAAACAATGTTAGACATTATAGTAGATGATTCGTATAAAAAAGATTATGTCAAGCTTTATGGTCCAGAATTGAAAACCTGGAATATCAATACTGAGGATGAAGCCATCATATTCAATGCAATAATATTTAGACGAGATCTAAGTCAGCAAGTTGCAGCAGGCAATATGAATCCTGAAGAAGCAGCATTAGCGATGTCAATTGTATATCGTTTAAATCCCACGATTATAGCTGGTATTGTTATTAAAAGTACCGTGCAGGATATGTACACCAATACAGAAGATTCCGAGGAATCAATAAATCGATTCTGGCAAGTAATGAGTAAAATAAGTCAACTTGCGTCCGAAAATGTGATATTCATACGAGATTCATCTGATCTTACAAAAACTTCTGCAGAAATATCAAGTGGAGAATTAGAAGAAAAACGTAAATCTGTAATTGATGCAATGAGAAAAGTTGGCATTGTTAATGAATATAATAATGAATCATTTCTTCCAAAATCAGAAGAGGAAGAATCAAAAACCAATAGTAATACTGCAATACAGGCAAAAGAGGAAAATTTTGAAAATAATAAAGAACTATTAAGCTCTAATGAAGATTCTAATTCAAAGCAAGAAATTGAAGAAACAGATGCATTGCATTCTGATGAAGATTCTACTAAAGCACGGGACAGTGAAGATTCTACATCAAAACAAAACAGTGAAGAAAAATCGGAAGAGGATGAATCTCAATTCAATAGTAATTCTGCGATAGAGGCTTTAAGCAAAATTTTCGCTGAATTTGCAAAAATTGAATCAGCAGAAGAGGAAAATTCTGAAAATAATAAAGATCTATTAAACTCTAATGAAAATTCTAATTCAAAGCAAGAAATTGAAGAAACAGATGTATTGCATTCTGATGAATATTCTACTTCAAAACAAGACAGTGAAGAAAAATCAGAAGAAGATGAATTAAGATTCAATACTAATATTTCAAATGAAAATTTGAAACATTTTTTGGAATGGGAAACTTCTGAAGTTTATGAAGATTTATTAACCTCTAACGAAGGTTTTCATTCAAAGCAAAAAATTGAAGAGATTGATGCTTTGCATTCTGATGAATATTCAAAACAAGATAGTGAAGAAAAGATCTATTAAGTTTTGCTAAAGAAGCCGTAACAGTATAGCGCTGAAATTGAAAAAAATATCTGGTTAAAACTGTGCATCAAAGGTAATATTGGAAGATTCGATGTTTGGTCAAAACGACCAATTAATAAATTAGAAAAACAAATAATGATTTGGGCAATGAAAACATATGGTCAAGACAACGCAGCTCGTATATAAAGATAATAACTTACATCACTTAAAAGGTTTATAAGTCTGATTTAAAAAAAAGAAATCATAGACAGAAGATTCGAAGTGTATTGTAGATTCTTACTCAAAGTCGATGAAAGATTTCTTGATGATTATAGCGAAGATAATCATTTATATATACAGCTCATTCGTACAAACAAAATGAATTTGTAAATTACATTAAGGGATATAAGAACATTAATATAAGCCTGTTTTATACGTCATATGAGATATTGTAAAATTAAGTAGTAAAATGCGAATGCGAAGGCAGTTATTTTGTGTATAAAATGTAATTATGTAAAATGAATGTTTTAATTTAATATATTAAATTATCGTATTTTTTAAAAAACATTTTTATAGTGCTATAAATATTTAATCCTAAATCTTCTCCTAGTTTATCTTTAAATGTAAAAAAAATGTGTGTAATATATTATAAATATAAATACAAACTTTTATTTTATTGTCAATTCTGTGAATTTTGTATAAGCGTAACGTTAAATATATATACATGCTAAAGTTCATCGATATTTTTCAATTAATAATCAGTTCACGCATTGAAGTAATAAAATTAGAATGATGTTCCAAGACTTCAGAATGCAATCCAAAGTCATATGTTTTTTGCTTGAATAATTCGCCATTTACTTGACATAAATTATAACTATCAATTCTGTTCCTTACGTTTCGAGTTTCTCTAAACTAACTTCAATCCTCCCAAACATTTCCTTTTTCCCCATAACTATTAAAACAAGTGAGTTTCCCCATCGGTAAGTAGTACAAAGCATCAAAGTCCAGCGCAGTAGTAATGTCCACTCGCTCGCCGATAGTTGGGCCTGACCCCGCGGGACTGATAAGGCTTGACCTCGCAGCACTCGGATTTAACGCCGCAGGCGTTCGAGAGTAGTTGCAGCGGAATCTCGAGCGTACAAGAGCCCGCGACTTCGCGCCGCGGAAATTCCGGAAATTATCGTCGTCCCTCGGCAGTTTAGAAAAATATGAAGATTTCGTTACATAAATCGGATGGTGAGTATTTTTGTTATTGCTTGGTGCTTTATCTTCGCTGTTTTTGCAATGCGCCGGAGTTCTTTATCTGAAGACTTCGCTCCGAATATTTCACGGAGCGGAGATTGATATTCGATTTACGTGTAGATGCCACTATGGTTTAATTTTAAGCTTGAACTTGTCGCTTATTATTTTACTCTTCCTCGTTTAGAATTTTAATGCGAAAATATTAATTTTGTTTACTTTTTAATAAAAGGAAAAATGTTGACACTCGAGGAAGAAAATCCGTCAGAAGATCATAACGAAAGTCGCTTCCGGCGAATGGTCAACCACTTCCGCATATTCAAATGGTTCATCACTGCAAACGTTCTGATTCTTCTAATTTTCTGCAGCTACGCCTTGTGCAGCCTTTACCAACTGGAAAGTGCCATGAGGTCTCGAGAAAATGTAGTAGGCTTGGATCGATACTTGGAAAAAGGACCTCCATTCTCGTCGAACGATAACGACAGCACGGCCGTAACAGATTTCCGCGAGTGGCGCAATTCCATCCTGCGCAGTTTGGAAAACCTTCAGGAGGAAAGACCGAGCAACGAGTCGACCCAAAATCTGAAACTCCTGCTGCACACGATCACCAGTTTAGTCAGAAATGCAGTGGACAGTAATCGGGACTCGAGAGTCCAGGAGCTCGTCATCGCGAATCTTACAAATTTTGAGATCCACATTTTGAGGGAGTTCACGAGGCTAAAAATGCTAGAAAACGGAAGAACTAGAATCCCGAGGACGACTTACGGCGGGAAAGACGAGAGCCGCTGTCAGTTGAATTTTTCCTTTTCTGCGTCGGAGAATGGTAAACCGCTTAAGGTCAAAGTCGAGCCTGCAGAGAAAAAACGTGGAAATGTGAATATTTCGAACAGCGTCGAATATCCAGGGAAGGAACCCATTATTCGCGAATGCTCCTTTAAAATCACCTATGAGCCTGAAAAAAAGGCTTCAAGTAATTAATAGTTTTTGGAGGTTTTGTTTATACTGTATTTAAGACTGATGATAGTAATAAAAAGAATTATTATTGCATGATATGTATTTTTTAAGATGTTTATTAATTTTGTAATCAAATATTAAATAAAAAAATTATATATGTACAAAAAAGAATCATAATGATTTAATAATAGGAAACCTGAAGCGTTTTCTTAAAAAAAAGAAAAAAGAAAAAAAAAGTATCTAAAATATGTACACATTACAAAGTACTGACCTTTGACTTTCTAATTCCAACTTTAGATAAAAAACTACATTATTTTAAAGTAAATAGATAAATTTTATTTCAGATAAATAAAATGAAATACTTATAAGTAAAAATATCTACGGCAGCGGCAAGTAACGTAAATGCTTTCGAAAAACGTAAACGAAATAATATCGGAATATTCATAATTTCGTAAATTATGTCAATACATATATCAGTTCAACGTTATTCTGGACTCCCCTTTTTTCTCTCTTCAGTCTACCAAAAAATTAACATTCATAAAATTTATCGGAGATGATACCGAAAGAAGTGAACTAACAAGTGACATCGTCAAAAATCCGTAAGAGTAGTGATCCAACAAGTTTCCAAAGATGAAGGTGCCTTGGATGAAACTCAATTGCAGTAAGATTTATAACTGAATTAACGTGTGTTGTCTAATTTTTTGCTTTGACGTTATTTTCCTTTTTTTAAAAATATACTCACTGTCTAATTGATCTAATAAAGATTGATGTAATAACTAAAAACTTAAACATTATCTTGACAAGATTGAGAACTGTTTAGCAAATTTAAGTGCGTTATTTAAAGAATTTTAAGCGTTTAAAAATTTTGTTGATTAAAAAATGTTTCATTACGTGATGTGGCTAAATTATTTATTTTTAATTGGTAATACTTTAAAAATACATTTCTTGACATAAATAAACAACATGTAATTCTCTATTTTTACAACTTTAAAATATCTTTGTTAATAAGTTTTTTGCAGTACTATCATGCCAAGAATTTTTATTAGTTTCACAATTTCATTGATAGTCAACTTGACCTTAAACCGTTTATCATTCAGTATTTATTTACTTGTGTCAATACAAAGTGTTCTAGAAAAATCGAAGTTCAATTTTAAATGTAGCTTGAAATTAACTCCCACTGCAACATTTATCTTTATCTAATGATGCAACTTAAAAAAAAAAACGCTGCGACAACAGAATTTACTCTTTCTTTCGGGAAATTACATCATATCAATGACTATCTGTCATCTCCCGCTTTTTTACCAACGCCGCGCAAAATAAATATTACGTTTTCAGCGAAAGTGCAACCGAGCAACAAAGATGCTGCGCATTTAGAAGCGAAAATCTCGAGGGAGGTCGCCTGGACGACCTTCGTATGTTTCCTTCTGCTTTTCGCAATAGCAACGACGAGCTACGCCTTCTGGAGGATTTCTTTGGAACAGAGTAGCCTCCAGCAATCTGAGGACGAATTAAGGTTTTTGCTCTGGTCACTGGACGATGCCAAAAAGATTTTGGACAGTGGCGACGGGGCGAAATATTTTGGTAGAGTGCAGCTTCTGGACGAAGACTATTGCGTGCTGTGGTCGCAGGATTTGGACGAGGATCGAATGAGGAGTTTCATTGATTTAGATTTTAAAGATCACGAAGATGTGGATGCTAGAAACAGTGATTACTGGTGAAGATTTTTTTATGTGACTAATATATAAATCTCTGCTTTATAAATGTATGATATCTTTAAAAATTTACTTTTGAAATTGAGTTCAATAAAAAAGTATCTTTGAGTTGATTACCGTGATTTAAAATGGTTTTATAATTACAATTCTCTTGCAGGAGCAATCTAATACCCGCAGTTTCCCACCGAGGCAAACGCAGCCTTACCATCAGGCCACTGGACCGCTACGTGAGCTGCGAGCGATTCCGAGCGGTTCCTCGAGGCCGCTACCTGGTCTCCCCGTCCCTGACTGCGCTTCACACCTGCTACAAACGTGGCCTGCGCCCGAACGAGCTGGAAGCCGGAGGCGAGCGTCGCAGGGACGACAAGCTCCGCTACGACCTGAAGCACCTGTACGTGCGCTGCGAGGACGCTTTCGACGAGAACCTGGACGAGCTTACGGACGAGCTCAGGGAGGACCTTGAAAGGTGTAGATCGTCCGGTGCTCTCAGCGCCAGGCAGCACTTCGAGGTGGAAAGGAGATTCGCCGAGAGATTAGCTTCCGGCACTCTATACCGTAAGATTTGTTGAGAGATTTCAGGCGCTTGTGCCTTAGAGCGGTAGATGGGGAAATTTTTTTTAAGTCTTTTCAAACGCATTTAATTTTGTTAGATCGTGCACGGTGGTTGGTCGTAGAATGGTTTATGGTGGTAATGTAGAGGGAGCTTGTTTGCAATTTTAGTTTGACAATTAGAGTCGACCTTATAACATAAATATCCTTTAACTATATTCTTTAATTATTCAATTTTAAGGTCTTATAGACATTAATAAAACCCTCATAAAATTTTAGAAACTTTAATTGAATTATTTTATTACTTATTTTATTATAAATTAGATTACAGGAGATTTATGTTAATTAAATTTTAGAAGTATTAAATGTATTATGATCCAAATTAAATAATCGAATCGAGGAGACAATTTTTCATTTTAAACGACCATTAATAATATTTCCAATATCCGGAATTCGATTTTGCAAATTGATACTATCAAATAAAGCTTAAAATAAATTATAAGATAAAAATATTCATTTTTAATTAAAAGAATGCATAATTGAAACGTATAATTTAAAGTCTTTATTTCGAAAAAAGTCGGTTTAGTTCTTTGAATAACTCGCCTTTTTAAGGGATATATAATGAGAATAGTCTTGCTTTAAGTAAAATGAAGAAAAGTTAAATTATTGAAAAATATATGCGGGAGAAAAAGTTTTAAAATTTGTCGAAAGTAAGTGCAAAAAAAAAAACTAGAATTAATCAAATTCTGTAGGAGAACCGATTTTTTGAATTACGATATGACTCTTCGTAAGAATATAGTAATGAAATTTTTATAATGCGTACATAAACTTAATAGTTCAAAACAGAACTTTAACACTTATTTAAAATCATTAGTAACATTATTTAGTACCGTTTAAATTTCACATTTTTAATTTACTCAATATCATAGATTATTAACAATAATTTATTGCATTATTTTATGTAGTGCAATGTAGTAAGGAACATTAACTTTTATTTTTCTCTCCAGTGCAATAAAATAATTTTTATTAAAAGTTTTATTTACAACGTTTTTTACAATTTATTTCTACGAAAATGCTATTATTTTTTATTGCATTTTAATTTCACGAATATACAATTTTAATGATTAATGAAAATGCTTGATTTTAAGTTTCTATTAGTCAAATTCAAATGCTACTATCATAAATTAATGTCAATTTGGCATCTATTGTAACACTCCATAAAAACGTTCTAACCATTCTAACAGCTACAAATCTATCGACTCAACGAGTGAGGAGACGCAGAGCATAAAAGACACGCAGACGGCTTGCTTTTGTAATTTGTAAAGAACTTGCATGAACACTTCATTATCGTACTATACGTTGTTCCTGGAAAAGGCAATCGAATAATTTGTTGTTACCTCATTTTTCTGTCTCTCTCTCCGTTCGACGTTGATTGTTCCGTGCTTGATTATACAATACACCGACGGTTCATGACTCCTGTGATAAGGCAATAATCCAGACTCGCGGGCATTGATATGTGACGCTGCTCGTTTAGTTACGAGTTGCGATGCATGCCGTCTTCGGTCTTGTCGGTGCGAATTTACAATCGATGCAGGCATGCCGTGTCTTTAGCTTAATTTTACAATCGTAATTACGTGCTTTTTGTGCTCGTTTAGGCTGGAAAGTTTTTGAAAATAAAGTTTTTAAGTGCAGAATGAGATTCAAGATTTTTAACTTTTGCTATACTTATTTAAATTGTTAACGAAATAAAAAATTTTAGAAACTTTTAAAACTTCTCACATTGCACGAACGTTTAAAATTAAAAATTTCAGCGTAAGGATATGTCTTACTGGTTCTATCTGTTACTACTGCTATAAACTCTTACAGCTGATTTTAAAAATAAGATAACGAAAGCCTTAAAAGTATTCAAGATTGGCCCAAATCGTGAAAGCTACAATACTTTAAATAATATAAAACAGAATCTCTCTTTGAATTAAATACTTAAAATTTTAAATTAATATAATACTCGACGAACTGGATTTTTAAAATAATTAAAAATACAACTAAATATTAAACAAATTCTTTTTAATTGCGCATTGGATTCTATTTCAAACGCAATCTTAAATATACATCTTAAACAATTGCGAAGCATCAGACCTAGATCATCCAGCTTTCAAAAGGAAATTTCTTTATCCTTTTGTAGAAGCACCAGATAATCTCTTAGCCATGACGACGCACAAGACCAGCCTGGACCTGGAGGGCTTCGTGGAATGCAGCCACGTAGAAACCGAACTCTTCGAGGACTACTTCGAGAGTCCGAGCCTGGAAGCCCTGCAGCGCTGTCAAAGGTTTGGCGTCAGTCTCGCCGAACTGGACGACGGCATTGGCAGGAACCTCGACCCCTCCCAAAGGAGGAACGACGTCTCCAGCCTCTACCTGCCCTGCCAGGATGTCTTCAGCGGTCACGTGAACTACTTGACCGTCGAGCTCAAGGAGGACTATCTGCGCTGCAAGAGGATCGGTGCTCTCAGCCCGGAGACGCAGCGCAGCCTAGAGAAACGGTTCTACGAGACGCTGCACGACGGTGAGTAGTTTTCGGCGGGCACTTAGAGAAAGATTTGCAGCTCGGAGAAAGGTTCAGCGGTAATTGCTGGTTGAATAAGTTTGGAGCAGGAAGTGATAAAAAACAGGATTCAGTGCCTTGCCTTCTATAAAGTTAATACTCCGAGTGGGACATAGTACGCAACTTTTCCTGAAAAAGAATGTGCGGTTTTTGTATTATTATTGCTGGCTGCACGCTTAATTTTCTTTATTTACGTGTTATTTGGCGTGAAAGGGTTTAATTTGTAGTTGCCCATTTCTGTAAAGAGTTCTTCTAGAAAATGCTTTCAAAACTTAAATTGGAGAAGGATGTTTCTTTGGGGAAAGAAAGTAACGTTCATCTATGGTGGTACATCATTCTTAAAAAGGTGAATGATAAATATGTATCACTCTATAGTGGACAGGCAGTGAACTTGATGTAAACTGAAACTACATCGGACGTGGATTTATAAGGATGTTTTCATCACCAATTAATTTAAATTGAACCCAAAATAAACCTAAAGTTAATAAAAAATAAATATTATATTATATAGGAATTTATACAGAAAAGTAATTAAATGCATTCCAACATCTGCTGTTTCAATAACAAGAATCAAATGTACTATAATGATAAAAAGGTAGCAATAACAAAAAAAAGCGCTGATATTTTAAATGAGTCTCCAAAAATCATTACCAACAAGTTCCTGTTGTGAGAGTCGGGCAATGTTTCCATAGTATATCCAAGAGACAGCAGACTGGAGAAAGTAATTTATTACTATTATTGTATATCAGTTAATATAATTACTTTTCTATATAAATTTCTATATAACAATTATTTTTAGGTCTACTTTCAGTTCAATAATAATCTTAATAACTTCCAAATGACTATAAGTTTATTTACTTCAGGTTTAATTTAAATTAATTGGCGATGGAAACATCCTTATAAATCTACGTCCGGTTTAATTTCGATTCACTTCCGATTCACTTCAACTCCACTTCCTGTACACTATAGAGTGATATATATATAGTCCACTTTTTTGAGAATGAAGTGTCACCACAAATAGCAAAAGGTTTCCTCTTAAATAATAAAATATAAAAGGGTTAAAATAATAGTTTACTTAAATAATAATTTTAAAAATTTAGTTATCACAGCTGTAGAACAAAAAAAATATACTTATAGTCAAAAAAATAATTTGTAAGTAAATATTAGTAGAAAATATATCTTCAATAATGCATACTGAAAATTAAAATTACTTTGAACTTTGACTAAGCACTATATTAGTGGCACTAACAAGAAAGAGAAATTATATTTTTTGCTTTCATTGAGTAATTACTCATGATTAAATAAAGCGTCTTCAAATATACTTAGAGAAAGTATAGCTCCCATTTCAAAACGTTCGTCCCGGTCGTATCTATAGCATGTCATTCCTTTTTCATTGACTTTAAAAAACGTCCTAGATAATATAATAGCATAAGTGAAGAAAGTGAGTATCCGCACCAGCATTGAAGAAACTTTTACATTTTACGACCAAAAGTTTTGGTATATCTCTTTAACCTATCGCATGACTGATCAAAATTTTATTCCTAAACAGTAAAAACTGCTTAAAGACACTGAAATACTTTTTACTAACATTAAGATAAATTTGATGCAAATAAAATTTGAACTGCAGAATTATCTAGGCTCTGTTTTTCTTATGATTTATTTAAGATTCTTTACATTTAAAGAGGTTTTTACTATATTATGCAACTATCAATAATTATGTGTTAAATCTTTACTTGCTTGTGCATAATAAAATAAAGTTGTATAATCTTACGTAGTACACGTTTTCAATAAACCGTTTTTGATTTTTAAATGTAAATAAATTTGTATAATTATTCAAGATTACATAGGTGTTCATTTAATTTAATAAAGTAATAAGAAATATATTTTTTGTCCAAAATTAAAAGATTGTGTAATTAAATAACATTGTATTACGTAATTTCATACGGACATTAAAAGGTAACTTTCAATATTCCTCCTTAATTCCGAGAAAACGCGACGATTCATCCTTGATTTACCGTTCCAACCTTCCGCAAAAAATCGCGCGCTTCCAGCCTTACACTTCTCAGAAGGCCCGCATGAAGTTTATCAAATATTTGCAGGCACGACGGAGAAAAGCGCGGAGAAACCAGCGGCGGCGACTCTTCCAACGACGACCACCGCGGACTACGAAACGAGCGCGACGCCCATCAGCAGCAGCACGGCGAGGAACCGATACGCTTTCGCTAATTGCAAACGCATCGAAAATACGGCGTACCTGATCTGTATAAAAATCATAAAGGTGTACTCGGCGCCGATCCAGTACATTTGAGCGGTTTCCGCCGAGCGCGTAATCAGGCGCGAGTGCGAAAGTCACTGCGCCCGCTTCCGCGTTGCGACGCACAGGTTTTGTTGTCGACTGGAGGAGAGAGTCGTTATAGTCGGCTCCTCCTCGGGATGCTATTTTATTATTATTATCTATTTACGTAATTGCTTTTTGTATTTAATAAACTGAGATTTTAAGGAGTTGAAGGAGGAGCTCTGCCTTTTTCAATGGAAAGTTGTTGCTGTTCTTTTCGTTTCCTGCTTGTTGTAGAGAGAGTGATGTGCTAAAGGATTTGTTTCTACTATTTTATAGAAACTTGAAGAAGCGGTGTTTAATGGTTTTTTTTTCAATATTAAGAAAGATTTGGTATAATAATATTTTAATCTACAATTGTTATTCCCTTTTAAGCGCTGATTTTGTACGTTAAATTAAACTTAGCAAAATAATAACAATACAACATCAAAACAATTTCTTAGTTCCAGAAAGCTTTGAGGGTTTATGAAATACTTAAAAACATTATTTGAGCGAGTAGTCATTTAAATTTGCCTCATTAAAATTTTAATAGACATGAATTTTTTAACCTTCAATTACCTATCATTAATTTGACAAGTCTTATTAGTCTTATTTTAATGTGGTTATGAAAAAATGGGTTTCCTTAAATGCATTTAAATTATAGCTCTGTAAACAGAGAGATCGTGGAAATAGTAATGATGTTTTAATGATAAATATGTGTCTATTTAGAGAAAACGAACGTTTTTAGGAAACTTATTTTCTGCAATCTGTAATTTATTGAAAAAATTATACGATTACCGTTCTCGTATATTGGTATATATTTTGATAAAAAATATTGATTGGCACTGATGATTCAGCCTTGTTTTTTCTGTCTTCATAATTATGTGTAAATAGTATTTCGATATTACAGTTACTTTAATTTGAATAAAATTACTTTACCGTTCAACTTCTCCGTCTGAAAAAATATTCAGTAAATAATCGTACACCATTTAAAATAATAAAAACGTTACACCAATGAGACCAATACAAATGATTTCGACAACTAAATGCAATACCGTAAAATTTTTCGTTTAAAAAGTAGAAACTAATTGTGAAACTTGAACAGTTAGCAAGCTATATACATTTTTTAAAAGAATTCTCCAAAGAACACGAGCACGACGCAGAAACCTTCTTCCCAAGCATTCAAAAGCAAATCGTTAGCCAGAAAAGTTAAAGCCGCTAAATTACACTCTCGCTGCGCCTATACGAAAATGCTCCGTCGAAAAAAACTAAAGAACAAGAAAGAAGACGACACTCCCATGGCATTCTATTTTCTAACGAGGCGCATCATAACCTCTCGGCTCTCTCGCGCCACACTCACACGGAGAGAAGAAACTATGGCGATGTACTTTCTTCTGGTGTACTTTCGAAAAAATCCATCATCGCGATTTTCGCTTTTCCCTCCCGCCTTTTCTGCAGAAGGAACCGATCGATCGGATGGCAACCTAACGAAATAAGACGTTTTTTTATATTACGATCGGAAAAAAATGAAGAACCGTTGAACTGCAGAGTGTTTGGAGTCATTGACATCGGCGCCAATGTAACGTATATATACGTCGGAGATTTTCAATTGTCCCATTTTCGTGCTAGGATGCCTCAGAGAGGCCTTTGCTTTGCTTTGCGGCCGGTGAAAGGCGCGAATCCGTTCGACTATATAGCCTCGACGGCGACGACCAGCGATGGCTCTTCTCTCTCTCTCTCTCCCTGCTGTGTGTTTGCTTTTCGCAGCAGATTATTATGTGCGCTAGGAGGTTTCTTTTTTGCTGCGCAGCGATGACTTTTTTTTCTGACGCAGCCTTTCCATGACGATACCCGAAAGAAATTGGCGGACGCAGGGAGGTTCGATGCTTTGCTTGAAAGTTGAGTTTGTTTTATCAATTTGAATAGCTAATTACAGATTCGCGATGTTTATAGCTTTCATAGGGAAAACCATCAGATTCTGAAAGGTATAATCTTTCAATTAGCGCATTAGAAAGCATAAAATTGCGGTTTGGCTTTTCAACGCTGCTCGGATATGTTGATTTTACACTGAATTTGCTGTAATGATGAAAAGAGCTTAGTTAGTTTTATTTCTAAAAGATGAATTATGGATGTGTTTTGTTACTTTTTCTTTTGGATTGCGAGACAAGTATTTTTCTAGAAACTTCTGCAGGCTTTTTACAGTTGTCATAGAAAATATTTTATAAATTATACGATCGAAGTAAACATCAAAGAAACGGATGAAATTAGTCTGTGGAAAATTACAGAAGGAAATTAAAAGCATTACTTTTTGCTTTGTCATTAATACAACTTCGCACATACTGCAATTTTTATGACAAAAATAGTAGATAAACGTGTGTTATTAATTTTTTTTAAATATGTTACAGCTAACCGCAATTTATGCTCAAAAAAGTTATGAATATATATGATTTTTTAATTAACCAAAGTATTTTTTGTTTAATTTTTGTAACCATCGTTTATATGGATATTTTAATGTATTTTCTAATATTTAGAAATTAATCTAAAATTGTTGCAAGAAATCTTTTCAAATGTTTTAAACAAAATTTGCTAAAGTAACCGTTCTGTGTCACTTATTCCTCTGCTAAAAATACATTCACTTTTACATATGTACTCAATACTTTCAAAGCAAGACACATTCAAGGATGTACTCACAGAATTGAATATATTTGCAACGTATAAACTCTTTAAAAATAATATTTTTATCAAATCCGTTCCGAATAATAATGCAGTAAGTATTCTTTTTCATGCAAACCTAGTTTTCACGTTGGAATTGTGATAAAAGTAATGCGCACGAATAACTAAGCTCTTAAAAATTAAATTGTAATATAATTTTTTATTTTTCTACGCCACAAGCAGATACTATGTTTCTCAAAACTGTTAAAAACTTGTTTTACAAAGCATTTTGCTCTTAAAAAATTATTATCACGGAGAAATTCTTTTTGCGAAAATAACTATCTTTTTTGTATAGTTATTAAATGTTTTTCCAACTACAGATTTCATTTAGTTGAGTATATTTGTCCTTTAAATAACTAATAAATGGTCGCTTCTTTTTGAAATTAAAATGTCAACGCATAAACAGAAACAATTATTGCGGTCATAAATGAAGAAATGCCTCGCATATATATTTGTAAAAAAACCATCATAAAGACAGCAATTTGATTTTGCAATTTGCTTAAACAAAATTAGGGATCAATTAAATTTACCTCCAACTAAAAAAGTGCATTTTTGGTTTTTTCCCTTTTCCGCAAAAAATGCATTTATATAGAAAATCGTTAATTTAATTTTAGAAAAGATAAAATCGCATGCATTCAATTCTTTAAGAAATTTTCGAGTTAGAAAATTCATAAGGCATCAGCTAAAGATACATTCACTTTTATTAGTGTACACAATGTGTGTACATATTACTTTCACAGCGAAATGCAACGAACGATACGCTCAGTAAACGAATCTCTTTCCAATTATTTTTAAATAAATTTCTATTTATTCAGTTTCAAACTGTCAGCAGAGGTGAATCTGTTTATTAATTTTTCAGGGTTAAATGAAAAACAATTTTTCAGGTGGGTATAACGCAATTTTATGTTTCTATTTTGAAACAAAATGAAGGAGGAAATAAACTTTATTACCGACACATGCCGAAGAAGCCACGATGAGTTTTCCGAGTTGTCAACTTCCATTCTTTCAAGGTTTATTTTCAGTGAATACGCAAAGAAAAATAATTTTGTAAAAATAATATTCTTCTTTATAAAATGAAAAATGCTTTTTCGGTTATAAACTTGGAAACACGTATTTACGTCTATAGAAAAAAAGGGAGCATCCAAGGTTGACATTCTTTTAAGTAGAACCTTTTTTCTTGATGCAAGGATTGAACCGATGTTTCAAGTCAAGGTAAAAACCGAAAAGGACTGCTAAATATGTCAGCGTTTTTAGCGGATTTTTTCTCAAAAATAAAGTCTTAGAGGCACAAAGGAGCTCAAATTTCCTATAAGTAAGAATAGAATATGGCATTGATATACTTTGAATTGTTAGATATTCACGTGGGAGGCGAGACTGAGAGCGCCCAGCTTTTTTACGATGACGCATAAGGAAAAGCTGATGAAATTTCCTGAATAATTGCTGCAAGCCAGTTTTGCAGAAAAAAAGCTCGTAAGAAAAAGGTACTTTAATACAGATTTCCCAGCCTCTGTGTACATTTTCCATCGCAAAGTTATGCATATCTTATCCGTACTACAGAAAGAATTTTCGAGAAGAATCGCTATTTTCAGCAGCCTGCATTTTGATTTGTTTACAAGGACTCAACGTCTTAGCTTAGAAACGAGGATTAGCCAAGAAGGAGTCACGAAACTTTTTATTTTGACGAGGTTGTTATAGTGGGGAAACCGGATTTTGTGGTTCATCCCATGGCTGTTTAGTTCACCTGAACGTTTTCGTAGAAAGGAAGATAATGATATTCGGATGAGATGACGATCCATCACTCGTGCAAAAAATTATACAATTTGATTTTTGTTCCTCTCGCGATTGGATCATATTTTTCACGTTTTTATGCTAATGCATAACGTAATAGGCTATATAAGAATGCAAAATGGGGAGTCTAATATTTTTGTGCGCCAGTATATAAACATAAATAAAAGTGCGGAAACTGATTGAATGTCGAATATTAATTTTAAAGTAGAGCGAAAAATTATTCAGGAATGAAACAACGCTATAAACGGAAGATTCAAGGATGCAATGGAATTGAAATGTATAATAAAGCAGATAAATTTATTTGTAATTTACAATTCAAAACAGACTATTAAACTCTATTTCATAGATTTCTTCAAAATACAATAGAATTCTAAAGTTATAAACTGTTTATAACTTTTCTAAGTTAACCTACTTTTTAGTTATGAAATTAAAAAAACCATTTACACCATTTCCTAACCAGAACACTTTTTTTAACTTATTAACCTGAAAATTAATTCTAAAAATAAATTTTAATTAGGAGTAATTTTACATTAAAAAAAATACGTAAATAAAAATAGAAAATTATGCTTAAGGATATGCATATAAATATATTAAAGAAGATTTAAAGTTGCTCAAAATGACAGTATTAATAAATTGTCGTTCAATTCTTCGTTTTTATTCTTTACTAAATTTTTTAAGTCCCGGATTTAAAAAAAATCTCAAACGCTTCGAGACAAAGAAACGTTTTCTTTTTTTATAACGAGTTTAACGAACGAATCCTACTTCGAGAGATAAAAACATCTCTGCAGCCGCAAGCCTACCGAGTCATTAATTTCAGACCACTTCGCACAATGGTTCGTGCAATTCTCCAGTCCGTACCCCAGAATAAGAAACGCCATCTCCTGAATAGAAGAACGTCTTATTAAAGATAACCGTACAAGTGCAGATTAGTTTTGCCCAGAGGACCTCGCCACAATAGGCCATTTCGTCCAGGTGTTCGCGCGCACTTTCAAGCCGAGCGTGTCGCGCTCTCGTCAACCTTCCGCGTTGCTGCTCCAAAAAAGCAAAAAGTAGAGGCGCCGAAAAAAAGCGGTGCTCCCTTTTTGTAAAGTGTACACATGCACACAGGAGGAGAGACTTCATGACTCACGGCGCAGCAGCAGCAGCAGCAGCAACAGCAGCAGCGCCTGACCCAGCAACTTTCTCGACCATGACTGTGGAGGGGGACGTAAAACAGACACAGTGAAAGGTCTTTTCGTGGTGTCCGTTCCTCCACCATCGCCGCGGCAGGTACTGCTCTACTCCGCACGCACACACCGTTATACCTGGTCGCCGGTGTAGAGCGAGAGAGAGAGAGAGAGAGAGAGAGAGAGGTACCAGGAGGCCCCAGCGATCGCCGAGCCGAGCAGTCAGTAGTTCTCGAGCACTTGCGTAAAGATGAAGGAACCGTGGAAGAAGACGTGTAACGGTGAGCATTTTTCTTCCTCATTTTCTCGACGCCGCTACCCCTGCTGTTGCCAAGTGTATCTCTCCGTGGATTTCGTGCCGAAGTGACGCAGGGATCGTTCTCGATATTCCTTTCATTTTTAACCGAAATCGGCAGGCGCTCACATTGTTAGGCTTAAAAATAGAGTGGTTGCTCAAGTTTTTTTTTTCTTCAATTCGTAAAATTCGCAGCCTGAATGCGTCGATTTTTTTTATTACCTGCGGTACCGATTTTTCCCGGTAGCGTTGGGAAATCGGCGGGCGAGGTTTGTTCGTATCTCGACTTTCATCGTGCGACAACAATGAGTTTTTGTTTGCCTTACGCAAGTCCGTAGTTTTTTAAACCGACGACGAAAGTGCAACAATTATATAAATAACGGCAAATTCTAGATGTATATATAATGTACAGTAGATGGAAAACTTGGCAACGCAGCGGCCGCTCGACCGATCGCCTTTTACAGAGCGCAGAAGTCTATGTAGAAAAGTCCTTTTTAAAAGATCTTTTTAAATAAGCTGCGTTTTGTTTGCCTTTAACGGCACTCGCCTTGACATTATTGAAATACTTTTCGAAGCGGCAGTTTACAAACGAGCGAGACTCGCGAACGTTCGATGTTTTGGATGCCACCGATTGCGGTATCCCAAATGAATCCGCCGCGGATTCAAAACACTCATTAACGTCCATTGCAAAATGCTCGGATAAACTCGAACCGTACGCATAAAGATTATCCTTGGAAAAGTCATCGTTACTGCAATCTTATGTAAGCTCGCAATAAATAAACAGGATTTTTTTTTTCTAAAGAAATTTCTTGAGAAATCTTCTGAATAAAAATCAGTCGTTCGCACAAGAGTTATATAAAAAGCGGCGCAGCGGCGTTTAAAGTAAAATATTTTCCGCTTTTATGGGTCAATTGACGATCAAGAGGGAGTATAAAAAAATTAACATCGATGTCTAAACAGCCGGCTGTAAATTTTATTTCCCGAAATTCTAAGCGTTACGAGCCATTTGTTTCGATGCGTTTTCCCAGTCAAATTTATTGAAACGCCATTTCCTGCGTGCTGTAAAAGAGAAAGTGTATCACAATTTATATACAATTTTTCTTAAAATATAATTATTAGAGCATTTCAATTTAGCAAATAAAAGTTACAACCGGTTATTCGCTCGGAGGCCTCAATTATACGTCTGCGGAGAAAGCATATAAAGTAACTCAAAAAGTATAAAGCACTTGGTACGTGTTCGAAAGTAGCACTGCCGCTCGAAGTAAAATCCTTCTCAAAAAGTGTTTATGCAAAGTAAGAAATTTATCAACCGTTAGCAAGTAACCACCGTTTCGAAAGCAATAATCGATGACATTTTTTAATTTAAAAGCAACGTTATTTAGTTAGCAAACAATCGCTGATGAACAACAATTGAATTGTTTTCTTTCTTCCGGCTTTTTTCGAATCTAAAAAAAATATTAATTGCCAGGCGCAAACAATGTTCAATAAGCGTTCATTAAGCGCGATTACTTGATATTCCTAAAATAAAAAAAAAAAAAAAAAAAAAAACAATTGAAAGTCCCACGGAGGTTCGGTGTCAAGTACTTCATTTTCTTGAGCGTGAACGACGGTAGTGCACGTTCTGAGAGTGAGACAATCTCCACTCTCCTGTCCCAGATGATCATGGCATTCCTTTGTTTTTCTATTTCCAGGCAAGGTAATTATTACCTTGAACGATGAGAAAACCACACCTACTGAGGTCGAGGTGCCGGTGGATCTCAACTGGACCAACCGCACTGACAAGAAATGTTCGGCCCCCAAGGCCATCATCCTCGTGGGCGTAGTTTTGCTTTTGGGCTTGACAATTGTCACCCTTTTCAAGATCCAGAATCTTGTTTACTCCACGAGCTACATCAACTGGCGCATGCAGGAACTCGAGTCCGCTGTGAGCGACAGCAATGACGATGTCAAACTTATCAAATATAAACTGTCTCTCGACGAAAGGGAAGAGGAAATTGCTGCAGCCAAAGCTGCAAGAGCAGAGCCTCTAATCGCATCGCTCGGGAACTCAAAGAATATTGAGCAGCTTGACAGCCAGGACCTGAAGCTCTCGGAATCTCAAAACCGTAAGCTGACCTCCAACTCTCTGAATCCTGAAGCTGAGGAGCCCAAGGATACTAAGGAAGCTGAGGTTCAGAAGGCCATCAAAGCTTCAGATAAGCCTGCACCTACCGAGACTACAAACACTAAGGAGAGCACCGAACTGAACGATGCTCGCGATCATCCCAACCCTGCTGATCCAGCGGAATGGATCAAACCTTTGGTTGAGACCTTTGACATCTTCGGAAACCAGCCCATCGAGGATCATTTTATCCAAAATGTGCTGATGAAGCTGCTCGTACCGGAGAACAACTTTGAAGTGTTAGAATTCAACAAGATGCAGGAAGCCAATAATGCTGCTCAACAAGACGCCGACAACCAGAAGATCATGCTCACTCCCATCATCAGAAAGCAGCAGGAGAGGCAAATTAAGCCTCTTCCTCCAGTGATCGAAAATATGATGAAGAATCTGGTGCCGTCGGTCGGCAACTTCAAGATCTTCCACTTCAATGAGAGACCCGATCAAATGCAGCAAAATAACATGGAGGAGGAAATGGCACCCAAGATGGCTTTCCCAAATATGAAGATTAAGCAGGTACTGCCACCCATTGAGGGCCTTGTCAAGTCTCTTCTGCCACCCAACAATATGAAGATTTTCCAATTCAACGACAAAGTACAGGAACAGAACTCTGAGGAAGACATGCCAAAGATCACCATTCAGAGCATCAAGCTGAAACTTCTGCCTCTGCCTCCTCAGGAGGATTTCGGCATGAGAAGAGATATTCCAAACAATAACATGAACAACTTTGAGGTGATCCGCCTGAATGAACAGCCGGAGCCTAGCCAGGAAGTCGAGGCTCCCAAAATGCAAATGCAGATGCCCATCTCGAGCTTCAATCCCTTCCCCTTCCCACTCCAGGATATCCTCATGAAGACCATCCTGCCATCCTCCAAGAACATTGAAATTGTTCCTCTGAATGAGAAAGCAGAGGATCAACACATGATGCACCAACAGCCACCTCAACAACAGCCTCAGGACATCGACATGGGCATGAACCAGCAAGAACAGAAGTTCAATCCCCTGCCCATGCCGATCCAAGACCTCGTCATGAAGACGCTCATGCCACCTCCCAGCCAGAACGCCGAGAGCCACTACAACAGTGACGTCCAGGAACAGCCAAACCAGGAGGTCGAGGTCCACAAGATCCCTGTGCGTACCATGAAGATCACCCCCTTCCCGCTCCCCATTCCGGAGGCTCTCATGAAGTCCATGCTTCCGGTGAGCAGTTACGGCGAGCCCATCAACATGAATGACAGCCAGGAGGATATGCAGCAACAGCAGCAGCAGCAGCAGATGCCCCCGCAACCACCCCAGGAACAGCAGGAACAGCAGCAGCCCCAACAACAACAGATGCCACCACAGCCTCAGCAGGAAGTGCCCAGACCAATGGTCCGCAGCACCAAACTGAACCCCGTTGACGCCGTTTGGAACATGGCGCCACCTCCGCAGTACCCCAACGAATCCGTGCAAAATTAAATCACCCCCATTTTTTTACTTAATTTATAAAACAGATCCGAAGACGTACCGACGGCAGTCGATTTAACGCGGGAGATTTTTTTTTTTTTTGAAAAAAATGTATCGATGCTGAAAGTAAGAATAAAACAGCAATGGAATTTTTTTAGTATCCTAATTCTTAAGCTTTAAGTTTAATGAGAGCAAAAAGAAACGAAAATAAGATTCTTAAAATTGTGATATCGTACTATTAGTTGTTAATGTAAAAATCGATGACGAAAGTTCACCGAGAGCTTTTTTACACGCGGAAAACGCATACATACACGGCCCCCTTTCGGTAAGAAAACGAAAATTGGAGAAAACGAAATTGCACCGGCGGTGCAATGCAAGAAAATAGCGCGGCTGTAAATGATATCGTAAGACGCAGGCGCAAAAAATAATAAAAGGAAACGGTAGAGGATGATAATTTGCCTCGAAGTAGAACTAGTACTTTCCGCACTCTTAAAACTAACCATTCTCTTAACTGATACAGTCGCGATTCGTTAAAACATTGCATTATAACAGCTTGACCGCGAGTCTCCATCTCTCTCTCTCGAGCAGCAACAGCAGCAGCAAAACTTCCTCTTCTCGTTCTCGAGCGAAGAGAGAGAGGCACAATGACGGCAGTGAAAGTTCCAAAGTCTTCCTCGCCTTCATTCTTTTCGCCATCTTCATTCTTTCGATGAAGACCCGTGTGCTTGTGGGCGCGCGCGCGTGTGTGTGTGTGCTTGTGCGCGATGTCGGGAGGGAAACTTTCGCGGGCTCACGACGATTCATTATAAAATAAAACGTGTTCTCTCGTATGGTGCATCTCTCCGGCGAAATATCGATTGGCGGGATCGCAGCGCGATTTCCAAAGACTTGGCCGCGAGGAGAAAGTCTTGGCGCGAACTCGGCGAAAGGCATTTATATATATATACACAGCTAGGCTCGGTCGCGCTTTTCCGACGTTACACCGAAAAGAGAGAGAGAGAGAAAGAAAAAACACAGCCGCAGGAAGGAAGCCAAGATTACGTGATGATCATTTCAGCGGAGGGCTATTTTTCGAGCGTGACGTTACGCACACCGAATTTACACACAAGAGATGAAAAACGGAAGAGAGAGAGATGGAGCCTCGCGTTGCGTGTCCAGACAGAAAAGCAGCCCAGCAGTGCGAGGCTATGACGATTTGAATTTGGTTGCCGATTCGCGACGGCTGATGAACCGATTGTTACCAAAAATAACGGAAATTCCTTTGACACGAGTGATATGTTTCTATATTTTTTTAATGTTACGATGGAGATCATATTTTATATATTCTTGTACAAAAATTCCTCATGTCTCTGTTTGACAATAAAGTTGCATGCTCGAACCTGAAAAAAAAGACAAAATGTCTGTGTTTATTTATCCATTAATCGAAATAAATTTATTTTTTACAATCTTAAATCTCGTCGATCTTTTCATTACCTGCCCCTCTCATTAATTCAGCGGCGCTTTTTTACTTAGCGGCCGGCAAACTTTTTCTCTTCTCATTATCCTCTTGAGTCGAGGAAGCCAGCCGTGGAAACGTGAGCGCCAGATCATTAAATTATGGTAATTATCGTCGTTATTTCCAGATAATGCGACTCACGAAATTACACACTCTTATCCTTAATTCGAAACCGTAGCGCAACCACGCTTATCATGCAATCCGCAGATTTACAAAGACAAATATTTTCGTAATTACGCGGGCTGAAAACGCGCGGCTGGCGTCATTTTCATTCTGCGCCGGGATCTCGCGTATCGGCTGAAAAAATCGGCCAAACAATCCGGAATCTCTCGCATTCTTTCGCTCTTCTCGCACGTTCGGCATTTCTCTCTCTGTCTTTCTTAGATAAGTCATGCGCCGCGGCTTCGAATAAAAACAGCGATAGCGCATGCATCGTTAATCGACTCTTTTTCTCATCTGGTTTTCTCGCGCTATCGGGGCCTTTTTCTTGCTATATCGCCGGGGATCTTAAAGCCGGGACCGCCAGTCGTGCGACGAAAGAGAAAAGGAGCAGTTTTTTTTGCGGTCTGCCTTGTGAAACGAGCGAACCTTGAAAGATGCCGTGTAATTTCAGTACCTGCATGTATATATGTACTTGGCGCGTTTATGGTTTTTCTGTGTGCTGCTAAGTGTTGGGATTTTGAAATTTTAATTAGACGGAAGCCGTTGCCCGCGCAACTGGCAATTGGACAATGCATTTGGCAAACTGGTTTAATTTTAACCGACGAACAAAACGTTTACTTCCCGGTGTGGCTTGGAGTGTTTGGCCTGTCACTAATACTTATTTGACGAATGACGAGGAGTGCGTGGCTATATACGTACACTTGAGAGCAGGAATTTTAAATTATGTAACTTTTGTTTTGAATTTTTAGGGACCGTAATTATCCTTGGGATATTTTTAGCGTGGAAATTCTTGTCTTTGTACGTACGTTCGTGGTACTAATATTTTATGGTTCATTACTGGCGCTTCGTTTCTAAAATATTAATACTTCTTTTGAAGGTGCATTCGAAAAAGGTTCTTAGTTTATGTTTCGTGCAGTGTTCTTGCTAATAACTCTAAATTTCACGCGAGAAATCACTTCCAATTTCGTGCTGAGCGTAAGTATTTTCATCGGAGATGTAAGTAGGTGCGCTTGTGAATGTATGCATCAAAAATTAGAAATTGAAACATTGTTTTCACTGCTAGACTTTCAAATTCAGCGAAGAGATTTATTGTTCCTTTACGCTTGGAATATTCAATGATTAGATTTATGACTTTGTTACTCGGAAAACTACTCGCAATTAGTTTGAATAATTGAAGAAAAGAATTGTGAGTTGGGAAAATAGGTTTATTAAAGTTACTTATTATTAGTGTTTTGAAAAAGTTTACTTTGGTTTAAAGTGTCATTAACATCTTTCATTCAAGGTGTATGACATTATATTTTCGACTATATTTGGAACACATAATTCGTGACGAAATGTTATCCTCAAATTTTAAATTGTACAGAAATATAAATTCGTTGTGAAATAAAAAAGTATGAAATTAATTCTGGAAACAAACCTCGGTTTTTTAATTTTTTCTTTCGTAATGTCAAAACTTTTATTCAACCTAATACAATTTTAACGTAAAATTATAAGTGATATGTCATAATTAAAAACAATGCGATTTACACAAAGAGATTTACTACATCGATGTTAATGTAAACAATTACATACTTGTTCGCACAATTAAATGTTAAATTTGATAAACTGTTTTATCAAATTCTCAAACCGAAAAAGATTTCGCTCTAACCAACTAACCGAATCTCGTAAATAACAAATCGACTAGCAGCAAGACGAGCTCGACGCAATCTCAGCCATCCTCAGACCTAAAAATTTCCTCTGCAGGCTTTTCGCGTGTTAGCTCACTGCTGCTCTGCGCAATCTTACTCTCGACCTGTCACCTCTTGCCTACTCTCGCGGACGACGACGACTACGACTTCGAGGGGGACGAGGAATTCCGCCTCGCAACGACGACGAGCCCCGACGAGGCGTTCAGCTTAAACGGCTTCGTGGCCTGCGGACACGTGCGCCGCTTGCTGCATAAGGACAGCACGCAATTCGACCTCGGCGTTCTGCTGAAGAAATGCTGGCAGCGTGGCCTCACCGTCGAAGACGTCATTCGCGGCGCCACCGACGCCGGGGACCGACCGGATATGGAGAATTACGAGATGGAGGATCTCTACCTGCCCTGCGAGGACGTCTTCGGGAAGAATATTACCAAACTGACCAGCAGCCTGCTCGATGACTTTTTTAGCTGCCGAACTGCCGGCGCTATTGACGCTGCAGTTAATGTTTTCATGGAGAAGAGGTTCGCGGAGATCTTTGAGGTTTACATAATAGGTATGTGAATCTAAAGTTGGGGATGCTGCATCATTTGCTGCAAAAGTTAACAGTTTCTCTTAATAAAGTTTTCAGTTGTCACTTCGGGAATTAACAGCAAGGCAGTAAATAAGAAGCTGTTAGTTGCTTTGGCAAAGTTTTAATATTTCATTAAGCATTTAATAGCTTAAGTCTAATTAGAATGGCATTTACAAGGAAACTAGATTCAGTGCAAAAACGAAATCTTTTTTTGAGACAGACGTAAATAAAACTTGAAAATAAAGTAAGAATTACATTGCACATTATACAATCGCCTACTGTTCAATTATTTACTTTGCAAGGTGTAAAACAAGCCGCTCTTTGCTGTCCGTTGCGTAATCTTTTCTTCTACTCTTACAAGTCAAAAGGATCTTAGCTTTAAAAATTACTGCATCGAGAGTCGAATGTTTACTGAGCTTTTAATTCTAACGTTAACTGAAGTTTTAAAGAAACATATAGTTTTTTTTTACTTAAAAGAATGAGTTTTGCTCTTTTAGAAAATTCTTCTAACGAAGCTGTAAAATTTCTTGTGGGTTGTTTTATTTCTCGATTTAAAATACATAAATCACTATAATTTATTTGTAGTTCATCATTTATACGGGTGGAAAATATAATTCTTACATAATCCGTAGTTTTTGCAGTGAACAGATCTCCTACTTTATTTTACTATCTAAGAAGTCTTCTCGATTGCTTTATGTAAAAAAATGTTACAACATCAAAATTCTAAAAAAAATAGATAGACAATTTACAGTGTTGCAGTAAACTTATAGCCCAATTTCTGAAACATTTGTCCTTCAGTCCTCTAAAAGCTTAAAAACTCTCTAACTTGAAAATCTTCCCAGGTAACCAGTCCATGGTGATCGATGAGGAAACCCTGGTAAGCTGCAGCAACAGCTCGAAGCAGCTGGCGCTACTCTGCCGCCAATACGGCTTGACTGCCGAGCAGTGGAGCCGGGGTTTCCTGACCTACCACTACAGGGACAGGTTCGTCGTCGAGGAGCAGCTAACCGAGCTGAGTTTGACCTGCGATCGAGTGTTCGCCGCCAGGCTCCAGGAGGAGGCCTACGACGACCCCGTCGAGGCGTTCGCCAAGTGCCAGGCCTCCATGCCGATGGAGCCGGAGCTCAGGGACGCCTTCGAAAAGAAGAATGCAGAGAAAGTTATGGAATACAGAGGTAGGGGAGTTATGGAATATGCCCCGCTCGTTAAAAATTTAAACCCGCGCCGTCGGGAAGAGGGTATTTTCAATTTTTAGTGCGAGGTTTACTTATTTTAAATTCACTGTTTTAACGAGTCTTCAGGAAGGCGGAAAATTTATTATCGCCGATGAATAAACTCTTAATTTTAGGCGTCTTTCGAATTTGTTTATTGAAAACTATTGACGAATGTCAACAGAACGCGAATAAACACTGATGCTTTAACGTTTCTTAAATTTTTTAAACTTTTTTTCTAACTGTAGGAATAAGTTTGGAATATTTTCTAGAGGTATCATTCTATCTGGTTCATTGTTCTCGTGTCAATCGTATTCTCTTTATCCAACAATCGTCATAATATTGACGTAACACCTTTGAATTAGTATTCTAAGCACAATGTATGACTGATATCAGTACAATGCGTTTATACTTAGAATCCCTAATAATTTACTACAAAAATTTTAAACTTTATTGAGCCTCGCCTTAAATTCAATTAAAGAACTGCTAATTCAATCATTTATGCAGTTTAATAAAATAAATGATAATAATTTATATTTTCGATTACAAAAATGGAATTATAATTAGCAGTAGATTAGGAACATTAGTTTCGCACACTTACGCAACAATAATCATACAAATAACACAGTAGTATCTTGAAAGTTTCTAGTTTCCTCTCTCATTAATGCATTAAATGCCGTTAATCATTATCTCCGATTTAACATAAGATAATCGTAAATTATGCTTTGAAAACGAGAGAAATCTAACGTTTATGTACGGGCAACTGCACATACATGACCCGCAGCCGCGTGAGAATGACAAAACTACTTCCGCCTCGGCAGTACACAGTCTGCCTTATTTGCCACTTCTGCGTCTCCTTATTTGTCGCCTCTTGCTCTTTTTCCGCTCGTACATTACGAGTTTCTGCGACTGCTTGTTTTTCGAAGTATAAAGTCGTTTTTGCTCTTACTGGAAATCGAGCTTGTTTAATTTTGTTTCAGCGTTTTGGAATTTATTATTTATTGCAAAATTATATTCTTAAAAAAAAAATTCAAATTCGATAATAAAAATAAAAAGTATTTCTGGAATTGTTTTTATAAATAGAATGTTACATTTAAATTAGACTCGTTGAAGAATCAGGTTGAATAATTTTGCTTACGTAGTCAAAACAAAAAGTGTAGTATATTTTTGATTGCATTGCATTAACGAACGTCTTCAAATGAACTGTAGAATGAAGTTACGCATTTTTCAACAATAAAACAATAGCTGCTGTAACCAGCGAATTTATATAAAGTTTTTCTTGTCGAAATTACAGTTTTTTTTGCTGTTTAGTTTCATGAGTTATGCAGCCACATTAGAAAGTTTAAATTAACTATAAAAATAAATTATAATGCAGCAGATATATCTGAGCACAGTTCCGATATAGAAAGTACTCTATTAAAAGAATATTATTACATAAGTAAATAATGTGTAGGTAAAAGGCTAAATTAAGTTAACTATACTAATAGGTTTGAGAATTTATAAATGAGGATATTATGAGTGTTTTATTTCAGATTTTTTCTATTGCAATTTTGAACAATAATGAATCCAAGATTTTTTAACATGTTGATTATTTATCATAATAACATTTATATTGTAAGTATACATCGTAATTCAGTTTAATAATTACCTCACATTTAATGAAATAAAATACGTTTTGGTATAATTCCATTTTATTACATTCTAATTTTTTTTTTTCACTCCAAAAAATTATTCAATTCCCTACATAGTTTATATTATACGGATCGCACACCGAATCGAATTCTCCTGCATTATCGATTAGTTTCGTAACAATTATAAACCGGAAGTGAAAATCTACTAACTACATGCACATAAGAACGAAACAATAAAAACCCCGGCAAATCCGACCGCACTAACGGAACTGCTTTTTACCCAGTAGCATTTCCCGCGGCGGAAAGATCGATACAGTCGAAACGGCGGTGTTATTAAAATTTCCTCGACTCGGAATCGAGCGTTTTCGAAACGCCTGCATCGCTCCTCTCTCCGCTTGTTTCAGCGCAAACGGCCAACACGCCGGGCGTCGATCTGCGGGCTTACGTCAGCTGCCGGCACTTGAGACCCCTGCAGCTCCGCAACGCCGTTCTCATCCCGTCACGGTACGCCGTCGACCGCTGCAACACCGTCGGCCTCAGCTACAACGACCTGCAGGCCGGAGTCGATCCTAAGTCGAAGGACAGAGGCGTAAATGAAATCGAGGAGCTGTACGTCAGGTGCGAGAGCGTATTCAACGACGAGCTGGGCAGCTTCACCACGGCGCTGCTGCACGATTACGAGAGGTGCAAGGAGGTCGGGAAAGTGAAGGAGGAGGCCAGGACCGAGATTAGGAAGAAGTTCGCCAAGCTGTTCGCGCTACTGGCCAGTAAGTAGAGATTTATCGGGATTTATGAGGTTCTTGGATGAATTATCAACAGATTTATACTGTTAATCAATGATCAAATACTGATTTTACCAACGATAATTTCTCAGATTATTAGTATTCCTTAGAAATAACTTTGAGCGGTAGATGTTAATAATAGATGCAACTTGATTGACTGGTTAATCCGCATGCCAGTGTCATAAACTTTCTTGGAATTTAATAATTCTTTAATCATTAAGTTAATTACAAGCTTATAAACATACAGTTACATTGTCAAGTTAAATCGTATTAATTTTATATTTCAAAATTTTGTAATTTATTGAAAAATAATATCATGAAATTTTTATAAGCTAAAAGATTCAAAAGAATTAAAAATATTCCTAAATTAAAAATTTAAATTTTGGTTTCTGTTTGTACATTTAAATGAATAATTTTTCTTGAAAATGAAAGTATTTTCTGATCTAAATTCACCCTTGAAGAATCTCTTTTACCTCTCTTTTATCTCGACTGATTCAAGATGCTACACTACTCAAAGAAACAGTTAGATTTGCATGCGCGTTTCACTTTTTTGTTTCACTCTTTCACAGATTTATTTTCGACTTTGCAATTACTTTTAAATTTTACGACCTAACACGTGATTTAAAAACATAGGTGTGAAAATATTCTTAGTATAAAACATTTTTTCGAGGTTTATTAAAAATTAAGCAATATTTATCTTATTTTAAAAAAATCTACGTTTTTGCTTCAAATATATTGACTATTACATAATTTTTATCTCTAAAATTATATAGTTTCATAATTTTTTTTTTAATTTTAATGTAAAGTATTGCACACTAAGATCTAAATTTAAAATTGTCTAGTTTTGCTTATGTATTCTACGAGCATCTACGGTTTCTTCTAAAAATGTAAATTGTTTTATAATAGATCTGTACATTTTCTTCTTAAGGCAATCTTCTAAAATCACGAAGATTTACGTGAATACGTAATTGTTTAACTTGAGCAATATAACTCGTCTTGCAAACTGCAATATACTTTCGCATAATACTTTTATTCCATTGGAATAATATTCAAAAAACTTACAAACCCAACTATACTTACATGTGACAAATAAATAATTTGACTGACATAAAAAAAACAAGGCTTTTCAATCAGAACCTACACATTTTGAGGATATTTTTATTCCTTCTAGACACAAAGCTAACCCGCAGCATCAACATCACGGACAAGCTCGTGAGCTGCAGCGGCTTCACTGGCAAGCTGGCCGATCTGTGCCGTCGCAACGGCTCGACCCTCGCCCAAGAGCTGCGCGGCATCGGCAGCATTTCGCGCAGCGTCGGCGACTTGTGGCTGAACACCGAGGACTTGGACAGCCTGTACCTACAGTGCACGGATCTCTTCGATGAGTACACCCGGTTCCTCAGGGCCATTCCTCTGGAGCAGTACATGCAGTGCCGCTGGGCGGACGGCATCAGCGCCAACGGCAGGAGTTTCGTCGACAAGAGGATCGGCAGGCTGTACAGGAACAGGCGCAGGTGGAACGGGACCAGGTACTGGGGCGACACCGATATCGAGATCACCTCGATGGTCCTGGCGAACAGGGGAGGAGACGAGTGATGTAGTTGGTGTTGAACAGTTCCTTTATACTTCAGTTATGAAGTTGATCTTGTGGGTGGTAATATTTACCGAATTTATATTTATTTAAGCGGTGTAAGGATAGTACAATCGTGAAGTAGCGATAAAACTGAAAAGCATTTATGAGTATAAGCTGACTGCGTGGGTAATGTTTAATAGATTATGTAATATAGAAAAGCCATTTTAGTTTACATTTTAGATTATTTTATTTCCACGTTGTTATTTATGCAGTTAGTATGCAGAACAATACATATATTGAATTATTGAAACTAATTTTATACGTGAGTTCGGTTGAATTTAAATGAAGATTAAATCGATAAAAATGAAAATTATTCCATATGTATTTGAATGTGTAATGTTTCTTTAAAATCCAAATGTATCAATATTATTATTTCAAACACTTTTAACTTGTTTACTTTAAACAATTTAAGGAAATTAATTGCATGCCAAAGTCTGAAATGGTTAGTCATTAGAATTACAAATTTCAGTATATTGTTTAATGAAATTCCAAAACCTGCACATTGCTGATTCTTTTCAGTCAACTGAAATTTAAATAAACAAAGACTTTCTTTTCCGACGTGAAGGTAAATCTTTGCAGTTAGACGAATTTATCAATTGATTTAATCACGAAAGTTAAAGCTAAGTTTTATTTTGCTCACGTTTGCGATGAAGTCATGTATTAAAAAAGTTCAATGTCTACATTTCTGAAATGATTTAAGGAATTTTGCTGTTTCGTAAAAAGTTTTAAAAAGAGAATTTTTTAATAATATATAAACGAATCCAAGTAATTTATGCGTACCCTATTAAATTCAATCCCTGACCTTTTCTTCCAGAACTGCAATTAAGGTATAGCCGCAAGCACGTGTTCATGACTAATTATTTACACTCTAACATTCCTGGTATAATCAAAGCATCGAAAATAACTGTAGTACGATTATTTATATATTCATTGCGATCGATTTTTGATCGCTTCCCTGATCAATCGGTATTTATGCAGTATTTATTAAAAATTAAATCAAGGATTTTGAGTAAGAACGAGTGACGTTCATTGATATCGTAATAAAAAATGTATAGTATGGATGCTTTTCATAATGCGCAAAGTCTAGATAATGATGCCTGACCGTAAATGATGATACATGGAGGTCCATTATTTGTAAGGCCATCTATAATTACCTGCGGTCATATACGAAAGTCATTTATTTCGAAAACAATGTCTTCTAAAACTGATCAAAGTTGTACAATTCTGAAACATTTATGATGGCATTGAAGAAAGATTGAAAATGACCACATATCATTATATAAGAATACGTAGTATTTTTTTCTTATAAGATCAAAGATTACTAATTATCGGCTGTATTTTGTAACGATTTGATTTACAGATAACTTATTGTTAGTAATCATTGTATAATAAATAGATAATTACCTTTTATCAACTGAATTTAATTAATAATAGTTATTTTTAATTTTTTGCCTACTGCAGCTAATACATCATCATTCTAAATTTTTAATTTAATAAAAAATAAAGGTAGAAAAGCTATTTACAGATGAAAAATAACATTATAAATATAATAGCATCCTACGATTAATCTAAAACAGTGACAAAGATCGATCGAAGCCAGAGGATTTCAAGGCCATCCCTAAAAGGAAGTTCCACCGTAAAAAATCAATCTCCGTAAAAAATCGACCGGATACCAGAAAAAAAAATAAAAAAATAAAATGATCCCGCGAAAATCGCTTTCAGTATTTTCTCACATCGCTCAGCGCGGAGATGCAAAACAGACCTTTACCATGTTAATTGACCCACATACCCATTTTACATAATGCAAAGGCGTTTTAAACGTTCGTTCACATCGTAAACCATATCGCGACAAATCACGGGATCCGCATTCCTTATATAACGATCGGATCTGTTCGCGCATCGAACGAACGATCGAAGCTCGACGGCAAAGTCAAAGTGCGCAGACGATCGACGAAAAGAAAAGAAGAAAAGGAACCGGCGGATCCGGATGACGCAGTCGGAATTCCCAGAAGCCTCGTGTTCTCACGTACTCTCGAACAATGCGAAACTCTACGGCAAGACAAGTCACGGCCGCGGCCAAGATATAATGAGCTCCACGCGTGTCTTCTTCCATTTTTGCGGCTCTATCTCTTTTTATCTCTATTTCTTATTGTTTTTCGATTTTGAGGCATGGGTACGGAGCTACAAAGGGGAGATGATAACTTTTTCGATTGGATTCTCGAAAATTGGAAAATAATACATTTGCATTAGCTTGTTTAAAATTTAATTAATAAAATTGAGCATCATATTTTAGTCCCATTATCAATCAAAAATAATGTTTAAGTATTTCATTTTACTTTTTAAGTACGCAAATGTTGATTCTGATTTTTTTGTTGACAATGACGAAGGACGTTTAAATATTGCACGCAGTTAAATTTATATTATACTAACAATCGAATTTATTAAATTAATTTAGAATTTTTTAAATTATATTTCAAACTTTTTTTTTCACATGTTGAACAAAAGAAATGTTCTATTTTGCGATCTTTTACTTACTAATATACTTCCAATTAAATTCATCGATAACCTACTTATATCAGCGACGCAAAAGAAAAATTTCATAAAAGAATGCCACAATGCAACAATACAAAATAAAGTCGTTCGCAGCGGTTTACAAAAAACATTCAACTGGAAGTTGGACACCTGAAAAATTTCTCTTTTTAAACTCATTTGCATGACAAAAGGAAAACTGTGACTTTTGAAAGCGAAATCATTACATGAAAAGAGTAGATTTCTCTACGGAATTCAAAAGATTTCCATTTTTTTGGCTCCTCGAGATAATATTTCTCAGGTAGATAACAACAAGCAGCTACTTGTTGTCGTATCTTGGCTCTTGATAATTTATTGTTTATTTGCAAGGCGTATCGTCGCAAGCGATAAAAAAGACTCTCCCAAGATGTAGTCTCGAACTATTCCCCGCTGCAGTCTGGGGCTGCGAGCTGACATGTACGAACTCGAGGAATTCGGGAAAGACCTGAAGAAAAAGCGCCTGGAACGAGGTAATTAATAAAATCATTCGTCATTATCGTTAGCATTAGAAAAAAAAAACAGTTCTGACCCAGTTATGACGATTTACCGTACGGATAAAGCAGCGTTGAATTATTCATCGTCTAATCGCGAAGCGAGAAGCAAGATTTTTATTTCAGGAGAGATGTACCGAGCAATTTTTTCTTCGAGAAATCGTGCCATTCGTTTCTATCATTCGCGCGCTATGCATACAAGTATTCTCACAATGAGTTACGTAATTATATATGGATTATTGTTCTTCTCTCTTAAGTAGATTCATATCTGCGTTCTCACAAGTTTTGCAACCGCAGGTACTGAACTGGACGACATAACGGCGTGTATGAGCACTCGATGTATGCATTAAACATCTAGTATCGTTAACGATAAAGGTAATCGTTTTGTGTGTATGTGTGTGCTTCCTTTAATAATCGATGTCGAGTTGACGAAGGAAGGTTAGGTTCATGCGCTTTTAATATGATGGATTTCGGGTTATCATGAATCAAGAATAATAAGATTTTAAAGCGATTGCTACTGTTTACGCAAGGCAGGTGGATTCGTACTAACACCAGGAAATGCTGAAATCTATATAACACTACATTGAATTTAGGAAATCGTGTAAACATATGTCTTTATTGATAAGAGCCTTTATTGAGCTTTTGAACAACATATTATTTTCGGTCGGTTATCATCATGTTTTTATGACCTCTTAATTATAGGAACAAGTAGTGGCTTACAGTAGCGGCGGCTTATCGTAAAAATAATGTCTGCTAAAATATATTTTGAGCTAATTTTTTAGCTTTTTATTTAAATTTTGTTATATTATTCTGTATTAAATACTTTTAATTTTTAGCATTTCATCGCCAAATAATTGTAACGAATGTATAATTTGACTCTTTAAGTTGTGATAAATGTTTTAAAAAAATTTTTAACGCTTAAGAACAAAATATGTGCTTATGTAAAATCCGATCTCTTGGAAACGTCTTATGAAAATTTAAGATAATAAAGATTCTTGTAAATAGAATGAAATGAAGATAATTTATGCTCAAGGAAAAAATTTGTGTTTTTAGTGCAGTCTAAAAGTAGAGGGAAGATATTCGAATTTTTAAAAAGCACTAAATTAACAAAGGAAATAATCTTTTCTTATTCATACAAGAAAAATAAAAAAAAATTATCGCTATCAAAGCCTTCAACTTTAATTTAAATTCGAAAAAAGTTCTTTTTCTTTCTCTAACTGACTTAAGAAGATTATAATATGCAAATGTTTATTGTAGATATAACTTTATTGACCCTTCGAGTATACACTGGATGGTAACTACCTCTGGGTCGAATTTAACGTACCAAAGGTACTAAAGACATTAGATTCTTTCTCAAAAAGTATGTAAATATATTGTTAAAATATTCAAGCTTATCTATGAATTTTTTTGTTATGAAATAATTGATAATTTCAAAAACACAGCTGACCATGGGTGGCTGTACCACCCTGTGTGTACTCGACATTTGAAAAAATAATCAGCGTGTATTGAAGGGTTAAAAATATGAAAACAATAAATTTACAAATTTAATCGACAACAAGAAAATTTCATAAAAAATAAACTAATCTTTTATTATTATCAAAGAGGGGAATAATGAATCACTAAACAGCCTAAAACAGAATAATTCTCCCCTTCATCTTTATTTATTCGGACAAAGAACAAATTCCATCGTAAAAGCTCTTGCTGAAATGCATTTATCATTGGAATTCTATTTTAGTCGATCAAAGACATGCGCAAGCAGCTCTGCGACATTTCCACTATCGAATTGCGCTCGGCGGTTTATCGCTTTGCGCCCCGGCGTAAAAACGATCGCAGCGTCATTCCTCCGCAGACATTTGCATGTAATTGTAGGGCGTAATGAAAGCACAGCTTGGCGCCGACCGCTAATGCCACATTAGTCGAAACAAACGTTCCTCGCGGGAGGGCCCTTTCTTTTTTAGCGTGAACGCAATAAGAATTGACTTGCCGCATGAATACATGTCGAAAAAATGTCGAATTTATGCATACACGATAGCTTTCGTAATGGCACTGCGGTATTTCGAGAGAGGAAGGCAGACTGCGACCTTGATATTAATTTTTTAATCTCTCGCTTAATGCGTTTCTATTATTTTCTGTTTTTCGCCTGTTCTAGAATAATTAGCAATTTAGCAATGAATTTTTTATACGTGTATACGATGATTTACAGGCTTAAGATACTAAAACCTGCGATATTTCTATTAGTGATAAATATCCTTCTTGTACTTACAAATAAAGTTCATTTTAAACGTTAAGTTAGTGCTTTTTGTAAATTTTTCTTTGTTGAGCATCTAAAAAAATTACTATGAAAAGGTTTTATCTGTACAAATAAAAGAAAATTTTGCGTCAATTGAGGTCTGTTTTACGCAGTTAACAAATGTATTCATAAAAAATCCTGATGCACTTAAAAAAAAAATGCGTTTACTAAGCTCTATCTAAGCAGAATTTCTTTCTTTCCCGGCAACATTTATTGAATCAGCTTATTAATTGCAGTTGAAACAGGAAATTACACTCTTTTCTTTCAGCATTAACTTTTACAACGCAAAAAGATAATTTACTGTACTTAAAATGCAAGCTGCCCATTACTTCTTAAGTAAACAATGACAAATTCGATTAGACAAGGACAGAGATATTCAAATCAGAGTCCTTTATCTATCATATATACCGTGCAAAAAATAAACAATAGCAATTATTTTTCAGTATTATTTGAATTTCAATGCAGCTTTTTTGTTAAATTGATAATTGCATAAAATTAACCTTCGAGATCAATGATGATGAAACCAAACATTACTGAATATCAGTTCAGTAAAAAGCTTCGTCGAATCTGTAGGGGGAAAAATGGTTAATTGTATTTTTTATTAATAGATTTACGAAACAGAAGAATAAATACGATTTACAGTTTTTTCAACTTTTCGAAACCGAATTTACGTCACAGTTTACGCTTTTCAATAAAGCTGTACAATAATATAATGACAATTACACAACAGGTTCAATAAGAAAAGCCCTGGAAGAAGGTAGACTGGTACCCATCGCTATGCGGCTACCCCAGATGGTGGAACGACGACGACGAGAACCCGAACGCTGCACCGCCACAACAAAAATCGTCGTCATCGTCGGTTTAGTCAGTCTGGTGGCAATGTTCTGTTATGCACTTTGGAGGATTCGGGACATCGAGGAACCGTCTGAGAGTAGCGATTACGACTACCGCATGATCGGTACTGAGGAACTAGACGATACCAGTGACAACAATGTCGATGGCACGTGAAACGGTGGGTATTTTTTATTTGGTAGAATGGATCAAACTCTAACTGTAAACCTAATTATTTGTAAGCACTCGGTGAACTTTTGTGATAGAGAATTGTCATCAGCAAGTATTGTTGTGAAAGATTTTGAAAAGTAAAATAAAGATTACAATAAATTACGAAATTTTACAGAAAGAAAATATGTCGATAAAGAAGCTAATATAGAATAATACAGCTTTTACTGTAAATTTGATAAAATAAGTCGAATATAGTTAAAAGACGATCAATTGAATTTATTAAATAATGCCTGTAGATATACATAAAGATTGATTTCATTAGTTGCCTAGTTTCAAAGATAAAACGTAAGAAAATCTTTCCTTTCGACAATTATAGTCAGACGATCACTTCTTTAATAACTTATCATTAGTTGATTCAAAGAATATTAATTTCAAAGATAACGGCTTTCAAAGTGCAGCTTAGAATTACAATTTTACTTTGAGCAGAAATGAGTTTGAAAGAATTAAACAACTTTGATTCATAACTTCAAATTGTTACTCTAATTTATTTGCACTTTAATAATATTTTATTTTTGTAAAGAATATATAACATTTTAAATCGATTTAAGTTAACGCAAACATTTACTACCAAATTACACCTACCTGGAGAGTTTAAAGTGTGAATAATGATTTGTGTGATTCTAAAAATAACATCGATAAGAACGTACAAAAAAAATTGAACATTAATTCAACGCAATTACACCAAATCAATAACAGTCTAAGCTCAGTTATTACTCAACATAACAGCTTTAAAAAATTACCATTAATAACATTACGTGTATTTATATTGACTTACGATAAAAATACATAAACACGGAAACCGATAATATAGCCAGTACTGCTAAGAAATTCCGTAACACCGACAAAAACGAATTTCACGAATAATAATTCACCCGATAATATAAAATTGCAACATTGCACTCGGGACGAGTGCGCAAAGACTCTGCCAGAGAAAAATGTAGTGCAAATGTATCGGTCGGCAGAAACAGTGTCTCTTTTACAAGAGATGCGAATGTCTTTGACGATAATGCTCCGATGATAAAGAAAAAACTCTCGCAATCTCGAATTTTACGTATCGGCGCTGCGAGCAAAGGGGAAACGCAGCAGCGGATTCCGATAAAAGGTCAGTATAGCAGCTGAAGATCAGGCGGACGGAGGTTGAGCAACATGAACCAGCTATACGAGAAGAAGTGTGATTGTAAGTCGGTTTAGCACGTTTCTGAGATTTTCATGTTTGAATATTTTTACAAAGGTTGAAGCAACAATTATGTCATTATAATATTGTTATTTGTTTAAAATAAGTTTTTTTCCGACAAGAATATATATACATATTGTAAAGAATATTCAAAGAATATTGGAATCTATAACGTTATTAAATACTAATTAATCAATAATTTGAAGTCTTTTAATGATTCTTTATTAACTAAATTTTCATTTCAGGCCAACAATACGACGAAATGGGCGACCACCGTTCAGCCCTCATAAAGATGGAATTTCCCGAGTACGAGGAGAACAACCACACCGGGACGAAGTTCATCGTCCTGCGCGCCCTTCGTCTGATCGGTTACGTCGTGACAATCATCCTCTTGAGCTACTGCTTGTGGCGTATCCGAGTCATCGAAAATTCACTCGCAGCCACCGAGAGATTCAATATCGCGGTGAGGACCATTGCGACGGACAACAATCCCCATCGCGACCACAGGGTAACGAGGTCCATCAAGAACAGCGAAGCTCTCGCCGATTTCAACTCCTTTGACTTCGAGAAAGAACTGCCTAAAGGTTCGATGTTGACGTCTAAGAATGAAAATACGCCGTCAAAGAAGAAACCGAACCAGGATCAGTTTGAGTACCTCGTTCAGACGTTGGTGGAGAAGATTCGAAAGATGCACAATGACAATGAAAGGTCGAATTTCGATAACAATCTCAAGGCTGTGTTCCAGGCATGGTTCCCTGTCTTCGAAGCTCTGCTTCCTGGAGAACTAACGGGAGCTGAAGAACCAACAAGGAAAGCGAGATCGATAGACCAGGACAAAACTAGCGAAGAATCGTCCGAGGAGAATAAACCAAAGCAGAAGAGGTCAGTTGGTGAAGATAAAACCAGTGAGGAATCTTCTGAAGAGGAAAAGCCAAAACAAAAAAGATCGGCTCAATCCGACTGGGGTAAATTATTTATTTAAAATGGATGAAAAAAAAGGTCTGTTGAGAAGCTAAGACCAGTGAGGTACTTTTAAAGAAATTAATCGAAGCAGAGAAGATCAATCGATGAAAATAATACCAGTGAAGAATCATCTGAAGAAGCAGCAACGCAGAATAAATAGATAACAATAATGTTAATGAAGTTTTATTTAAAGAATAACGCGGCAGTAGAAAAAAGTGGGGAAGTAGTTGGTAAAAGTAACTAGAGCTCTTCTTTGGAACCCCAAACGAATAATCCAGATTCTCGAGAAATCCAAAATAGCAGCGAAGAATCATGATAGTCGATAATCATGATACGAAAATAGCGTTCGTCTCACAAATCTTTAAATTCTTCTGATCCTTCAGAAAAATGAGAGATACAAAAATCATTAACATCTATCTAAATAGGCAATTGAAATGACATTGGAAATGCGAAAGTGTCAAAAGCAATAATATTTTTTACTTAATTGTTGTTCCAAATATTACAAGGTTAAGTTGTAAAAATCTCGTAGAAAAGATATTAGTAGTAAATAAAAATGTTAAGTTTTTGATATATTCTTCTTGTATTTTAGTGAAAGCACCTGTTACATTTTCCTCTGTAAAAACTAATTTCTTTTCAATTTCCCCTCCCGTTCCACATATTCCAAGTAAATCGTTAACCAAATAATTTTACTACCAACTAGAGCTACAACACATAACTCTAACTTGAAGCTAAAAATTCTTAAAATCCATTCAATCGACCTCTTAAATCCTCCCTAAATATAGTGCCGTTAAAAGCCCACTCAAAAGGAACCGCCAAATCGCAGCCCATCCCTAAATCAAATTTCAAAAGTACGAGGGTAAAAAACGAGGGAGTGTCTCGCATGTCGGAGTCCGCATTTTCACGGCCGATCGAAGCTATTCTCTCTTCTTTTTTTAACGAACAATCGAATCGAGAAGGTTAAATTGCCGCGCCAATCCTTGCGTCCGCGTGTAAATAATTGAAAGCGTTGACAGGGTAATGGCGTCTTAATTTCCCTGGCCGCCCTTCTCTTTAGTTTGATTCGGTAAAGGTTCGATGTCGGGGTTGTAATTTGTATCACTTAAGTGTACCGGCAATGTCGAGCTAAAAATACGTCACGGATAATGTTGTAGATCGTGTTGGGTCATTTGTAACATTTACCGCTTATTATGAAAATTACAAAGAATGGATCGATGATTTTAGGAATTATAGTACAGTTTTTATAAAAGATTTACTTCCTTCAATAGAATTTTACACTTCGCGATTGAAAAAATATTTTTTGACGCTAAACAATACGTAAATAATTGATTTCATCTTGATTCTGTCATTTATTACAAAATATAGGATTTAAGAAATAATAAAAATTTGATCTATACTGTATTGCATGCGAAAAATTTTTGATAAGATTCATAATAACTTTAACGATTAGGCTATCTAGCAGCCTTAAAACTTATACCAACATTTTATTTTCATTTATTATGCTTATTTAATACTCCACAGTATTCTTCAAAACTAAGAATAATTATCACGTAAAAAACGTTTATTGGGATTAGATTGATGTTTTTTGACACAGTATTTTCGGAATTCCCTAAATTAGCATCAAGCAGGTATGAATCACTGGAATTTTTCAAGCCAGAAGTTATTAGCACGAGTGGGAGACGAGACAAGTTCAACTTAATGTACACGTATTCTCGTCGCATTCATGCCGAACTTCCGTTTATGTTCGATTAATTTCTCAGGGTTCTCTGATTCTTTATTTCGCCACGGCGTTTGCTTTCAGCTGAGTTTGGTTTATTTTTGTCACGTTGAGCTTGACATTGAACTGAGGAATTTCATCGATTTTTTTTTTCTTTGTAAACGAAAACTTACCTATGGGTTTAAATAAGATAATGGTTTTTGATTTTTTTTACTTACAAATTGATTTGTTAAATTCAATAAATTATACACTAACTAACTTTTATAAAGTAAATTATCTCTTGTGACAAATGAAAATTTTATTTATTGTTACATTTAAAGGATTGAAAGATTTGTTGAATTTGTAATAAAATTTTTTTCAGTACTTACACTATACTTTTGAAAAATTTTAAATGAATAAACTATATATAAACATAGTCAAAGGCAGACAAATAAGTCTAAAAGGTCAAAAAGTAATTCGTGTCAGCTTGATGCTTTCGTGTCTACAAAAGTGTCAGACTGATTGAAGCGAGAAATCTGCCTCATCCTATTCTCATTTTTCGTGCGCCTCCGCCACGTAATCCGAAGGAAGCGCGAAAATGGGTGGGGAAACATTATTTTTAGGTATTCGCGCCAATGTAATTGGAATATGGCCGACGGACACGTGATATTTTGTCACTTATAAATCAGGATGAAGATCGCTATCTTAATCACAGACTTTTCCCTCCGATAATCGAACCGAATATATTCAACGGAATCTGGGAAAGTGAAAGATTGCGATTTTATTGTGAAAATTATGTCGTTTTTGGAAAGTTATGGTTGAGCGTCACGTTATGCGTCATAAAATGGGATGCAGTAAAGAAAAATAACAGTTTTGGAGATAAGCTCCATATATAATTATATTGTATACTTAAACATAAATTGATTTTATGGAAAGATAAAAAACAAGTTTCTTTATGAATACTTTTTGGATGAAGAACTCAACTTTGAAATTCTTATCCAGATAGAAGTAATAATTATGTTATTAAATCCAAAATAATCTTTTAACAAACATATTATGATTCCTACTATAATTTCGCCAGGTTGGACAAAAGAATTCAATCATCCTTACACTTTGGTCAAGGTTTCGAACCCGCAAAAAATAATTTTATTAAGTCATGCTGTATTTAAATCACCTACCATGAATTCGAAGTATGTAACAGCTTCTAATTTGAGTTACATTATAATACAGTCAGTCACAACTAAGCAGCGAATTATTGTGACTTGCAAAAAATTTCTCCCCACACAGATCGAGTCCGACTATTCATTTAGAGACGCTTAAATTTAAGCGAAATTACATATAAGAACCTAATTCAATCAACTTTCGACCGCGAGAAATCGCACATTAATTCATTAATCGTCAATTCGCGTGCTCCTCAGACACCAATCCGCGAATCGCACTCTCTGGCACTTACTTCAACTTCCCGAAACGAGTGGATTGATTCCACGCGAACTTTCCGCATTTAGAATTTTTCGCCCGTGGTGGAAGTTCGGCGTAACCTATATTCTTTTTCTGCACCATGTAATTTACGTCGCGAGCTTATCGCCATCTTTATTTACATGTATTTAGAGTAATCGAATTTACGTGCTTAACGACCCCCGAGCTGATGCCGAGGAAATTGGTGCCGAGGTGAAGTAATTAGTTTTAAATGGATGCTTAGGATGGGTGCGGACCAGTGTTTATAAGAATGTAATTGGTTTGGAAATAAGTAGTTGTAAAGGAATGAAAATTTTTATCTCCCTTTATGTTACTATGTGCTATTTTTAAAGTAAAATGTTAATTAAAGTTTCAGTTAACAACTCGGGCGTATTTAGTAACCTTGAAAAGTGTAATAACAATTAAACATGTAATTTTGGGAAAATTCTATTCTCAAATAAGCATATATAGAACAATTTTAGTAGTAAATTTGTCCACTATATGACATTAGAAAAAAATTCAGAATACGCACAAAATGTTAAACACGTAAACTAGTAATTTTTTAAATTTAATTTATCTGCACTTGGACGTAATGGTGAAAGCATTTGTCCTCGTAAAGAACCATTTTTTGTAATGCATCATGCTATATTTAGTCTATCCAGAAGTCAAGTAAAACGTCAACAAGTAAATTTATTTTTGAATATTTAACATGTCATACGTACTAATTATTTCGCCAAAGAAATATTTCTTTTTATATGCTAATGCGTTCTGTCGTTTGCGCAGTAATTATTCTTAAAATATACTACTTTATCATTCCAATAGTAAAAAGTCTATTAATGTGCCAAAACATCAACTTTTACTGATAAATATATGCTAGGTAGGTTTCGACATTGAAGTGAACTTTCAATGCAATGATTTTTTTTTATAAACATCAAAATGTGTTTTTTTAAATTATTAAATGTATCGTTTATTAATTTTTAGTATAACATTTGTCTTTTTATCAAGATTTACCCTTTTTCCTTTGCTCCTTCTAATCTATTTCGCTATTTTGTTATTGAACGTTTGGATTTTTTCCTTCTTGGTCATTTAGTAACAAAATAAACATATGGCGTTGTAGACTAAGTAAAAAGTACACAGATCAAATGTTTTCACTACGCGGCTTTCGCTATAATTTTACTTCATGTATAGAAAAATTTTTGATTTGCAAGAAAATGTTATATATGGAAAAACGTAAATGTAATTATTCATCAAACTAATATCTCGTACAATCTTTTGAGTAAACAGATAAACATATATACTTATAATGGATAAAAAATTATTTAGTTTCTGTTATATTCGGTTTAGGTACCTTAAAATTAAACTTGAATAGGTCAATTTAAAGTCATTTTACGTGTATATAGTAAGTGATTTTTAAAAACGGTATTAGGATAAAATATTCATGCTTGAGATATTTCATTAAATTTCTTTGTCTTTACTTCCTCTGTCTGAGGTTTAGATATTAAGATTAGCCAAAATTGAAAGTCAGTATTTCGAAGCTTTGCGGAAATGACGTCGAATGTAAGTACCGGACGTTTTTATTAATAGAATTTAAAGATTTGTAAAAGCAAATTAAGGTAAAGCGGGGGAAGATGCCATACTTAAGGAAAAAAGTGAAATAAATATTTCAAATGAATATTTCAAAAATTAATCACATAACATTTTTATAACTGAAATATACAAAGAACACAATAATCTAATAAATACATAACATTCTTTGAAAAAAATTCCATTAGTTAATAATTAAAAATAATTGGAATTTATGACGTGAAAGTCGCATAATGCCACATATTTACAAACAAGATTTAACTTATATTAAACTTGAAAATATAATTAGAATAAATTATTTTTTTCTCTCAATAAATACTTTTAATGTTTTTTAACAAAAAAATAATAAATAGTCGGTGGCATCTTACCCCGCCCTTTTTTGTGGTATCTTCCCCCAATTGACTGTAAAATAAAAAAATGAATTTAATCTAAAAAAGATTATTTTCTTACCCTTTAATGGTGGTGTTTTATTAAAGTTTATTAAATTATCTAATTAATGTTTTTTTTTAATGATTATATCGTTAAACCAAACCAAAGCTTGAAGAATGATGTTTCAATTTGTTCCAAATTTTAGATCGAGAGCTACTAGCTTTGACGCTGCTTGAAAGGAAACTAATAATGATGCTAAAATCCTGAAGTATTGGCGAGGTACGGTTTGTACACATAAGAATCATGCACATATTAATTGTGCACAATTTAGCATAGCTCGATATATC
>JAWWML010000052.1:19701998-19811680 GCA_035047165.1 Ormyrus rosae | reverse complement strand
AAATTTTAGATCGAGAGCTACTAGCTTTGACGCTGCTTGAAAGGAAACTAATAATGATGCTAAAATCCTGAAGTATTTAGGCGACTGAATAAGAAAATCATAATAAACAAATCTATCAAACACTAGTTGTAATTGGTTTACAAACAAAGAAAATCTTGCGTTGTGGCGTCTTCCCCAAGCTGTCATCTTCCCCCGCTTTATCTTATAGCAATGAAGAATCTTATTAGGACATTACATTCAATAATACAAGGTAATATTATTGACTAACTTTAGATAAAATATATTAAATTTGTTTTCATTTATTAGAATTAATGTTAATTATCATAGTTTATTTCAACACATTACAGTCACAATTGTTTTGTTTACTGATACTCAAATTCATTGATTTTAATTTTTTAATGTTCATTCTGCATATTATGTGCCTTGAAAAGATAAGTTTTTAAAGCCAATTTTGATATGTAAATCTAAATCTAATTGTAAAAATTTTAACCATTAAACTGGGATTCGTCTGGCTAAAAATTTAATAAATTGGAAATTCCTTTCATTTTTATCGGTATCCACCACCAGCGGCAACAATAAAGTATTGCAGTTTCAGTGGTAGAAAGTTACTACGGTTCGCAAATTTTTGCGGAAGAAGATTGCCTATACGTCTCGGCGTTTTCAGCAAGTTGTATTACTAAAACATTTTAATATTAAATGTAATACAATTTTATAATATGTGCTTATAAATTGAAATGAAATAATTTTATCTGTAAATTTTAATATAATGCTAGATTAAAGGAAATTTATAATCAATGATGATTATTGTACTTCCGCATCAGAAAATATTTTCTCATTGTTTACATATCTATTAGCGATAAAGTTATTATCAAAAGTAGGCGTTTAATGTTCATATAAAAAATTTTTATAATTCTAATATTTTCTACACAATTGTCATCTTTTCTTTTTCTTTTACTTTCAATTCACCACTTAAGTTTCACTGTTTGGTTCTATTACTCATCAACTTATGGATATAAATATCTTGATAATTTTTAACAGAGCTTTTATAATCTTTTTTCTCTATTCAGAAGAAGGATAAACATTATACATAATATAATTTATTTTTCATTGATTTTTTTATTCAACACATACTCTTGAATCCTTAATTTTCAACCGATCAACTTTCTTGAATCTACCAACAAGTATAAAAAAATACCTAAAAAATTACTAAAAAGTAAAAAAAAACTCATGGCCTTTTAAAAATTCTCTTTCATCTATTTCACAATCCTCAACACGAACAATGTCATCTTAACTACCCCCCGATCTTTCCACCCCCTAAAAGAAAAAGTCCAACATAAGCCAGCTGAGGAAAAAAGCGGATCGACGACGAAGCCCAGTCCTGCAGCCATCGATTAGGCTGGCAGGAGTCGCGATCGGCCCCAGGAGCAACCGGTGCGATGTATAAAAACGGTGGCGCAGTCCGAGGTGGGGGGTGGCTCCGGCGAGGTCTTAAAAGCTCCGTCGCTCTAGCAGCCACGCGCAGTCTGCCCCCGTCGACTCACGCACGCACGGATTTTTCGAAGCATGCGAGAGTAGCCCCCCGTCTCTACCCCCGAGTAGTACGTCTGGTGAGCCGCGATACTATAGTGAAATACGACTTTCGAAAATAAATAATTGCCCGCTGCAGCTGAGGAGATTCGAGAGGAAGGGAAGGATCAAAGGGGTGAAAAATGAAGGCCCGAACGAGGAGTCGTCTAATCGTCGTTGGTCTGTTGATTGTTGCTTTGGTGCAGCCTTGTTGGTCGCTTGCGCTTACAACCTTCGGCAAGTCCAGTCCACAGAATAACAAACAACAGGATAACAATAACGACAGGCAGTCTGGAGAACGTGAGTGACTTTTTCATGTTTGGGGGTTGCCGGGAGCTTTGTTGTTGTAGGATTGAGAGTGAGTTTAACAGCGAGGAATGCAGTGGTATTTAATTGGAACGATTGTTTTTTGAATGTGGGGTGATGGCTTGTGAAAAATTTGAATCCAGTCTCGGATTGGTTCGGTAGATAAAGTGGAATTTTTGATTTTTATGCTTGTGCTGTATATTCTTGTTAGATCGATTTTGATGTCGTTATTTATTTACGTTCTCACACTCTATTCAGTGGGTAAAAATAAGGACTTTTAAAAGATCTAAAAGCTTTCGAATTCATTATTTGTAATAAAATTTTTTAAGCTTTGAAGATATAGAGTAAAATTATCCGAAGAAGACAAGATCAAACGGAGATTCTCGTTGGATCTTTTTTTCAACGTTGATAAGTTTTGCCGCTTTCACATTCGATAGAGTGCTTGTTTCATTGCCAGTATTTAGTTATCATTAAATAAATATTTTTAAACGTATGCATGCATTTGTATAACGTGGCCTGTATCGTTTTAACCCTTAAGTAGTAAACTCCGTTTACTTTTTAGATCTTGTAACAGTCTCATGTACTTCTTAAACTTTTTGTTTCAATCAATCATTTTTTTACAGAGAAATTTGAATACTTATCGCAAGATACGAAACTGTAGATTCTTATTAATAAGGTTTTTTATAATTCGTTTACTTGAAACAGTTTTCCTAAAAACAATTCTTTTCTTTTAAAAGAAATAAATCAGAAGCAAAGTATTCATTATTCTATTTTTCATGGTGATATTATCTTTCCATGTCAAAGGACTCTTAAAGAAAAGTGAAACTGATATTCTTGCTTTTTACCTGTTGACTTTCATCGAATTCTGCCATCATCCTCAGCAATTTCTTGTATGCCCAAGCAATGAATTTAAACATTTTCTTCGTCATTCCACTTGAGAAGAAAATTAAAGTTTTGATAAAAAATTGAGCTACAAGAATAAATAGAAAGTAATAAATTAACTTTAATATTATGGAATACGGAAAGAAACGATTCTTTAACTATTAAACTTTGTGGATAGTAATGTTCGTCAATATAATTTACTCCGCATTTATTCCATAATACAATTAAGTAATTATTAAATTTTTTTAGAAATCGGTTCACTTTTTGCTCTTTTTTTAAACATTTGATGACGGTACCGTTTGTATTAAAGAATTAGTTTTTTAACTTCTGCCACTATTTTGTTCTGGAAATTTAAAAAATTTAAGAAAAATAATAGCATCCAATTCATTTAAGTTTTAAATCATGGAATCCTTCAATAATACCCTTCAATAACCAAATCTGACACCTACCGATAACCGTAAACATGCCAGCGAAGCGCCGATCGCAAAGTTCCAGGCACTCGGTAAAAAAACCACCACGACTTAGCCCCATCACCTGAAAAAAGAGGCGAATCATCAAAGCCGCGAACAAAGGATTAGATGCAAGAAGGCGAGTAGATCGATGCACGCCAACGTCATGTGCAGAGAGCGACGGAAGTCTAATGCTCGGATCGATTTTCCTTTCTTCCACGCTTTGTTTTCTCGCGGGCCGTTTTCTTCTTTGTGCTGCTCCTCCAAGAGAGGCCCGAATTAGAAACTTGCATGTTCTCGCTTCATTTTTTAAGGAAACGTCCCGGCTGGTGTTGCCTTCATTTCGGAGATTTGTGGAGGTTTTTTTGAATTTGGCGCTGCAAGGTAATTGGACTGGATGTCTGATGAGATTAATCGTACCTGAATAATGGGTAATGCTAATTTTTGGAGGGGTGATGGAAGAAAATCATTAGATTAAGAAATATATGGATTAAAAAAATTTCTTTCATGAATATTAAGCGTTAAATGAGAAAGAGGTCTGGGATCTTAGTTTTTATAATAGAAGATATAATTTTCTATTCAAGATTTAGAAGAAAACGGTAAAATCAATTTTTCACTGACGCGTTTATAAATCATTGGAAAAACATAAAATTTACTTTAACAGGGTGCAGATTTTATACTTACGATTAAAAAAATTGTTTTGAATGATTTATTTTGCCGATAAAAGTTTCTTGTGCAACACGAACTTAAGAAATATTGATCAAGACTGGCGGTATTATAATTGTCTTGCATGGTAATAATTTTAACATTATGCACAAACTTTACTAGAAAAATCTTTTTAAGAACGATTTAGGTGTAGTTTTACAAATTTTAGCAGTTTCATAAATGGGAAATCAATTAATCGGGTACCAAGAAATGAAAAGTTTATTATAACATGTTCTTGTTCAGACTTACAAATTTGCTTTTCATTTTTTTTTTTTTTGTTTTGTGTTAAATGTTAATGAAGTAATACTAACATTTAGTTATTTCCAGACCGCATTTTAAATTTATCTCTAAAACTCCTAGATTCTCTATAATGGGAATGGCAAAATTTAATTTATAAAATTTCGTTAAAATATCATTACAATCTTAAATTTTCGAAAACAGACTTTCAAATAGAAAACTTTATTAAGCACCAAGTACAGCGTTGAATATAAACTAAAAGCACTTTTTAAAACAAAATAATTACAAAATTATCCCCGAAATCACCATTCTTACAGTTCGTATAATTCCCAAAAACTACTTAATGACCCGTGCAAAAAATCGTCGTAAAACAGTCCTCCGAATTGGCCGAAGCCGAGCGCTTCTCGAAAAATCGAATTCGCGAAATTCGTGCGAGAGCACTATTAAAACGTAAACTTAAATACCCCCTTCCCCCGGCTCACCTTGCCTGTGTAGGGGTTCGCGCGTATCGGCCCGAAGAAATCTCGAGCACTATAGTGTCAAGGTCTGGCAGCCTTCGAGAGAATGCGCGAACGCATGCTAATGTCCGGCACGCCTCGGCCGGAACAGAAACGCCGCGAGTCCGAGGGTTCGAACGCTGAAGGTGCGAGGCTCGAGTCGAGTCTCTCTGGGAGGAATCGAGGGTGCTTTGGTTAATGGACGTTTGGGGGAGAGGAAAGTACTGTGAAATTAGAGATAAGTGAGGCGTTGAATATTTACGGTTCTTGTGAGTTATTTATTTTTAGGGGCCTTTTTGTGACCTCAGAATTGCATTACCTAGGCAATTATGTAGTTTGAGAAAATAATAGAAATGTCTTGGAATTTTCTTACAGTGGTCTAGGGTGATTGTTAAATTTGTGTCCCGTCATTATGTTTTATTTTAGGCGGGTTTCTAAAACGTTTCATATTTTATTGTGAAAATGTTTTCGTTTATTTACGCAATTCGACTGGATTCAAAGAAAGAAATTAAAAAAACATAGTCTGAAATTTGATCATTCAGTTTCAAGAAATGCTTTGTTAGTACTTCAATAAATAGCTTTCATTACAGTAAATGAAATGAAAGTCTATAGCTTTTTTTTTATATATTTTTTACTTTCCACAAATAATTCAAGAAAATCACTCTACTTAGCTATTACTAAAGCAGCAAATAAATGTAGTTAAGCGAGCCCAACAATCCAACAATAAAAGAACAACGAACCATAAAAAATTTCTGCCGTTTCTTAAATTAGCCCCTCTGCACAAAGCCACTCTCACCTCGTTCTTTTTCCCCGCGTTCGACTTTAATTGAAAATCGATCGGGTGCGAAATCTCGACACGTTTTTTTCCTACGCGCAGCGCAAGCACATATTCGAAAATTCAAATCGGCCGGCGCGATCTATTGATTAACCCTATTTTGTCGCTAGGAGCTGCATTTAAACTCGAGCCTCCGTCCATAAAGATAAGGAGTTTAGCACCTGTTTGGTCTGACCGAACCGACGCGATTTCTACTGCCGTCCGTCTGCGGTCTCAGACTTGCGGGTAACGCGAGGAGGAGCTTCGGCCGAGGGGTTCGAGGTGATTTTGAATGTCAGGTTTTATCGAAGAAGTAAATTGCCGAACGATGAGACGTGCTTTTTTTAGCTTTCGTATTTTGTTAGACGGTCGTATTTTTAAGATGCGGAAAGTCGTTTGTATAGAGGAGTTAAGGTAGTTGAGCAGTAGAAAACTACTCGATAAGTCAGTATTTTGGTCATACTTATATTTAATTTAAATGATCGTTTTTAAAAGTAAAAACAATTGATTTAACACAGAAATGTTTCCCATTTTGATGCTTGGAGATTAAAAGTACAAACTAGCCAAGTACTCTTTTTCCAAGTAAAGACAAAATCCCTTTAACCAAAGAAACACCTTCCCCTTACCTTAGATAAAATCTACTTCTTTTCCAAATAAAAGAAAAAACAACAACAGTACAGCAACGTTCCTTTGTCACCGTAGGAAATCAGGCGCGCGAATGCGCCTCGGATTCGGAGTGCGCGGGCATCAAGGGTGCATCCTGCCTGGAAAGCATATTCGCAAATAACGACAACAAGATGCGCTGCCTGTGCGGCAATTACCGGGAGCCCCGCAATGGACTCTGCAGCAATGAATACAAACGTAAGTGACAATCGGCATCAATCATCCGACGCTGCTTAGAAAATTCGGACGACATTTCGTCCGAGGGTTATTCGAGAGTTAATTTAGTTTGGAAAACGGCTCCTTTCTTGAATTTCGTGATTGAACTTTGTGATTTTGGTCGAGGGTGGGATCGGACAAATGGATATTTTGTAGCTGATTAAACGAACTTTGTTTTTTTTTTCTTATCAAAACATCACATTTTGACAAAGATCTAATCTTTAGTTGGAACATAAACCATTTTCTATAAACTTAGATTACCAGTTCGTAAATGGGTTTTTCTGTATTACCAAAAGCGAATTTAAGTCAAAAAATTGAATCAAAGTTCGTATTCAAAAACACATACGAACAATTTGGTAATGCGTTTAAAGAAGACATTGATTTAGTAATTTATGAATCCAAAAAGGAAACAATCGCTTTAGAAGAAAGCTGGTATCCGCACTTATGAAATTGCAGCCTTTATGAATGACAGGTGGTAAATTAGAAAGCTGGGATTGGCTCGAACAAATTGGGTGCAACTGCACCCAAGAAATAAATTATCTTCCGTTCTGGTAACGAGTAATCAAACGTCTGAAATATTCCAGATTTTAAGAAACTGTAACAGTCTCCTTTGACGTACCAAAAATAAAAGGCGAACCACTAATTGCAACTGTTTAAAACTTTAATAAAGTTCGAAAGTTGAATTGAAATTTTGCGGTTCTTCATCATTTAAGTATAGTGTGACGGTTGAACCCGTAATAATAGCAAACTGGCTTTGGATATAAAAAATCCTGTAGCTTAACTTATTTAAATTAAACTAAAAATCTATTATTTATTATTTACATTGTAATAAGAAAGAAATTAATTTTTTTAAACAAAATATATTCATGTTATAATTGTCGTCCTACCGAAAATGTAGTTTAAAATCTAAAAGTATACTTAGATATTTATGAATTTCGCGTGCTAAAATATTTTCATTATCATTACCAATAAATTATCAGCTCTTTTATTATTTAGCAACTTTCGTATTTTTATCTCTAAAATCGTATTATACAATTTTAAAAGCTTCGCAGGTATTTCTAACACTCAATTCCCTTACCTTTTAATTTCCGAACGCTTTCCCAGAATTTTTGCATTTCCCAGCAGCTCCATGCCTGCCGCCCCAAACAAAGTGCTCTTAATCACCGTCATTCCAAATCTCCCCCTTCAATTTTAAAGCGACCGCCGCACGATTTGATCGTTCGGCATTCTCGAGAACTCGAGCTTTTCCTTTTCCTCGAGAAGCCTGGCAAGGACGTCGATGTGTTCCACGAGGAACTCGCTGAGACACGTAAAGTCGCGTGCACGCATTATGATAATTAGCCTGGAGTGCGAGTAACCCGGCGTTAAAGTCACCCTCTCCGACGAAATTTCATGCGTCGAAATCGAACGCGACACGCGACTCTGATGCATAGTTTTTTTGGCGACGGACTCGTTTCTTACGACTGATTTATCGGGAAAAGTAGAGCACTCCGGATGTTTAGGCAAAATGCTAATTATTCAAGAAGGCTCAGGCTTAAAGAAAGTCGGGAAATAGATTAGATTTTCTTGTTTTGATTTTGCTCTATACGGTTTTTGTTTCTTTTTATTTATTCAAGCTGATTATTGAAGTTTTTCTTTATATAATATATAAAAATATAGAAAAGTCATTACCAAGATTAAAATTTGGTTTTTATTTATTTTCCTTTTTTAATTTTAAAATTCTTTTTAAAATAACTTAAACTATGTGAAGGGCAATCAAAACGCTTAAAGCAAACTAGGCGACAAAACGGCCAGAGCTTTTACGTATGAAATACCCTTGGAAGTGAGCTTAATGATTTCTCAAGCATATAAAAAATAATAGCAATGTAATAAATTAAATTGTGCGTTTTTAATAAAAGAAACTTGACAAGGACGTCATTTAAACATGTAACTAAAGGACGTCCTTAAAGTTTTGCCCTTTATCAACTACCTATAAATTTTCATTAATGACGTTAATGAAATAAATACTTAATTTTAAATGCAACAAACCTTGATATGTAAATAATTGTAAAAAATTATTAGAAAGCTCAAGGATTACACGTGATTGCGAGCTTGCAAATGAAAGAATGTATAATTTTTCTATTCTTTGGAAAAAGCAAGTTGATTATACATATAATGTTGCTTTCACACTTTTAATTAATGTGTTATATTTCATTAACTTAATGGCGTTGTATTAACGAATGAAGTTGAAAGCTTTCTTAACGAACCTACTGATCTAACGTATTCATGAAAATTCATTTGTAACTTTTATGCTTATCATTTTATATTCCATTACACTTACGTGCGTCATTTTCATTTCGTCGACAATAGAGTTAATATGAAAATCTATGAAAAAATCTGTTGGCTTGAAAGCCCAGTGAAATTAGTGTTAAATACTTCTAATTCAAAATGCACCATTACTTCGTTTTTAAAGGGAACTTTAACGCTTCAAACAAAACGATTCGCTTCCAAAGACGTCCAATTTAAACTAAATCGTTCAAAATCCCCTGAAACTCGGACGAGACTCCGATTTTTCGAAACCGCAAGTATGAAGTTTTCGCGAAATCGCGCAAGTTCTCGAAGTTATTCGCCGCGGCGCATACAGGAACTCCGAGAGAGAGAGAGAGAGAGAGAAAGAGAGTCTCGCGAGTAGAAAATCACGCGCGATAAGCTCGGACGCAGGAAGCTCGCGTGTCGCGCGGCAGTAAAACCCCTGATGCCGGGCTCGAGAAGGAACGAGTGACACGAGATGAAGGAATGAGAGAGAAAAAATGATGGGTGAGAGACCCTGCAGCAAAAATGCTTCGGAAATGCGGGAACCGCTTGAATTCCGAGTGAGATTCCGAGTTGCACAGCGGATCGAGATTGAGGAAGAAATCGAGATTTTAGTCTTCGTTTCTTACCTAATAAATATCAATATTTAAATAGAAGCTGTATTTCTTTTATGAAATTCATAAACTTCAATTGCAAAACACTTGTCAGAGGATAAATTACCTTTCAATGGACTCCATGTAATAAAAAATTTCCAGTAGTCGACTAAAAAACAGGAATATACAATACCGGCAGAACAAAAAACAAGATCCATCGCGGATCAATCGTCTCCGCAAATGGAGCGAAGAAAGATCAATAAATGTGGGCGGTTAAGAATAGGGTGCAGGCCGAAAACGGACAAATTGGAGGAGTTAGCGGGGCGCCAAGAACTCATTGCGCCGACGTGTATAATGGCAGGGCAATTCTTGTGCAAATACCGTTCGTTAAACGATCGGCGCACGGTACGTGTAAAGGACTATTCTCGGGTTTAATCCTCTGCCGGTCGATGAAAAATCTGGGGTCATGAGTCCTTTGTACGAGCCAAAACAGCGGTTTTGTCGGCTATTTTCGGTCTTAATGTATCTTAAAATGGGCTTGCTACATTTCAGACGTCTGTTGAAAAAGCTTTCGTATGCAGTAGCTTATTTCTTGAAAATTTTATTAATAACCTGGATTTTTCCCTTTTCAGGAGTTCACGTACTGTGTAACAGTAACGAAGAATGCACGCCAGGAGCACAGTGTATCGTAGGAAACTCGACGACTTTGGTAGGCAAACGTTGCTATTGTATGCAAGGCTTCGTGGCGGACGTAGACATGCAGTGCAGCGGTCAGTATAAGATGTTTATTTAAGCATCATTGTAATTAGAAAACGTTCAAGATCGAATTTATTTGTTAATTTTTCAGATTTTCTTGAATACTATAAATTAGTTGTTAATGAAATGTGAATACAAATTCGTTAAAAGTTATATTTGGAACTTGATGCTCTTGAGTATAAAAATAATTTTCATAGATTCCATATATTTTATTTAAGAAACTCTACCAATGCACTGTTATTTGTCGTTCATGGACGTTTGCACTGATTGCTCTTTATATTTCTATAAAATGAAAGTTAAATAAATGATTTTTAGAACATAATAAAAATGTAAAAATTAAAAATTAAATTTTAAATTAAAGTTTAATTCTTATAAAAATGTATGTATTATTTAATAGCATTGCAGTTAATTTGTATAATTAAAAAAATCATGATTTTTATAAACTGCTCGTACAATATAATAAACTCATTAAATGTATAAAAAATATATAAAGTAATCTCTGAAAATTATACTTTTTACATTCTCGAATTATCTGCTTAACCCTAAAATATCCTTTTGATGAATTCTTTAGGGATAATAAAAAAAATTTTTAATTGCTTCCGGGTTTATTGTTACAAAATTGCAAAACATAGTCTTCTTAAATTTAAAAAAGGCTTTACGTGACTAGGCCACTATAAACTTCTGATCTGATAAACTTTTTTTTATGAGACATGCAAAGTAGATGGTCGCTACACCAATTGCTAATATATAGAAGACTTTAAATTATAATTTAAAGAACTTACGAGAACTTTTTTTATTGAGTAATTATTTACACGTACATGATTGTAAAAAAGTGTAATTGAGAATCAAACATCTTGCTTTTTTGTCGGTTCGTGAGTTAAATTATCTCAAATACATTTTTAATTTTGTATTATTAAAATTTTGTAGAAATGTTTGAATTTTTTAACAATTTATTTCAATACAATAATTTGAATAAAACTATTAAATTTCATTTGATTTTTTGTATAGATGGTGGTGCAGCTGTTATAGGACTCTCGGCTCTATCATTAATGGCGAGTCTGTTGATTGCTGGAAATGTTTAAGCAATTCATCGAGAAAAAGAATCGAAAAATTAAATTATGAAAAATTAGAAAAAATAAATGATAGATATGACGATGTGTAAAAATTAATTCTACGTTATAATTCAGTTATAAATTACTTGTATAAAAGCGAATTTTCCAAAAGTCTCGAGATTCACAATATAATGAAAAATGAGCTTAGTAAAGAGCAACGCGATTGCCTTTGCATTGAGTGCACAAAAAGAAAATAGTTTTATCAGAGTGTTGAAATTTCATTAACTAATCATAGAAGATTAAAACTTAATTTGAATATTTAATCAAAGTCTACGAGTGTATATTGCAGATTAATAAATCATCTTAAATTCATTTAGATTAGTTAAATAATTCGATTCGACTACTGTCATGAATGCATAGATTTATAGATTTATAACGTTTGTACTTATATTATTGTAAACTGCGAGAAATGTCAACGCAGTGATTTCGATCACGTATTACGTTTTTATAAATATTCGATTATCCTGGATAATCAATCATGCACTAATAAAGTCTTTGATGAAAATTAATTACAAAATCTTGAGAAATGCATACAAATTATTTATATTTTTATATCTATTTTCCTTTTATCTTTGCTGTACTTCCTAATATTTTATGTCTAATCTCTCTATATTATAAAAAGATTTTGCCGCCGCCGCCGCCGTAAATTTGGCTCCGCCCTTTTGCGGCTCCCCCCTCCTGAGGCTTGCACCAACCCCCAATTTGACGTTTTAATTACTTATTTATAAATATGCGTAAAAAGTATATGCGAGTTCGTGATAGTGTGAATGCTTGCATGTTTAGGTTGACTCATGAATCCAAGTGCGCGTACGAGTATATATGTACATGTGTGCGAGTGCGTGATAGTGTGAATGCTTGTATGCGTTGATTCATCATGAATCCATGTGCGTGTACGAGTATGTTATGTGCTTATATACGAGTGCGTGATAGTGTGAATGCTTGTATGGCTGTGTTGATTCATGAATCTATGTGCGTGTGCGAAATTGTATGAGTGTGTATGCGAGTGCGTGATAGTGTGAATGCTTGCATGTCTGGGTTGATTCATGAATCTACGTGCGTGTACGAGTATGTATGTGCATGTTTGTATAAATATACGTGTCCATATGCTTACAAATATGCATGAGCATGTGAATAAATGCGACTCTTTAATTGTAGTTTTATTCGTTAATAGTTTGGAAACTAATTACAAGCAATAATGACCTGTGATAATGTATATATCCTATCATACATAGTATGTGACGTCTATGACCCGTCAGGACAGTCAGGATTCGACAATGAGAATGCACCCTAATGTTATAGCACATGTTCTATAATATAACACTGTATGCGCGTTGGCTGCTATTTACTTCATTCGTTGGCTGACCCATTATCTATTTATTTCTTCAAAACAAAATCAATAAATAGAAACCATCATTCAACAAAATAGAATGTTCTATAGAAACTTGCAACTAAAAGTGATGCTCTAACGAAGAAAATCTTAAAACTGTTTTGAGTTATCCAGAATAGCCCGTTGATTCAACTAACCTGCTTAAAAATATTGAATACAGTGAGTGAGTGAGTCGCTTATACATTTATCAAATGACACGTATCACTAATATATAATAACTGCACTGGCAAAAATGCTTTCTCAAAGTGAGAAAATCGTATCCGTAACAATAACTATAACGACGATGCACAAAAAATCGTTAAGTGATTCTACAGACGATGTCTAGGTATCCAGAAATACCTTCAGAACAACGAGACATCGTCTACAAAGCGATTCATTAAGTGCACTGTCGATGCGTAGAAATTCGATAGCTATTTCTGTATATAGGCGATGTCTATATAGGTGTCCACGAATCCGATGTCTGGAAAAAAGTAATGTTGCGGAAAAAGTTCAAGAGAAATAAATAAACGTTTCCTTTATTATAAATGTAAAAGAAACTGTTCCAATGAATTTCTGCCATTTATATTTTAAAAGATTTAGTGCTCAATATCTATAAGCGTCATTCGTACGTGCTATAAGCACTTAACTAAAAGCAAGAAATCGTACATGCGAAGTGAAAAGAATTACGTGAAGTATTATAGTTTTTAAAAAATTTTCAACTAAATATTTTTAACGTTAAAATTATATACAATTGCGTTGCTGTTTCTTAAATTCTACTATAAATTAAAACAAATTTTCAAATTTATATTACAAATTATCTTTTTTTATTTTATTAAAAGATGGAAGAACATGAGATTTGGCTCAGTCCACTCTTTAATATATTAAAAATATTCTTGAAGACAACAGGTTTGTGGCCATATGAAAAATCCTTCATCAATTTTAGTATGAGAATAATTTATCTTAGTATTATCAATTCATATATAATTCCTTTGGTACGTAACGAAGTATGATATATTTTTGATGAAAATACTTCTTTGAAACTATTTTTATATTAAGGCAATTATCTTTTTAAAAAGTGTATATTATTAAAACTTGCAAATTATTGAAATTTAGATATTAAATATTCATGCTCAATGGGGAAAGGATTCAATAATTATAGTAAAAAACATAGGCGCTGTAGCCCTCTTCAATGGAATCACCCTTAAGTATATTTTTCAAATTATCTGTGAATGGAAGGTATTTATTATTTTAAAGTAATCAAATAAGAATTATTGTAATAGTAAGTAAAAGAGGTAAAATAGTAAGTAAAAGGGTAGTTTAAATTAGATTAGTTTACTAAAATTTTCGAAGAAATCAGCAAAGATTGGAAGGGGCTAAAGGACAATCAAGAAATAAAAATATTGCTGCATTTTACTACACAGGCATACTGGGGATTCCTTTGATGGACTGGTAAACATTACTTTATTTATTTAAGAAATTGATAAAAAATAATTATAAGCTGTTCTAATTTATATTTTTATTGCGGATCCACAACAAATAAAAAGTTGATTGTGTTGTTGACACCCACCTAGTTTAATACTGACTTGATGAGCACGAATCCGGGATCAGAATTACTACATTACACCTCAGTTTTTCAAATTAACAAATATTAGAAAAAGAATACCAGAAATATTAAGGGTGTGTGAAAATTCTCGACATTGCAAGTAGATGATACTACTTTATGTATGTTCTGTTAAAGGCTGGTTTTCTATCTCAAGCATTTGGACATTGTGCTTTCTAAGTTATCATGACCTTTAGCGAAATCAACTTATTCTGTTCTTGAAAGTTCGCTTAAAAAACGCGTGTTATTTTACAAACAAAAATAACGCGTTTGTTAAATTTCATGATATTACGAAATAGTAGAAAATGTCTTTTTAAGATTGGACCAATTCTGTCTTTGACTTACTTACTGTGAGTATAATAATCTGTATTATTTTCCAATAAACATTAATAGTAGATAATAAATTACTCGATTTTCAAGTTTTTCAAAATGGTCCGGTCTTATTGTGCATGCGTGAAGACAGTTGCATAAATTCTGATTTGGATGGATAATAGAAGAAATGTATAAGTAAATTCCATTTCGAAAGTAACATAATTAAAGTATTTTATGATAACAATACATGTTTATTTTTAATTAGACTTAATTCCTTTGCACAAAAAAAATGCTGATAGAGATTTTCTATCAAAATAAAATTGTGATTGTTGATAAATGTAATAGGATAGCAAAAATTGACGTTTGCAACGTATATAAAATTTAAAAAATGCACTATTACCTTACATTTTCAAATTTTATACCAAAAACATTTTGATGTGATTAAAACATTGACAGGAAGTAATAAAATGAGACAAAAGGAAATTTATTGTTATTTTTTCGTAAAAATAAGTTGCGTAATTTTGCTGCCTGTCTGTCCACCAAAAGTAAAAGTTTTTCTTGGAATTTCGTGGGTAAGTTCAAAATCTATAATATAAATACGAACATTTGAATCATTGAAGTAAATTATGCATATTTTAGAAATTAAATAATCAAATAAGTAGTTCTGTTAATTAACTTTTTTTATAATTTGCATTACTCACATTTCTTGAAATGTTCGATCAGTTCTTCTTTCGTCCAGTTGCACGAAGTGAGAGCCAAATATCCTCCATCCACCAAGATTTTATATACGTTCCTTATATACCTCTCGCGTTTATCCTTAGGATTTTCAGGGTGCAAACTGATGGCATCGTAAGTACCCTTGTCATGTGCCAATTTATATACAAAGTCAGAAGAATCCTTGGGTTCAAGGACATCGTAAACACGCAATTGAACTTCATTTAGATTCGCATCGCTCAGAACTTTTTCTGCCAGGTCGATGGCTTTCTGAGAGTAATCAACTCCGGTGAGTTTTTTGAAACCCGCCTCCGCCAAATCCACAAGTGTCATACCGTTACCGCAGCCAAGGTCGATTATCTCATCTGTTTCTTTTGACAGGTTCAGCTTTGCGTCTACAAATCTGTGAAAAAACCATTTTATGTTGTAAAATTACTGTAAATGTTTGTTTAGTATTTTTCGTATTTCAAATTTTTATTTATCACATAATTTACATAAATAAACCTACAGAGATACTTACTACACAAATGTACTTACACATAAGATGGTGTAAAAAAATACTTAAAAGAATCTTATTTAAAAATATTTTATATTTTAAAGTTGTTAGAATAAAATATCGTATTTTGTTAATCCGTAATTTATAAAATCCATGTTTTATAAAAAAATTAGAAAATTGAATGTTTTTCCAGTACTATAACTGTTTTAATTTCATTATAAATAATATTTAGATAAATTTTAGAGTGAATAAGAGCTTTTATTTTTCTATTCATTTTACATTTTATTTATTTATAAAAGAAATCGACGGTAAGTAGTAGAATTCTGCATTCTAAAATTCGAATCTATTAGTTCCACGAAACTGATGGCAGCACTATCCACTAACTGATTCGGCGCGCACCGGTGCACTTGTTTTATTTACTTGTAGCGCGTGTGTGCGTTTTCTGCTAATGTAGAAGGTAGCAGCACATTTTTTAGCCAAACGAAATACTTCAATCGCGAAACGGAAACAGAAATAAGCTCACCTCACTACTTTTTTCGAACTGTCGCTGCCGAACCAGACTTCGCCAACGTCGCCGTGATCCTCGAAGTTTTCAATTTCCAAGGAATAAGTTTTCTCCCAACTGTAAGGTTATAAATCAAAAATACATAGTTTTCTCAAAATATTTATGCAAAATTTTTGAATTTTTACTCACTATTCGAGAGTTCCTAAGGCAGAACAAGTCAATTCTTCCGATGATTTTTCTGCCATGATTTTTTAAACTTTTAAAAAGTACATCAAATGTAATTTTAAGATTTTTGATGACTTTTGTATAATGTTAATGTTGTAAAAAAATTACGTACACTTTCTTTGCGAAGATAGTTTTTTCATGTTATTGAACATGCTTGTGTACTTGTGTAAACTAAACTAACCTGTCGGCCTGCCCAATACAAAATCTAACCTAACCCGGAAATTTTATAATCGCGTGTAGAGTAGAGCCGACGGTGAAAATTTTCCCGTATCATTGCCGTGAGTTCCTCACAATAGCACGATTTTAATATTGTAGTCGTTCGATCGAACAGAGTTTTACAAATAAAATGAGTTCCATTAATTTATCTGGATTTCTAACTTTGGGTGAGTAATGTATCTAGATACTTTACTGATGCTAGAATATTTTTAGTAATTTTGTTTTAGTATTTAGTCTACAATTAGAATGTAATGACAGCTATTTATAGTAAGTTAATGTGCAGGAAAACAATGCATGAAAGTACCAGGCACAACTTTACGTCCAATGTCTGTTGCTGCACAGCCAAAAATTCAGGAAAAGTTGAAGCCAAAAACAGGAATCTTAATGTTAAATATGGGTGGTCCATCGACTACGGATAAAGTTGGAGAATATTTACACAGGATTATGACTGATCGGGATATGATTCAATTACCAGTTCAAAGGTAAATTAAAATTGGTTTTTGTTGACTAAAATAACTAAGGCAAATAGGTGAAAAATTTATAATTGTTTTAGTAAATTAGGACCATGGATTGCTCAAAGACGTACTGCAGAGGTCCAAAAGAAATATGGTGAAATTGGAGGTGGTTCTCCAATTCTTAAATGGACAAATAAGCAAGGAGAATTATTATGTCAAAAACTGGATCAAATATCACCGGAAACTGCACCTCACAAACATTATGTTGGTTTCCGATATGCTGACCCATTAACTGAAGAAACATTAGTAAAAATGGAAGAGTAAGCAGAAATTGTATTACTTTAATTTAAAAATTTTGTAAATAAAAAATTATTCATACTCAATATTGAGATTAGTTTATGAAAATGTAATATATGTTACAGGGATGGCGTGGAACGAACAATTTTATTTTCTCAGTATCCACAGTATAGTTGTGCTACAACTGGATCTAGCTTTAATGCTATTCATAGATTTTACAAGGATAGGTAAGTCTTTTTAAAAAATTTAGCATCTGATTTTGTATCTGATGTAAGTATTTATCTATTTTTGAAAGTAAAAGGGTTTGTAATTTTTTATTAATTTATACAAACTTTAAATGAATATAAATGATGGATAATTTTTGTTTAGGAAGTTTCCAGACAATGTAAAGTGGGGTGTGATTGATAGATGGGCTACACATCCACTTTTAATTAAAACCTTTGCAGAAAGGATAAAAGAAGAATTAAATGCTTTCCCAGAGAATGTCAGGAAAGATGTCATTATACTGTTTTCAGCACATTCACTACCGTTAAAGGTTATTTTCTTTTTTAATTAAAAAATAATCCTACATAAGCCCTTGAATAAATATTATTATTCTTGCAACTTATTTTTTTAAATATTATGGTTTTAGGCAGTGAATAGGGGTGACCCATACCCATCGGAAGTTGGTGCAACAGTCCAATTAGTAATGGAGGAACTGAAGTTTTGCAATCCATACAACTTAGTGTGGCAATCAAAGGTACTTCTTTCGTTAAAAAATGATTTTATGAATCAGAAGCATGTGATCTTGCCAGAGGCTCGTCTTTTTCACAAAATTGAAGTAACCAGATTAATTAATTGACGACGTCATGAGCTTAATTGTACTGGTCATCTAATGTTTAACACACATAGATCAATTATCTCGCAAAAGACGATTGTTTCCGTCAGAAGCATAACAATCTAAATAAAATTTTGGACAAAATCCTAAATAAAATTAATTTCCAGGTTGGACCATTGCCATGGCTAGGACCATTTACAGATGATGCCTTAAAAGCGTACAAAAAGCAAGGCAAAAATAATTTTATTTTGGTGCCTATTGCTTTTGTTAATGAACACATAGAAACTCTCCATGAAATGGACATTGAATATTGCAACGATTTAGGAAAAGAGGTTTGCTAAGTTGAAAATCATAAAAATTAAGCAATTTTAGATTTTTTATAAAAAGTATTAATGCATTAATTAGCTTTCTAGTTAAAATGAGAAACAATTTAAAACAAAAATATCTTTCATATTGATTGATAATATAATAAACTATTTAGAGAGTTAATAATTCTTAAATTTAAAATAAATATTTTAAGTATTATATTAATTATAAATTTTTTCATATTTTATATTTTGAGAAATTGTTAAGTGTTCTAATATTAATTCATTAAATTTATCTGAAATATTATATTGAATGAAAATATTTAAAATTATTTTTCAGTTGAAAATTGAAAGTATAAGGAGGGCAAAAGCACCCAATGATCATCCGCTTTTCATCGAAGCTTTAGCGGATCTTGTCATTAGTCATCTGAAATCTGATAGACTTGTTACACCGAAATTTCTTAATAGATGTCCACACTGTGTTAATCAGAATTGTGTAGATACAAAAAATTGGTTTTCAAAGATATGTAAAGCATGAAGTATTTTATATTAAGAGGTTAAGTTTAAAAATTAGCGTTAATGTTTTATATTTGTATTTTGTTAGTTTTAACAAATAATTGTTTAAGGTTTTTAGCTTGTTAATAAAGGTGGTTGATTAAGTCGTTCTTTCTGCTTTTGATTTTATTATATTGTACAAATTAGTGTATTAAAATAAAAAAATTTTAATTATAACACACAAGCACGAGAGAGATCCATAATGAAATGTATTTTACATTAGAGGATGTTTAACTAAATAATTTTAAGCATTAGATGTATTAAATTGTAATGATTCAACTAATTTCATTTCAGATTTTGATAACGTCACATTTCCAATTTTATATATCTCCGTTATAAAATAGTAATAAAAACATGTTAAAATTAAGATGCATTCATGAATAAATTTCTACAAGAATTCGATGTAAAAGCGATGAACTGTTCTCTAGAAATATCGAGAGATGTAATATCTTATTTGGAAAGTGGATACGAACCTCTTGCTTGGTTTAACTTAGCTCTGGTGGGCAATTAATTGGTTCTATTCGTTTGTCGAATGTCAAGCGAATTGACCTCGAATTTGCATATATGATATTGTTACTGGGAGAAGCCTTCCTATTCAATTTGTAATGCCCAGTTTGTGCCAACTTTTTTTCTTGTAAACAGTAATTTGGAATTTCTGATTCTATATTGGTGACGTAGAAATATAACAAAATGTTTTATTAGGATTCTTTTAAAAGAAGGATTATTTTAGAGTAGATTGAAAAACGTAAGAAATGTTAATGAATTCATGAGTTTTAATTATTAATTTTATTTTTATTTTATTTTAATCTAAAACTTAACTGAACTTTATTTAAGTTATTGAACAACGTATTAAATTATTAAATTAAATTGTTAAATCTAAAATGAAATGTCAAACTAATTTATCTATTAATTAAGTTTTTGCCTTATTGCATTGCATGATAAAATAAGGAATGAAGTATTGTATCAATTATAATGAATTTTAATAATTAATAAACTTAAACTCTGTAAAATAATTTTGTCTGCTCATTATAACAGAAGGTGGAACCAAAATACTGTTGTATTAATTACTGCAAGAGTTATTTAGTTACTCAAGATGTATTGTATAAATTGAATTAAATTTTGCTTAATTCGTTGAAAAACTTTAAGTAAGTTATTTTAAAGCAGTTGAATAAAAATTACATGAAAATTAATAAAAAATTCAAATCTCTAAAAGTTTTTAATTTTTTAGTCATTATTTTATTATTTTCTTATTATTTTAAGTTTTTCTTTGTCATTTTGATAATCACAATTAATTAAAAATAGTTTCTTTTTAACTACATTTTAATTAATTTTATGCTTGACATTATTTAAATATTTACCAAAACACAAAAAATTTTAGTAAACATAGAGCAGTTTAAAACCAAAATAAAGCTTCAATATTTTAGTCTAACGACTAAAAAAAGGTCGCAGAATCCACGCGGATCGGTCATAATTGATTTAGAAAAGTTTGAGAAACTGTCGCTCAGCGCAATTTGCAAATGACACATTACTCATCGCTTGCTTGGGTACGCCAAGTCTTAACAAACCATTAACGAGCAATCGCTCTAAACTGGATACTTCCAGCTTTTCCGTCGTTCTGTATTCATTATCTTCTTCGAAATCAAGCTTTTAGACTGCATTAGATTTAGTTCCAGTCAAGGCGAGATATTTTTAATTTTCACGGTTTAATGCTTAATTGCAAATGAAATTATCCTTGAAAAGAAACGATTTATATTTATCAAGTCTAGAAAGATTTGTATGGTTTTTTTATAAAACAACTCTATAATTAAAATTGCAGATATTATTTATTTTTTAAATTCAGGTACAGTATATAAAACGAAAATAACTTGGGCGTTTTAAGACGCACTTACAATTAATAATTCACTTCAATTTTTCTTTAAATTATCCAAAATTTTATTTCAGAGAATATTCATTTTTTAAATAAGAAACAATGACTAATTACTATTAGAAAATATCATTTTATTAATTTATTTAAAATAAAAACTACTTTAAAAAGACAGAATAATATTTTCATAAATTTAATGGTTGCAGCATTTTCATTAATAACATTCTCATTAAAATTCAATGTTCTATCCTGAAAATTCCGCTCTTGAAAATTAATAATTTGAAGTACCATTAGTCTTGCAAAAAAGTATTGTTTATAAATGGAAAACAGATACCAAAATGAGAAAATTGAATTGTTATTTAATGCACGACATAATAATTAAGTAGGTATAATGGAATATGATACCTCTATAATTTATCATATCACACGTACGTAGATGGGTGATACTGAATATTCAATGAATGATATCGAATATCTCTATTATCACATATCCTTTTAGTTTTACTTAAAATTAATCTAAAAACAGCCGTTTCGTCTAAAATTATGAGTTCATTCAAAATTTATACAAAGAATACCTACAATTTTACGAGATTTTAGAAGATATTTAAATCTAGAGTCAAACAACGTGACTATGACAAGAGTATGATAAAACAAAATCGAGTTTTTAATAAAACATTTTGACATTTTAAATTATTTTAACATTTTAAACTTTTTGTGTTATTAATTAACGTAATAAAACTGCTAATTGCGATTGTATAAATGTTATTTGCATATTGGAATAACTATTAACCATTCTACTTTACTATTCTTTATATTTGCGCTAAATTATCGTCAAATAATTACCTTTTGCTTCCATGGCTTACAATACTTAGGAAAATAAAGCTTTATAACGCTTTTGCAACATTGCTCAAATTACTTTTAATAAATGTAAAACGTTCAATGAGATTATTTTCAAATTTGTAATCCTTAGCTTATTGAATTATATGAAAAATAGAATTGAATTTGAAATTTCTCAAAATTTATTGTGGAGAAATTAAAATTTTTTCTTAATTTCTTCATTAATAAAAAAAAACATTAAAAAATAATGGTTTATGTTGATTTAGTAAATATTTTAAGTGTTGCAGTAAAGTATAGTTCGAATTGTTAAAAAGTTTTTTTTAAATAATTTCAAATTTAGAATCTTTGTTTACTTTAACAATTTATCGACCTCTGCAGAGTACTATAAAATAATTATTTACGTTCTATTGTGAAATAAGTTGTATACTTACGCTGTAAATGTTTGCATAGTTCCGCTCAGTTTCCTTTACGTAATAATAAAAAAATGTGTGACATATCGCTACTTTAGACTTCTGCACTAAAAATACAAAATTGAAATGCAAAGACTATTTCAGACTTAGTTAAAAGCGATTGTTACATGTTAACGCCAATAGAGTGAGAAAATAGAGAAAAATTATCTATTGATATAAAATTGAAATCTAATATTTTTTCTCAATTAAAGATTTGAAAAATGTTATTTTTAATAGGTACATTATAATTATTAACTATTTCAGTATTTGTAATATACATTCTATTCACAGCTAAATTGTATATGTAATTAAATAAAAGATGTTTCTGGTCCCTGCTGTCAACTTTATTTTAAAATTTTCGCTAATATTTCGACTATTTTAGTCATTCTCAGGGTAAATTAATTAAACGTGATGTTTCAACATTTTGTGCAAATTCACCCTGAAAATAACTACAGAAGTAATTGAAATATTGGAGACAGTTTTTAAAATAAATTTGACAGCAGATACCAGTAACATCTTTTATTTCATTATATGTATTATTATATGACATAATAATTGTATAAATAAATATAATTACAAATAATATAAGCAATTATTTGCGATTTTTTAAATCAGGAAAATGATAAATGAAAATCTTATTACTAATCTTGATCTAAAGTCGGGAAATAATGAAGTTACATGAAATGTAACTAATTAACCAATCAGTACTTGGAGCTTGCAAATCTTTATGCCAAAACTTTTCAATCCAATTTATCGCAATTTATTCAGTAGTTGCGATCAGACTCTGTCAGACATTTTTAACTAGACGATTAGTTGGAAAATATCAGTATGAACTTTTTCTTGAGGAAAGCAGCCAGTTTTCGAAAAATATCGGATCTTTGTCATTTGTAATTACGTACTTTAATAGATTATCGATAATTGAGTTCGTTTTTCATCTGTTCCAGTTAATTTGTGATCCTTTCACTATTTGTTATTAAAAAATTCTGTAACATTTCAAAGTTCTGCGATCCATAGATATATTGAAGCCTGGATTCAAGCTTTATTCCAAAATGCTTCTTTCCAAAGCCTAGGATCATTACTATATTATACAAAAGCTGTCATTCACATCAAAATCATCTTTAATAATAGCGTGAAAAGGGTATCGTACGAAACATTTCGGTTCCTGGAAATTCTTCTCGAAGAAAATGAAAAACTAGATCTAAAAAATTCGATTTAAAAAGATTTATCAATATCATTAAAATTTATCAATAATAAATCAAGCTTTCTTTCGAAATTCGTTTAACAATAATGGTAGCCTCATTTTAATGCAAATCGGAAAATATTTGCCGCAATAAAAATCTAAAGTTCCCAGCGAGGCGATAAAAAAGCAAATAACGAAAATAGTATTTGTTTTGAAAAGTACATAAAAGCGTTTTCTTTTCTCGTGACCGCAGCTCCTCCGATGTCTCCCCGAAGGATCACCGGCAGCATCAGCAGCGGCAGTAGGGGCACCAGCATCAGCAGCCCCGCCAGCCTCGCCACCCCCAGCGTCCATCCCCACCAGGGCTCGTCCTTGCACTGCGCCTGTGAGGAGGATCTTACAGGGCGCCGCTCGGCGGCGAGGCATCGCAGCAGCGGCTCTCGCTGCTCCACCAGTTCAGTGGCAGCCGAGGCGCCGCCTATTTAAGGTCCGCGCGAGGCCGCGCGCCGCCAGTGCTGGTTATGACTCCGCGGCGCGCGGAGCCGTCACGGCAGCTGTGACAGGATGTCGCCGTCCGTCCTGGCGACGACGACGAACGGGCACAGTATCATGCACTGCTTACGGCCGCTGTACCTGCTCCCGAGGTTCTGGCTGCTCTTCCTCCTGCTGGCCGCGGGGACCGCGAGGCCCGAGTTCCACCACCTCGAGCACCGGCACTGCAGTCATCAACATCCCAGAGCCCACGAGGTTAGTCGCCTGCGCGCTCCTACTCGCGCTCTCTCACTCTCCCCCGCCGTGTGCGAGAGAGAGGGAGCGCTACTTGTTTGCGAGGGGAGAGAGAGAGAGAGGAGAGACATAACCTACAAGCGACGCGCTCGAGCGGTGAGAGTTAGTGACTCTTTGCGCCAGCCTGGCTCTGTGTGAAAACGAGCGGCGTACGCCGCGCATTGTGCGCGGGTAAACATTGCACGCTCCGAGGACGAGTCCGCATGCTTTTTTTAGGTAGTTACAGGATTTTTAGAGGGACGAGAAGAGCTGCCAGTGGCACTGGAAGGAGCCGTTTCGTCGGCCTGGGCACCGTGGCTTTTTTACCCTACTCTGCAAGATAAATGGTTTATTGATCTTTCCCTTATAATTAGAGTAGCGTGGCGTTCATGCAATTTAAAAATATTACTTTCGCACGTCTAAAATCGCCCTGTCAAGAAGATGGATAAACTTAAAAAGTGTAACAATAATAGTAAGACAAATGCTTTTTTATCAAAAATAGTATTCACTTTAAGTCATTGTTGTTATTCTCGATAATTGGCATTTTGTTCAACCATTTTACATTAAGTTATCAAGGACAATAACTGCTCACACAGTTGTGTTATAAAGCCGATTTTTATAAGACAACTGTGCTTTCAATACATTCTGCTATATTTATGTCAAAATAATATTTATAATTCACATCACATCAACGTCATCAGTAGCTTTTAAAATTTACAAATCATTTTTACCTTCAAATAATGAACTGCGCGAAAAGCCCGAAATTAGATACTTGAACGTCTAGGCAAGAGAAGTATTTATCGCGAAGACGCGTTTGCAGAATACACGCAATGTTTATATCATTTGTGTCTACTGGGCTATTCAATAGCATCGCACTCGTTGCATTGCGTCTTTCTCCCACTTCTCGAGCGTCAGTAGCAGACGACGTCCACTCTTGGGACAACTTAACCTACTTCGACTGCTTTTTAACTTTTTTTTTGACGTTTTGCGGTGTTTCACGCGCTAAAGCATTTCGAATTCTCATGGGAGTATTGAAACATGTCGCCGCATAGTTTTTCTTCATTGATTCGGTAGGAAAAGCATTAAATGTGCCTTTTCTTTTCCAAAAAATCTTTCTTCGTTCTAATTCATTTTTTAGATTTATTTTTTTATTTAATTAATTAATATTTGGCTCAAAAGTATCTTTTGTTCTTATTTATTAGTAGCGTACTTTGATGAATTTAATTTTATTTACAAGAGGATATTTAATTGTTTATTACGTATTATTAGCGAGTTTTTATAAAATAAAATGAAACAGCTATTTTAAGTAATAAATTGCTTTTATATAGATGATTATTACAAAAATAGCTGTTAACAAGTTTTTATCTACTTTTAAATGTCTAAATATTAACTAAAATCCATTGAAATAGGTGTAAAACTTCTTGAATTCTTCCATTGAATCTTTATATTTTTATCAGCATTTGATATAATAATAATTGGTATACATTGAAAGATTTTTTAATATTAAAAGAATTCATAATATTTTTTTATTTTTCTTGTAACCTTTCCAATGCCGCAATGTTACCGTTTGGGCCTTGTTTTCTCTCTTAATTACATTGCGGCAATTTAAAATTATTTACATTATAACATCAGTACTAGTATAAATTTAGCCATTCTTCCGAGTCAACTCATTATTTGAATAGAAGTATTTTTAGTTTAAATTAATATCTAAAGATAATAAAAACTATCTAAAACTAAATATTACTTTTAGTGAAAGTATTGATATTATGAAGTACATATTTAGGTCAAATTGATACTTAATCGTGAAATACTCCTATTCCTATTATTATGGAATAAAAAATGATTAACAATTGAATGATTTTTAATAGAATTAGCTTATTTTTTCAATTATTATCTGTGCCATTTTTTATTTACTTTCTGGTGTACGTGAATTTGAATTTATGGACTGTTAATTTTCTAGTTTATCCTTTTCATTACTTTTTTTACTACTTTTTCTACTTCATTTTTTTCTTCATTTTCCTGGCTAGAACTTTACTCTTCTCTCTTCCGAATAACCAGTTTTCGATTTATATCAACTATTTTCTCATTTCCCTTTAAACTTTTAAGTATTTTTTTTCTGTAGACGTATTTTCCGATTCTTCTTCTTTTTTTATGGCCAAGTTTGATTAATATTAAAATAATTAAACGTTAAAAATCAATTATATAAATGTTAATAATAACAATGAATAATTTGCACCATTTCAATCGTTAACCACGACAAGATATCGTCATAAATACATGGACTTCCTATTTAACTCATGCGTAGGGAGGTTAAAAATGATTTAGTACCTTATGCAATAATTCTATCTCATTCTAAATTTGAAAATTTATAATTTTGTTCCTACGTTCGGTATTAGCATTTTGCACAGAAAGTTTGCAGATGTTACGTTACCTACTGGATTTCAAAATTAAAATAATGAAAATCATACTGCGAATTAAATATAACATTTGTTCCACTGGTTGTCTTACTCATAAATAATTGTAAAGAAAAAACGGAAACAGATACTTCTTTTTAATTAAGCTTAATCAAAACCTTAGAGTAAGTAATCAAGAAACATAGTAAAGAATACATTATTTACGATTTTCTTAAAGAACGGTGTTCTAACTCGTTTGAGGTGAAAACTCTTACGAATATTTATGTCTTGAGCTTTGATGCAGTTTACGTTCTTTCTTTCCAGTTCTTTGTCTTTGTTTTCGTGCTTTTTCTTACTTTAAAGTTTGCAAATTAAGGAAGTAACTAGTATAGTGTTTCATTTTTCGACTAGTAAATGAGTCAAAGAAAAAGTTTGCGAGAAATAAATATTTTATACTTAATTTTCGTTGCCTTAAGATAATCAGACACTAAATTTTAGAGAAACTAATTTTGTTTCGTAATTTTTTAAAAACTTAACAAGATACCATAAAAAAACTGATTCAAGGCTTAAGTTTACAAAAACAAGTTAATAAATACCTTGTTTCTAAGTATTTAAACAGCATTTTCTTAAATTAATAAATCTTAATGAGTACTCACGTTGTTACTGTCCAACGCGGTGAAAAGAAGCGTAATTAATGATTGAATGACAAGTCACATTAAGATAAACGAGGCTTTCTAGTGACCACTTGACACACGTTGCCGTTTTTCTAAATGAAGATGACAAAGCAAGTGAAAACAGCTGTAATCGACTATTCGATGAAAACAGAACGAAACTTTTATTAAGACGCTAATTAATCTCAATGAAATTGGCCTTCAAAATCGTAATAAAAACATCTGATTTCTGAAATTGCGGCCCCTTGCAAAGAGGAAAGCGAATTTCGTAACAATTGTTGATTCGATTATCGGTTGTTTTAATCTGCCAGAAATGCCATTAGCTCGAAGTATAACATTTCGCAAAATATCGCCCTTAATAAATTTAAAGACCCCTCTCAAAAGTATGATAGAGCACGTACTTCCCCGCTGTCATAACCAATTAATGGCAGTACATCCCATGAAAGCGCAGCATATCGAAAGCCGATAATTCAAAACTAATCATCGCAGACGCTCATCGCGGAGGCTACGACGGACAGCCATAAAAATCCCGTATAGAACCCCCGGCCGCGCGATTCGCGGCCGGGATTTCGAGGTTAGGTTGGGCTGCAGAGGCGCGCGCTTGCACGTCACGTGCTCTTGAGCGCGGGCGCAAAGGACGACGGCGCCGGGGTGCGTGCGGAAATTAGGCCAGACTCGTGCCCCCCTCCCCCCCACCCCTCGCGGGGACACGAGGCGCCGCTAGATATTCCCGCTGTCGCAGTCCCCCCAGCGGGGCGGTCCGTCGGTCACGTGCTTCTCTCGCGCGCCGCGGACTGTCGCCTTTGTTTACGTCTCGCCTCCCGCAATCGATACGCAGCCGAGCGTCGGTGCTTGTGATTTTTACGGTTTCTTCTCCTTTGCTTTTTTGCCGAATTCGTTTTTCCCGCTACTGGGGGGCTTCGATGATTGTTCGCTAAATTGCTTTGAGTATCGCTGAAAACAATAGTAAGCATTTTTACTTAGATTGCTTTGAACGATATTTTTGATAAATTAAAATTTAAGGGGGCCGAAATTCTTCTCTGCATTATTTCTTATTACTTACAAAGTTATGTCATTTAAACTGGAATGGAATTTACTTAAAAAAGGGATTCAATAAATATTGCTTTATGTTAACGATACTGTATTAAAAAAAAAATGCTTTTATACTATCAGCTTTAATTTAAAATATTATTAACATTTCAATCACGTAATGCTATATAGAAATAGTCTACTGCAGAAACTCATTTCAAGTTCAAGGCTCACTCTACTGCAATGCTCTCTCCCCTCTCTGTACTTTTAGCAGAAATTCAAAGCATGTAGCTATTGCGTCATAAGATTTTTAATTCGCCAATTAAATATTGAATGAATTTACGTTATACAAAAAGTAATCAGTTACAATTTCTGACGTAAAAATTTCTGTTAAAAATGTATACAATTTCTAGAAAATTTAATGGCATATATTGAATGTAACCAGTTTCAGTGCAAGAAATGGAAGAGAATTTCTGCATATAAAAACTAACTCTACAACCTCGCTCGACGATTGCTTAATCTCGTTACAGTTAAGAACCTTTTTTAAGATCTTGCAGAATCTGCAACATCATGCAAGACTTGTGTGGATTTCTCGTGGAGATCTCTCGCTTTCAATATTGCAATAGGTATTTTTTTTCACGCGCGCTTACAACCAGATTTATGCAGGATCTTGTGAGGGCTGCCTTTTAGATATAAAATATCTAATGCACAGAAAATTTTGTAAGAACGATCGCTGTCTGTGTTATAATTCTTCAGGATTCTCGCAAGATCCAGTCATGAACATGCATTTACGTTTTCAGATTATGAAAGGGTCTTGTAATATCATACGTTTAAATTTATTTCATATTTGTATTTAAGAAATTTATGAGGTCAATTTGATTAGCAGCACATATAATTAGCTAAGATTTTATCAAATACGAATCTTCTCTATTTATCAAATAAAGAAAACTAACTTAAATATTTTTTCTTGCGAAACTAGTTTACTCATTTAGTTTTTCTTATACAATTAAAAACACTGTATTTATTGGATTTTCGACACCGTTTTAATCAACTGTATCATTGAAGAAAGGATCCTTTAGCAATTCTTCAGCTTTATACCTTTCCTTAACTTGCAGCCTTTGATCTTTAACAATGAAAATGAAAATGCTTTACAAAATGAAACGACGATCGGTTGAATAAAGCGCCGACAAAATTCCGGCACTACAAAAGCTAATCCCATTATCCGGGCAGAGAATTTCGTAAGCTCCAGCCGGCGAATTAAGATCTCGGTGCGCTGAACTTTAAGGGCCTCATAAATACAGCGGCGAAAGAACCTTGCGCTCGCAGCGCCCCGAGAATATCGAAGCGGGGACATAAATATAAAACAAGAAGGCCCTTGTGTGCTCGCGCATCGGTAAGGCACGAGGAGTAGGAAGCGGCGGCCGGTCGGTATTTCGAGCCCCCTTGTCTCGTAAAAAAAGCGGCTGCGCACTTGAGAATCGATAAGGGGGCGGGAAATAAGAAGGAGAGGCGCCGCTGGCGCGAGCTTCTTCTGGATTCAAGCTAGGAAAGGAGGTTAAAGAGCGCTTCGCGTCAGCTGTCGTCGCAGAGCCGACGCGCATATAGTTAACTCATTCCTGTCACGAAGCGCCGAGGAGCTAAGCACACTTTTGACGGATTCGAAAGTGGAACGGATCGACGCGCGTATATAATTATATCGAGGGTTATTATCGTCCGAGATATCGTATCGCGGCCTTGATGACCACTTTTTTGCGCTTGATTACGTTGATTTTCTAGCAGCTGGTCAAGGCTAATATTTCATTTGCGAATGCATTTTTCATTCAGAACAGTAGGTAGTATTTTAAGGTTTACGCGGAAAACATTGCTAATTAAAACGAAACTTATCGGCGAGACTTTCGAGTTAGTTTTCATAAGGAGAAGCAAGGGAAAGCTTCCGTTAATTATAGATTCAATGTAACATGAAATGCTTCAACTGTTTGGGTTTTATCGCCGCGACTGGCTTAAGAATAGTTTAAATGCAAAACAAACCTCGGCGATGAACCAAGTTTTTAAACAATTTGAATGCACCGTTGTTCCAACAAACCTTTTGTCTTTTTACGCTCTCGTATAAGCTCACTGAAAGGATTATTACAAATTAACGATCTGAATACATTAAAGAACTCAAGGACGCGTTCCCTTGCAAAACTAGGCTATATGATACTTTTTGCACCATGAAAAAATCAACTTTACAACGTAGTAGTACCTGTAAAACGCAACAGCAAAAGGTTCAAAGGAAAACGCGCGCAATAATAGACAGTCGAAAAATTGCCGCGTTAATTCGCGATATGTCAGTAATAGAGTAGTTGCCTTAATCAACCGAAGCGTGACGAGCGTCGCAGTAGTCAACGTAAAGCGAGTTCGACAGCTTACCGCGTCACGCTCCGATTTTCACGACGAATATACATCTCTTTTTCTTTCCTGCCTTGAGTGTAAGCTCGGATATATATGTATGCAGTTTGCATTCGTCGATTGAACGTGATCTTGACGTCGCGGCACGTGTAAACAGCCGGGTGTCGTAGTCACCCGCAGGCTGCTACGACTCTGAGTCACCTTTCGCGAGGCTCGTTTAACCGATGTTGTAGGATTAGGTTGCAAATAGGAAGTGGATTCTTTTTCTGGATAAACACCTGCGTTATTTTGTTTCTGGATTTTGTAGAAACTTTTTATAACTTTCTCACTTAGTAAGCACGGAGTGGAATTGTAAAGCAGCTGATATTATATATAGTTCAACTTTCTCTCGAGAAAATCTTGGTGCATCTCGTGCAGCAAGTCTGTAGATAAACTTGCCCGTGTTCAAGATAGACTCAGTTACGTATTTTTATAGGAAAATTGGGTGACGTCTGGATACATATATAACCTCGTGGAAGAAAGTTGTTATAGACTTCTAATCGACGTGAATAATGGTACGTTTTCCCGTTTTAGACGCTAAAATTCACTTAGATATCGTTTATTGCGGATGCACGTTGAATATCGATTAGCATCGACTGAGAACTTTGATTACTTCCGATTTCCAAATTCGACTGACACAATTATCTTTGATCGAAATAAAAAACGAACATCGGTTTATCGATTAGTAAGAAACAAACTTTAGCACGTGTATGAATTGCAGTGGGTTACTGTGAGTCGAATAAAATTCTGATAGAAATTCGATAAGCAGATAAGCCTTTATAGAAGTCGAAAGTTGTAGTTTTATTGCAGCATTGAATAGCGTATTGAATAATCGTTTGAAAGCAACGTAAAAAGGCTGAAATTTTTCAAAAGATCACTTGCACTGGATAATACTTCGGCTATTGTTCAACTTTACACCATATTATTATATTAATTTTTTAAGTTTTTTAAAAATAGTGATTTTGTCATTATTACATTTTTATACATTTATAGGAACATCTGCTTCAAAAATTTTAATTATCTTCTCACGAAAGAAACTAATCTACGTCTTTTATGCACAAAATACTTAGAACAATAGTATCTCCCGTACAATCGTACGCACGACAAATTTTTACAATTACCCCTCAGATTTATCAACTCAACCAGCGACCTAATCGTAAAAAGTTGAAAAAATCTGATAGCAGACGAAATCACCTAAAAAACCAGATCCTTCACCGGCTGCGAAAATGTGCAGTTCGCGTGGTGCCAGCGGATAATTACCCGGCACGAGAACAGCCGCGGCAGAACGAAGCCGTGTACGGTTTATCCATATTTAGCCGGCATAAACAATCCGAGCACCGGTATATTTATTTTGGTAGCTTGGCATCCGGTCGCGTAATTACGCAAAGTGCCTCTAGCCTCCTCACATGCATAAGGCTTCGTACGTGAGTCGAGCAGCTTGCCCCTATGATTTTCGTGCTTCCTGCATGCCAGGCGCGTCTCCGACGCGCAGATTTCGCGAACGCTCTCAAACGAGTTGCCATTTGCGTTTTTTGCGGAAAACGAAGGAGCACCGGTTTCTTTCTGCCTCGGATTCGAGGGCAACACCTTGTGCGGTGACGACGATTTTCTTGTTGAGTAATTTTATGTAACTGTAAGGCAAGATTTTGGTAACTTTTGAGGAGTTTTTGGCAAAAAAATTTATTGTTTTGGGTATAAATAGTGAGTTAAGATGTCGGTAATCTATAAAGAATAGGAAAGAACAAGTAGCAGTTTAAAAAGGCTTAGTTTTCCGAGTGATTATTTTAACAATCACAAAAAATACTCATTTCCTGCGTAAAGCCAACATCTCTAATTACTGTAATGGCTACTGTTATTGCTACGAGTTTTTTTCCACTTCCAAGTCGTTTCTTTAATTATTCACTATCAGAAAAGCAGTATTTAAATAATATATTTAATAACGTTGCAGTTTTTACGTATAATGAAACTCCAACCTGTTGCATTCTTTTTACTTGCAGTAGAAAATAAGAAATCATGAATATCATTGTACGATATGCTTACTCCGTTGTGCAAACTATTTAAGCCAGAGAAGTATTAAATAATAATGCTTTTGCAATATGATTTATTTTCTTTTCCAGTTTTTCTTTTAACATTCGTTACATTTTATACCAAGACGAATAATAGAGCGTAAAATGAAACCTTCGCATCGATTTCATAACTTAAATTTGGTTAATAAATACGGAATTTAACAACCGATATTAAGATAAGATTTTATTCTCTTCTGTCAAAATAGAATATGCTTTATTATTTTTAAATTTATAGTATATAATTACTAAATTTGAAAAAAAAAATTTATTATCCAGATTCTGGAAAACGAAAACTCGCGCTAATAATATTCCGCAACCTATTGTTATATATCGGTACTGAAATAACGCCGAAGGTAACGTACCCACATTGTTTAGAAAGCGTTCAATATTTTTTTGCTTATAAGCAAAACTGGTTCCTGGCCTGTGACACATTGAACGCGAAGCAGTTAAGTATTCCAAGCATTTCTGGGTAAAAACTCGTTTTGTCCTGTAAATTTTACAGAAAGCAACACGTTGGATGGAAAAAGTAGAGTTTAAAGCTTACGTAATAGTAGATGAGTGACTGACACGGACTAATTGAATGTACGGCGTTTAAGGAGAATAACGAAATAATTTCTTTCCCAATTTTCTCGATCGCGGCGCGTTTCTTTAGCTATTTTCTGAATTTACTTTAGCAGCTAATAAAGATTATACAATTTTCGGCAATAAAAAAAGTTAGATAAGAATCACCGAGGCTATAATTGACATAATACGTCTTTGCTTGGATTTCCAAACGTTAATTCGATAAACGGCGCGAACTATTGCTTTATCAACGGCAACAATAGAATAAATTAGCCCCTGCAACAATAAATTGTTCTTTCTCGAATCCACACTCGATATTGTGCATTGCGTAACTCAATTGAAGAAATCATCAGATCTAAATAAATCCTTGCAAGTGCCGACGTAAGAAGAGTGTTAAACCGCCATTCCATTCACCTGTAAATCCAACCCTTTTTTCTTCCTCCTTCTATATACGCTCGCTGACCTCGTGAAATCGGACAATAACTTCCATATCTGATTTCTCTTTCCGAGCGATACAATCCGACAGATTGAATTCTAAGGTTAAATTTTCTTCGGGTACATCGAAAGCTAAAGGAAACTTTAATTGCTGATTTATTTAATGATTTACATGGCGAGAAAACCTTTGTAATTAAATTGATTTTTTTTAATAATCATTCTGCAGCACCTGCTGAGAATGCATTTCCTGGTTAATCAAGCGCAAACACTTTTCGTTCTGATTTATATTAGTCGCTTATCTTTTTAATTTTGTTTTAACCTTGAATAACTTTTTACCACCCATAAATTATTTTTTTTTTATTTAAAAATAATTATTAATTATAGTCTCGCGTGCAAGTTCGTTAAATCATTAAATTTAAATTCAATTAGATATTGACAAGAATTGATTCGAAATTCTTAAAAAATAACACTGATACTCAATTTATATAAAAAATAAAAGTACTTTATGAACAAGATATATATTTTTTGACTTATTTATACTAAAATTATTTAATGTTACATTCTGCACAGGACTTAACAGGATAATAAGTACATAATACTCATTAAATTTACGAGTATCATAAATAACATTTTATCCATTTAGTCATATTAAATAATCGACAGAAATCCCGAAAAAAATATATGTGCCTGTGTACTTCATAAGTCAACATCAGCCCACAAATTTTAATAACTCCATTCACGACTTCCTCATCATCGTAAAAATTATACTTAAAGTCCCCAAATTGCACTCGTAAATTTTTACAATCTCCCAAGGCTAATACAGACGGTGCCGCTTTCAAAAATAGTTGTGTACCCGAAGTCAAGAGCGTAATTACTCGTGCTTCACTTCCTAAATAATTAAAGCTGCCGAGTGTTTTCCTTACTTATTAGTTCACGGTGTCTACAAAATGGGAATAAGAAGGTCTACGTCAGTTTTTCACGGGATTTATTGCGTATCCTTAACAACGCTTGAGAAATTGCATTCCCGGCGGAAATTGTTGCTAAATTATGTAGCTGAATTTTCGTGAAGTCGCTTTGAAAATTAGTAAAAGGAAAATTTAGGAGAAACGTAAAAGTGATAAAACCAACAAAAGATTTCTACAGTTTTTACTAAACCTGGTTTGAGAATACTTTTTGTCAACGAAACGAGCGTTTGTAATATTTTTTTTTACAATTTCAAACGAGTAGAAAGTTTCACCGGGACTCATTCTGAATAATAAAACAAAAAATAAGGAATGTATTTGTTTGACTTTCGTAAAGATTTGTTGTGTTTGTTATTTCTTTCTATAGATTTTTAGCAAACAACTTATGTAATTTTATAATTACATTTTGATCGTTAAATTTATATAAAATAATTAAAACTGGTTTTATTAGCAGAAAAGTAGCTCACAATGGTTCAATAATTTCTCAGGCTTTTCATTAAATTTATTACCTTTCAAGTCATTTTGTTCAATTAGAAGATTTCGAAATTCGCAGTATTTTCCATTTCATTCGCAGGTTATAAAAGTCTGCGGGAAAAAGTGGTGTTGTTGACGTTGCTTCCAAGGCGTAAACTGCGATAAACGTTATTCTTACTCCAATCGTAGGTACTGAAATGACACGATGTCCCACATTTACTGTTGCCTCAGGCAGTTTTACCGTAAATTTCACGATAATTTCTATCAGAAAATTCTTTTTGTATACGAGAAACAAGCAATCACTTCATTTTTCTTGTCGTCATTTTGTGGATTTCTCGTACGAGATATAACTCTGCAAAGTATAAAATGTGTAATGCGTACAGTTATAGACTTCGAACGTTAGAAGTAAAAGTGTTTTATGTGCATTTTCTTGCCTAAGATGCTTATGCAAATTGGACAATAATGTTTGTTTTATGCGCATTAGTTACTAAACACAATAAAAAGTTACTCTGGAAACCTTGCAATCTACCTAATTTTATTAACCACGCGGCTCCTTAATTACGGGCATTACAAGCTAAATAAAATTTGAAGGATGAAAAATTCGCTAAGAAATTTCACATTCACCAAAGCTTCGACACGTTTCCTCAATTATCCTCACCCACCTAAACTCATTTCGAAGAATAAAAGAAGGAACAAAGGTTTCGTCTGAAAAATATTTAGGCAACAGCAGCTTTTATACGAAGCCGTCACGACAATTCCTTTTCCAAGAGAATTTAGTTCCTCGCTGTGTGAATTCACAGCGTACTACGTGCTTTGAGATCATTAAATGTGAACTACTTTCGGCGCATTTTCATCGGTTTGTGCGCTGCTCTTTTTTCTGTGCCTCAGGTATCAACAAAAAAAAAACGGACGCCTTATACCTTCATTATCCCGGGGAAAAGATAAGCGCGAAATTGAGAGAAGCTTTTCTGATGTATGGAAACGATCAAACTTTTTTATGTTGCCCCTCTGGGTTTATTTTCATTTTTGTCTGGAAGAGATTCTGGAAGATTATCCGAGATAATTTTCTACGTTGTGCTTTGAATTTAAGTTGCTTCGCATGCGGTTTCGCTTTATCTTAAGAGGTTCAATAGTTTAGTGATTGGTGAAATAATTGATTTTTCAAAGAATTTTATAATGATTGAAATTTGAACTCAATGTTAATAATTTCAATTTACTACTTATAAGAGTTTGTGGCTACATAATTGATTGGGATATTTAATCAGTCTCTAGAAATTGTAATCTATAATTGCATAATACTTTGTTTCTACCGAGGCGGTCAATCTTAGAAGCTGGCAACGAAAAGTGCTATAAATTCAGTAAACAAATGTGTGTCAACCGAAAGGTATACTTCAATTTTTAAAACATCAATACTCTGTAAAACTCGCAGAATAAAATATACCAGATAAACTTAATCTTCTAATACCATCTCTCCCACATTAAGCCTGCAATCAATTACTTTCAAACTCTCGCAATCTTCAAAAATGTAAAATTGTAAAAGCGAGTAAGAACCAGCTATCTCTTCGTTTGCATAAATCAAGCAAGTTAGCTCAGCGCGGAACTCGAGAAAAAATGCTATCGACCAGACACTTTGCATCCGCTCTTTACGCTCTGTATGCCCGCCGCTTGTCTGGTGTACCTGCTCCAAAAAAAAAAGGCCGCCGGCAATCGATGCGCCAGAAAGCGTAACGCGGATGTTGACAAATTGCGGAGGGCAGAAATTTCATAAGAGGCCCGAAGACCCAAAGGATTACGAACGACGCGCGGCGCTCGTTCCTGCATCGTTCCATTATGTCTTATGAAACGCCGTGAATTTTCATTAAAAGCAAGAGAGCAGCAGCCGGCGAGGAAAAAGTGGGGAGTGAGAGCATCGTGGAAACGATTCTGCAGTCTCACGAAACTTGGAGAACGGGGCGTGGTGGCCGACTGCTGTTCTTTACCTTTGGAGATAACAGTGCGAGAGCGCTTTATTTTGCTTCTTTATGTAATTGCGAAATTAAAATTTTCGCTTCGGCGCTGCTGTGCTGCAAGCTTTCAGAGGTATCAGCGTGCTGTCTGAACCTTGTCGGCGTTAATTTTGTAATTAATGTTGCGTGAAGGGGTATAATCTATTTTTTTGTCAATTACTTTGTCGGTACCGTTTGTTGGGACGGATGATGGAAGTATTTTAGTACTCGCATAATACAAATTACTTTCGAATTATTTTAATTGGTGATAAAAATGGAGTTATTTCAGTTTTGTTGGTTGTGCAAAATTATCGGGCAAATGTTGTCCGGTTAGCAGATCGTTGGCTTGGACAATTCGTTTATACAATTAGAAATTATGTTATATAAATGTTGGTAATGGCGCAAAAATATAAAAAATTGCAGTATTGTTAAAATCGAATTATTTACAAGTTCACGTTTATTTTTTCAAGATTTTTCTTTGAAAAATAGAAAATTATCAACTTAAATTTTACAGCTATTTTATGTAATCCAAAGTAATTTATGGATTGCAGTCCGTTTAAAAGTTATAGATCGTTTGTATTTTAGTTAGACAAATTTATGGCTTTATAAGGAAAACGAATTATACAACAAAACGTTCCTGGAATATTAAAATTCAATTTGTGTTTCCGACGTTAGATAGTAATAATTTAAGATGTGAATTATGTTATAAATTCAAGATGAAATAGATCTTAAATAGTGTTAAACTGTTGAAAAGTTTTACTTAACTATAATTTTTTATCAGACATTATATAAGTATTCAATTAATAAAGGAATTTCATTTACATATCCATTATTCCAATAACTAGATATTTCACATTAAATCTATCGTTGCTTATTTTTCATTTCGCGGACTTAATAAAATCTAACTAACTTTCTGCTTTTACTTGTTATGAAATAAATTTAAATATAAAAATTTTATAATAAACTGTATTTTCATGCGGATCTTCAAAAGCTAGCTTTCTAAACATTAAATTAGTAACATGTCTTATTTACTTTCGTTTTACTATGCAAACAAAATGCAAAATCTAACAGCTCTAAAGAGGCTGAAAATAGCACCAAGTGCAATCGTTTAAATAAATACTTATTAGAGAATCAATGACTTTAAATAAAGAATAAATAATGGGTAAAAAAAAATTTGTTGTAGCTTCGCACATTCAAAACATTTAAATATTTAAATTCGTGCGGTCTAAGATTTACCGCATATAATATTATGATTTTAACGTTATAATGTTATTATAATTTAAAAGTTATGATATTATATTTAAACCTTATATTTAAATTCATAAATATTTCTTCGAAACAGTCTGGTCATATTCGATTTTGTTTTATTACTTTATGCCAAGAAATTTTATCTGTTTGATTAATTTTGCATTTGCACCCGCCAACTATTTTTACAATTTAAAAAAGAACTACTTTCTTCTCCTAAAAATTGAATTCGAAGTTGAGCTAATGTTTTCAATAATACAGGGCCAATGTTCGATACGGCATTCCGCGATAATCGATATTAAAAACTTGAGTTTCGTCGGCGCAACCGATCAGCATTTCATTTTAATGTACAATTATCCTCACAGGCTCAGCTCGGCGTTTCCCAACGCGACATTGTGAAACCTGTCACCCGGCGACAATGCCATTACGACAAACGCAAAAAAAGAGAGGCGCGCGCTGCAGCGAATAAAAACAAAAAGCTCGCACAGACACAGAGACTTCCCCCTTTGCGCAAGTAAATCGCGAATAATGAGCAGTATCGCAAGCGCGCATGCGCGCCTAAGGGAAGCAAAAAATAAGACACGGCTGCTCTCTCTGTTTAGAAGCGCGGTACTCGCTCCGCTTCTCCTCGCTGTACTCACATCATTATGCACGGTGCGCTCAGGCAACCGGAAAAGAGAGCTGCAACAACGATCGTGTTTCCGGTTGGTAATATCCCTTTGAAGGGTCGAATATCTCGCCCTTTCGTAGAAATTACAATCCGGAGATGGAAGGAAGGCGCACGTAAGAAGCGATGGTTCAATGCAAAATAATTAACGGCGGCTGCATCTTTCCAGCCGGGAGGAAGAGGATGAAGCCGAGCAGAAGTAACGCGAGAACTACGGCGAAGCCTCCGGCAAACATCTGCGCAGCTTTGCCGAGGCTTTGAGTGCTAAGCAATCCTGCGCTGTGTACGTTTTCCTGGAAATATCGCTTTGTTGGATGTTAACAAGCAAATGGGCTGCTGCTGCCGCTGTTGTTGCCCGTCTGTCTTCAGGCAGTCGTAAAAGAAGGTTGTTGCGCCGAAATCTTCGTAATCACAAGGGCCTTGGCGGCTGCTCTTTAAGATATTACCGTTTTCCAACGTTAATTACTCGTGTTTAAAAAAGGTCTGCGGTGAAATTGTAATTATAACTAAAACTGGTTAGAAACTACGCTAGCAGTCTAACTTATCTTTAGCAAATAAATTTATTAATGAAAAACGAGAGCCGTTTTGTAATTAAGGAAAATGATAGTTCAATTTGTAGTTCTCATTGATTTAATCGAATCTTTTCTTTCTGTTACAGGTGAGTTCCTTTAACGATCTCTCGGTAATAATAGTCTTCCGTATCACGTAAGTTAAAACACATTTTAATATTTAAACTAGAGAAAACGTTTTAGAATACGATATAAACGAACCGTCACATTTTTCATTTTGAAATGATTTATTGATTTTCCAATATTATTTAATTGCAAATTCCAATTGAATTCAATTCGAAATTACCTGCAAGCGCAAAATGTCTTTTAATGACTTTAATTTTGAATGAAAATTTAGTCTTTTGTTCGAATTAAGCCGAGCAATAGTTGAATATTTTATATTATAAAAGTCATTTAAATAATAGATGCTATTAAAAATGTCGCGAGATTTATATGTCAGGATTTTTTCCCACTAAAACTGATCTTGAAAAAGTTCCGAAATCAAAAAGAGAAAATTCGTAAATCATCCGTCAAATAGCTTTCGTTTATTAAAGGAATATATTCGCCGGCGTTCCGCAAAAGCCATCATCAGACCTAAAATTTCATTTCATTTTCATTTCGAGCGAGCAACTTTTCCAGCCCGCAGACGCGGCCGTGTGCGCTCGCCTCGGCACTCTGCGGTTTTCCATTGAAAATCCAAAAGCAGAATGACCCTCGAAGGCTTCGACGAGAGCCGAAATGAACGGAGGGAGAAGCGTTATTTGGAGCGTTCGAATTTCGCCCGAGCCTGAAATTCGTTTCGCTCGATTGCTAAACTTGATAGAAACTGAGACGGAAAGTATCCCGGCACGCAAAAACAAATACGACAAAGCGCCGCTCTGCCCGAGAGTTAAGAAAATTTCTGGAATTCACTTTGAAGGAGATTCCTTTTTCTGGAGTAAACGTATACGCTGTTTTTTTTAGGAATCCAATTGCTGTTCATTGTACTTTGTAATTAGATTGCGTGGAAATATTAGCCGTTCGTGGAAATGATAAGGATAAATGTTAATGTTTACGACGTTGCAACATTCTTTGATTGTAATGGTTTATTATGCGGAAATTAACATTTAGATTGCTAAGTGATACTGTAATGCAACGCAATAATCGTAATGCGAATCTGACGTAAAAATTGCTTTCATGTAACCAATTATTTTCCATTTATGGTTTATGAAAAGAAAAGTAAGTTCTTGACAACGTGAAAGTGCAAAGAAAAAGTAAAATGTTTCCGTGAAAAAGTAATATTTGCTGCTTTTCTCCTCTTATATTTTTTACATCATTAGTATACATTTACAAAGTTCAACAAACATTTTTTCTAAGATAATGACTTCGTTACAAGTAAAATTTTAATTTCTCCGCTTGAAACATCAGCAACTTTATATAATGCATATCGTTAACAACATTGCTCGTGAATATAATGGTTTTACTTGAAATACAATTGAAATTCACATTTGTTGCTCATTTAAAATTCTCATTCATAGGAGTTACATGTTAGGTCAAAAAATAATTACATTTAATTTTACCTCCGAGTTTAAATGTCTAAAACAGGTGAATGAATCAATGTCTTACTTTCTATTATGTCATTTTCTGCCGTGAAACATGAAGATACAAAAATGTCACTAACGGACAAGTACACTTCTATATTATGAAAATTTTTTCCATTAAAACAAAAAACCATAGCGAAATTAAACAATAACCAGAACAGTGAATTTTTTCAAGCGTAATACAACGCAATTTAAAGCAAATTGCAATTTTAAGTAAAAACGTAATTTGATTTCCTGACCTTAAAAAAAAATATAAAATAGCGAAATAAAGTTTCTCTTTCCGCGCGGAACGACCTTTCCGCAAAAATTGAGAAAATCTTTTAAACCCCCAAGTCCAATTATCCAAAATCCAAGTAGCAGCCTCTTAAAAAAGCACGTAAAAAACAAACAGCAACGATTATCCTAACGTAATACTAGAAACGAATTAATCGGTACCTCGGAGCGAAAGGTCAACGTTCCTCGCTCCTTCCCTCCTCTCGGCGCAATAATTTTCGGAAACTCGGTCATTCAACGCTAATTCACGCAGCTTAGCGACGTAAACGAGCCGCGCTTCGGCGGTTTATTAACTTCCGGCGCGACGAAACTTGCCTGTAGTTTTAAGTTGCCGCTTTTGCCATTAGGCGGCTCTAGCAAAAAAGAGCGCTGGTTTGTTTGCTCGGCGGGGAATATGCTTGCCTTTTCTTTTTGAGCGCGGCTTTTTGCGGAAAAGTTGTTGATACATTTTCGGACGGGAATAGTTATAGTGTCTTGTTACCGTTTTAATAACCCACTCGGCTTGTAAGAGAGAGTAGGAACCGGAACTATATTACGAATGTTGAAAGACCCGTACGTTTGTGTTTATAGTTTTCGAGGGTTTTAACGGCTTGCTGAAATGTCACCAACTGTATTTATTTACAAGTGACTAATAACATCAGAGCTAGTGGTTCCGAATCCACTATAAACTGTAGGTCTCCATAATACAGAGCTATGTAAAACTCGAAAAGAGGACTTGGGTAGGCTGTAAATATAAAAAAAAAAATCTTTGCTCGCGGGGTTTTTGGTGTCGAAAATTCAAGTGTATTTATTTTTGAATTAAGTGAAACGTTGCTAATTTTCAACGAGAAATTGGCCTAATTTGCAAATTAACACTTAATCGCCCGACGCTTTACACAGATTTATTCAAATCATGATGAATTGCACTTGAGGCGATAATTTTAAGAAAGTTGTAAATAAAAAATTGGCTAGAGCTATAATTATATACTATCTTTAAACTTTAAAGTTTTGTAAAAACTTGAAAATGAATGAAAGTTTGAAATCGTACTTTTTTAAGTGAACAATAAAATTAACTATATTTAGAAGCCTGTTATATTTTAAAAGCGAAAAATATTGAAGGCTTTTAATAAATATTCATTTTTAAAGAGCTACTTGACGAGAATATTGGTCGAATAGTTTTAGAGAAAATTTAAAAACTCAGTATTCTAATTCTCCTAAGTAAAATTGGAAGCTGCATTAAAATTTCAAATGAATTTTCATTAAAATAAAATTTTTAACCAAAGAAATATTCTGCGATGCGATTAATATTAATTCAAATTACTCTCCAAGCTACTCTTTAGCATTCAATTCCTTTCTCGCAGCGGCATATTTAAGCTCTTCTTTTATTGAAAAGGCATATCTTAATTGAAGACCCTCCGTAAAACAGGCGATAATCGCGCAATTTGGGTTAGGAATTACGGCGGCTGCTCCGTGAAATCTTAAAAATCCGATTACGGACGTAAATCAAAGTTATTGGATTGTCGACCTAATAAGACATATTCGACCTTCTGCAAACTCACTGCAAAAGCTTTCTTCTTTTCTCCTGGAAAGAAATCGAATGGACAAGGACACGGGCTTCCCGTCCAGAAAGCCGAAAACAAAACGGAGCCGGCCGTAACCGATAATAACGATAATTAGAAAGTGCCGCGACTACGCGTCCGCTTCTTTTAGAAGTGGAGCTGCTGTACGTAAAACAGGTGAAGGTGCTGCTTTCCTTATCTTGCATCGCCTGTCGGCGAGTTCATTGTAATGGAGCTGCTCGAGACGTGTAACTTTTTTGAGCTCGAGAAATTTCGGTTCGACAAGAAGGAGGCTCGATTTTTTGGAAGAGAGACGCGAGGAGTGACATACTTTTCCAAATTATTTATATGGATTTTTGAGTGACGGTTGTTATTGGGATTTGGTTGGGAGTTTTTTTGCTTGAAGCTCATTCGTTTAAAATTATAATATATTCTCAAGAGTAGTTTTAAAAGTGTATACATATCGTATCCTGGATTAACAAATAGATTTACTATTTTGTTCAAAATTAAAAATTACAGCGTGTAAAACTAGGAATTAAAGGAACAAGACAAAGGTTGCAAATAGTAACAAGAAGTTCAACGTATCGTTCACTTTCACATTATGCAATCTCTAACGACACCTAAATCTATACTCCACGACGAAGCCGTTCTAAAACAATGAATTTCAAAATCCACTAACTATTCCCCTAAAAACACTCGTACATTCATCCACTCCGTGCGAAGCAGAGGTCATCGGCCGCGCAGTCCCCAATTACACGCGTCTAAAACCCAGCATAAACATAAAATCTCCAAGCATCCAGACCGGGAACTGAAAAGCACTTCTGCCCGTGAGCGTGCATAAGGTAGACCGAGCGCGCGGATCGCAATTGCACAGACTCCAGGCGACTCGTAGACTTAGGTATGCGGCCGCCGGGAGAGGCGTTGACCTTGACGGTGAAAAGTGCCGGCGGTCGATTAATAGGTGAGCCGCGGCGGCTGTGCAGGACTTTCTATCTGGCTCTATCCGCCGCGACGCCAATCCGATTGAGACGTGCGCAGGTGTGCGTGGGATGACTGTCCTGTTGGCTCGGTAATTGATGGCGTGCTGGGCTTTGACGCGCGTAGGTGATGATTGCCCGAGGAAAATCGCCGGGCTCTCCTCGCGCCTCGGCTGCGGGTTATTGCGCCGATTAACGTGAAAGCAAAGCGACGCTCGAAGGTTAAGTAAGATGAGAGATCGCCTCGCTAGGATAGTTTTCGATTGCGTAAGAGCTCTGCCGGGTTTGATCAGTCTTGCTTTTCTAGGATATGCGTTTCGAATGATTAGGGATAAATCTTCGTTTGGTTGATGTAACGATGTGCCGTTGAGTGTAATTTTATTAGACGGAAGAGGAGGCATGTTGTCGTTTTAATTTTCCCCGGCGAATATTCTGCTGACGACAAATTGTATTGCAGATAAATGATCTGTCTTTTTATTCCAAGTGAGTTAATAAATTTATAAACAAAGAAATATGTTAGATAATAGTAAATTATTATTAATTTCATCCGTTTTCTATACAAAAAGTTATTTACAATATTTTTTACATTCGATACTTTGCCTACACTATGCAATACACTATGAAGCAAATAAGAAAAGGAACATCGAAATTCTCATAAACAGTGCAATCGAGGTCACGTGTATTTTCTCATCGTCCTCGAGAAGCGAAACTGCAAACACCCGACGCGTGCTTTTCTCTCTCCCCAATCGAAACCCCAAAATCCCAATCACTCCCCGCCGATAAAATTGCCTCAACAATCCAATTTCGAGCGCGTTCATTCCACAACACCCCGCCCAGAACAAGAAGAAGAAGAACCGGCAGCGGCGTCGGAGAAAGAAAAGGTCCGAAGTTACGTAAATCGGCCCGCGTTGAAAAGTTTCGCTCGGCGAAAGTTCCGCGGACAGGGTAAAAAAGGTCGGCCTTTGTTCTCCCCCCGTTTTTGCAGGCGATTCACTTTTCTGCGGCGACTTTTCGCGAACTGTCGCGCAGCTCCTCTGTCTATCCTTATCTCCGCTCGGTAAGAATGAAATGCAGAGTCGCAGCTCGTGCGCCAAGGTGGAAAAGAGCGCTGAAAAGTTTTGCGCCCCTATTTTCGACTGCTACGCTCGACGTCTGCCGGGGCTGCCGGCCCTTTGTTATACTTTTGACACTCGCGCTGTAATATTCGCGGGCTCGCGAACAACTTCTTTTCGACGTTGTTATTTATTAAACTCGCGGGAGTTGGATAATGGAGGACTTTTTTGCTTGGGGGTTAACGTTGGCAGCGCGACTTTGACTTTTGATTATTCGTTAAGCTCGTTAAAACGTAGAATTTTTTTTATAAAATAACTTGGTGAAATGGCTCGGACTAAATTATTTCTCTTATTGGAGTCGGTTCAGGTGATGTATCCTCTAAAATCATGAAGAAAGGATCTGAAGAGGGCAGTAAAGGTTTTTATTGGATTTTTTTTCTCTCTTTATCAATGGTTACGTACAATAACCCAATAATAATTTATTAAGAAAATGGGTAAGTTGTGAAGGTCGGAGAATAAGTGTTACTACTACTTTACCGTGTCAATTATCATCTTTTGGCCGATCAAAGCGTACGAGTCGTGCGTGTCAGTCACTCAAAACATGAAAAACGTTCAAGTGTACCTCAATTTATTTAACTTGGCAATTCATTTAATGGCGTTTTCGTGCAGCCAAGCCACCGAAAATTAGCTTTTCTAAATTTAAAAGTTTTATTTAAAAAAAATGTCAAACGTTTCCCCCGCATTAAAAATTTAATGCTCAAGAAACTTTGTGAATAACATTTAGCAAACGAAAATAAAGTATGTCCTGGACACGAGGTAGCCCAAAAACAAATTTTTTCAACTTCCTTTCGCAATTAATTGCGAAAGCACTGCATTTCCCTCACACATCGCCGCGAAAATCGAGCGCAGCTGAGAGTGAAAAAGGAGAAAATGCGCTTAAAAATTTCAAGTGAAAAAGATTCGCCGGCCATTTGTACCCATCAGTTTTCCTTTGCTAAATAGACTCGGTCGGTGCCTGGCTTTTTGCTCGATTTTCCAGCCGATGCCCCTCGCAAGTATTGCCCGTCGACTAATAATCCGTTACGACGCTTTGACGTCTTCATTTTAGCCGCTTCGGTCGGTCCGCATTTTTCCGGCCGAGCAGAGCGGACGAAAAGGCGCGCGGAGGTTCGTCTGCATTCGATGTATTTACGGCGAGCGTAAAAAAATCCATATATCGATGCAGACGTGTTTTATCGGCGTGCGGGGATGGGGTGGCGGAAGGCTCTTTACGGCCTCTCCTCCTGCCCGTAAAAACTTTCCGCGAGCCTTGCATTTCCGCCTCCCCGCGGACTTTTTCTTACCTCCCGGCAATTTTCCGGCCGCGCCTTTTTGTCCCGCTTTCTTATTCTATTAGAATACATTATACATTTTTCGATTACGCGATGAAGGCCGTTTAACTCGGTGAGAACGCTCGCTATGAATTATCGAATAGTGTCGATTGAGGGTGCGAGAGATTTTTCTCTTCAAATATTGACTTGCGCGGTGAAGTTTCTTGGCTGAAAATTCATCGCTATAGTGTTTATTGCAGGTGCTTATTTCTTTTGTTTTGGTGAATAAATGACAATTTTTCGCTGCGTAATTTAAAAATCACTTATTTTCGTAATAACAAGAACATTTAATTTAGTGAAAATTTTTCAAAAATTACAAACCTCCTTATTGACCTAGAAAAAAGCAAAACAATCACGGGGCAACACTTCTTTCCTTGATTGTTCGAATGCAGTAAACAAGCAAACAAACTGGACGCTGATCGGATTTTCGCCAGACGTCTGGAGACCGTAGAGCAGCGAATAAGGGCGTCATTACACGCCTCTCCCTCGCCCTTCTATCTGAGTATTCCCATCTCTTTGTCGCTCATTTTCGCGGCACTCGGTGAATTGGATCTGACCGCCATTGTCTTCACAAACAATCCTCTCGTGATTAATCCGGAACATTTTCCTCGGCTGCTTCCTACCTCGGCTGCCGTCTCTCCAGAAAAAAGGAAGGAAGGACGGGGAGAAGCGAAAAACAGTTGATGAAATACAAAAAGTACAAGAGTGAACGGAAAACAAGAGCTTCTGATGAAGCCGAAGTAAATCAGCGCTTTATTTTTGCTCGTCATTGTTGCGTGCTGGAAATGTACTTTCGGATGTATGAGATAGACATTGAACGAAATATGTGGTCTCTATATGCGTCTGTAAAAGAAAACTTTTCAAGAGGAAACTCGCATCCGGCTAAAAATCCATCTATAAATATTAAAAATAAAAAGAGATTTTAAATTCATTTGAGTTTCCGTTTAATAAACGGAACTTCCCGGTGTAGATTTACTCTTAATGTTTACTAAAATTAAGGAGAACTCAAGTCATGCAAGAAAATGTTTCATGTTACCTTTCAGAGACTTGTGGCAACAGAAGATTAAATATTTTCCTATGTTCTTTGAGATTTTTAATGGCGTTCTTTTAGCTCAGAACCTTAATATAACATCGCTTACCTTAGATACATCAGATGTCTAATTTAGTACTCAGCAAAGTGGGACTTCATTTTTCACTCGGTGTGATTTCACATTGACAAGGCGCAACTTACAACTATCATTGCTAACATATTTAAGGTTTTTTAAAATATTTCTCGTGGTACTCATGTAGCAATTGCAGTTAAAGTTACCAGCTAATGCATAGTAAAAATGCTTTCAAGTGCAGAACGATATTTGCACGCAGAAAGTAAGCGAGACGGTTTAAGTAAAAATGTAGAAAAAGGCTTCCTTTGATTTGCATTTCATTCCATTCCCAAAAACTCATGCAAGCAAAGGACGTTAAAGTAATGAGAGAGCTGGTGCAGCATCATCCGACCGTAAATCGACATTTAGTTTCCAATGCAGGACTTTGTTAACAATTCGTTTATTAAGTTAAAAAATGTTGAGTAAAATTCAGCGTTTCTCCCACTTGAGAAGCAAGCAAATATTAATAAAGCCTTCGATGAAAAAGTTTTGAAAGAAACATTCGGAAGACCGCAAATTAAATCGAAAGCCGGGTAAGCCGTTCTTACTTGGAGCGACCGCAAGGTATAGAATCAAGCCAGCTCGCAATCGGCGCTCGCTCAGAATCCCGAATTTCACTTTGAAATATGCAGGCCGCGACTCGAAATTTCGGCGGACGGCCTCCCGGCTCTTAAAACACAAAGAGCAGGAGTGCGCTCACGAGTGTGGCCGGCTGGATTTGAGTGCGCACAAAGGGGGTCGTCGTGTAATGCGCGACGACGCGGTAGTAATTAGTGGACGCGCATACCGACGTAATTCTCCGTTGCCGGGGAGAGAAGAGAGGGAGAGAGAGAGAGAGATGCCCCTGCAGCCACCGTTAGCAAAGACAAGGAGGAGAGCTTCGTTTCGGCTCGACGCCTCCGCCTGATGACAAAGGGACGGGTCCGCTTTTTGTTGAAGCTTCTTTTTAATTTGCGCTTATTGTTGGGGAGATTAATTCGTTGAATTGCCGGTGTTGCAATTGTTGCCAAACACTTCTAGCTGGAACGTTTTGCTCGTTTAACATTAACGTAAAATGTTACTAATCTTACACTGAGAGAAATGTCATATAAACATTTAATATAAATTTAAGTCAAATTACTATATTTTGTAATAACGGTGGGACATACTCAAGTTGTAGCAAATTTTATTTTAATACTAGAAACCGCTGTCAATTCATTGGCACTTAACTTCCTCCTAACTAATTTATCGTTCTAATATTATCTACGACATGCAAAACAATCGATTTCAACTACATAATTTAAAACTATTCTATATTCTATTTTAGAATTTAATGAACAGCAAACGAATTCATAAAATTACTACATGGGGATAGCAAAAATAATATTATTTCAGTATGTCCTACCGTTACTCTAAAATATAGTAATTTTTCTTACATTAAATACTAAATTTCATGAAGGCTAAGGTGCAGATAAATTAGAACTGCACGGAATTTGGACGGAATAAATGGATTGAATTGACTGAAAATATTGATTGTATTAAATTTTTTATATTTCACTATTATCTCTCTTTTTTTTTGCGTTTATTTTTTGCTGCTTAATCATATATATTAAAATAAAAATCCTGGTAATGTATATAAATTTATTAGAGTGGAACGTTAACCCGCAAAACATTTATTCAATTTTTTCTTTTTACTTACTTCGTTACAGATAACTGAGGAAAAACAGATTTCAAAAGTAATTATCGAATACACATTAGAGAAAATCACTAATGTAAATCCCATAAAACTAAATTTTTTACTTTCCTTACCAGCATTCCCTTAACAAGATGTCGGGTGCTAAAAGGTAGTAACTTTATCTTCTTTGCCCTTCTCGTCCCGGATAAGGGAGCGCGAGAGAGACCCGCGGTATTTCGTGATTGATAGGCGAGAGATTGCTAATGCAGATACGTCGATCTCTCGGACGAAGTCGGCAAACCGAAGATTAAGTTCTCGCATTTTGCCCGGCACCGGTGGAAATTCATTCGCTTGTACATATACCTGGAATGAAAATCTTTGAAATAACGTTATTGATGACGTTGCTTTTTTGAGAGCTTGAGAATCTCTGTTAAGAGCCATTGAGCGTTGATTGAATGGTTTTTTCTGACGATGCACAAGTGACGTTTTTAGAGTGAATCATTTTTTCGGCTGATAATTATTTTAGAGGATTAATTTCAAGCATACTAAAGACCAATTTTTAATAGCTGGGATTAATTAAAAATTGCTTTAAAACTGTTACTGATTAATGTATTGTTGTTACTACGATTAATTTATTAAATTTGAATCGAAACTTGTAAATCTAATAAATCTTTTAATTTACAAGAATAATAAATTTTGAAGTTCAAATTAATGTAATTTTATTTACATGCTTACCGTGTAAAGTAACCCAATTAATTAATTTTCATTTTTAATACATGAAAAATAATACTGTTATGAAATAAAATAAAATGACTCTTAATCGTAGCAGAAAAATTATGCGCTAATTGCATGCATTTGAAATGCGACATTGGAAAAGTTGTACGGTTCGAGTTAGGACAGCGACTTTCGCTGTTTTAGATTGGAATTCAATTGACCCACATCAATGGAGTGCTAATTCAATTGTCGAAAACGAGCTTTTCCCAATATTAAAATTTGACCCACTTTAATGGAAACTCAGCAACAAAGTTTTTCTTCCAAGTCAAACAAGGCTTGCAAAACAAATAATGAAGGTAACAAGTGCGTCGTTGAGATGAAAACAAGGTTTAAGCCCTTAAGATTTCGTAAAAAGTGAGCTCGTTATACTTTTCATAATCAGCATAATCCTCTGTTTGGATGGGAATCTGCCTTTCTGTTTGAGCAATGGATGAAATAATAAAATGTGTTAGAACTGAACGTTTCTCATTCTTCATGGGCTGAATTTTTATCTCTCCGTTTCGCACGTAATAGATTTTTGTATGGAGGCATTGCGCGTAATGGAATTCTCCGGTTCTAACAAGATAGATTGTAAAATTCCCAAACCTGCCATGTGAAAATCCCCTGTATACAGAGCTGCATGAGGTTTTACACTTGACTGACCTAATATTGTATACGCATAACTGCTTTAACAAACTTACAAAATATATGTGGAAAGATAATTGGATTATTAGAAATATCGAAATCATTTAACATAAGACTGCTATTGTTCGCCGCTTAATTTTAAATTTTGATTATAAAGTAAAATAGCTTTTAAAAAACGTTTATTTGGAACAACAAATGAAAAAGAAAATATTTATTAATTAAATATAAATTGATGCACTTTATTATTTCATCAAGACGATAAACGAACGGGTGCATTCTATTTACTTCTTTGATTATAAAAAATTTAAGTAAGTGGACCATTAAGACATTTAATATGCCAATACAAAAAAAGTCCAGAACGTCTCAACATATTAAAAGCACCTGTTAATTTTTAATCTACAGATAATTAATTAAGGTATTCACCTAAAATTTTAAATCTATTTCCTTCCACACTTTAAACTCTGAAAAATTTACGAGCCTCAAAAGCAGCATCAACTAACGGTACTCCGCTCTTCAAATCCACCTAAATTCTCGGATTGCAAGCACTAAATGTCAACGCGGCATCGGTAATTTCACGTAATTTCCAAGGTCCGCGTCTGACTCTCGCCTTGGCCGGCGATCGAGCGATTACGAAAACGCGCGGGGGTCCGAGGGCTTCTTTACGGCCGGTCTAGACTGGTCCGTTCCACGTGGGAATATGGATGAATCATGAGGATCTCCCGGTCGATTTGCGCAAGCGCCTAGTCTTGAAACTTTCCACGCGCTCTCGGCGGCCGAGAGTGAGAGGGACGATTCTGCGCGAGACGTTTTTTACGCGCGGAGCTGAGCCGAGCGCCGGCTGGCTTTCGCTGCCTGGAACAATGTTTCCTTGTGAATGAACGGCTTTTTACTTTCGTACGACGTGTTTGCGTTATGCGTTATTGAATTAGATGCTGCCGCCCGAGTAAAGGGATCTTTAGTTTTCATTTACGAATATGCGGTTGTTCTTACAAAAGGAAGTTTGCGCACAGAAAAATTGATTAAGACTTTTATACTTTTTTGAATATATTCTATTTAGATGTTTCTCCAGTGACAGCTAGAGAACGATTGCACTTTAGAAACTAAAAACATTTAAGAAATTAGCTCGCGTCTTGCTGATGTTTCGTGGTTATTTTATTTATAAAAAAGAAAGAACATTATTTAACCTTATAACTAACTTCACAAGATTCCTAATATATAGCCTTTTCGCTATATTTAACAAAAGATACGTATAGCCTTTTTGTTATACATTATAGCCTTTTCGCTATTTATTAAGTAAAAACGGCCCATCGTCAACCGTCCGCGAGAAAACCTCTTTATCGATACAATAATAATCGGGGAATGAGAAAATGCGGCCCCGGAGGATCCTGTCGATCCCCGTGCACGCGACGTACACGTTCCAATTTTTAAACGTGTCGGGCCATTTTAAATCTATTTATAACAGCGGTAGAATGCAAATTCACTTTATAAAAAATTAACGTGTATGGTCGCTCTTTCAGTAGTAAATACAGATATAGGACATCGTCCACTTATGTAAACAAATAACTTTCGCCGTTCAATCCTACATAAAATCTTACTCACTTATGCATCTAGTCTACGAGACATTTCAATTTTACAAGATTTTCCAGTAATTTAATTTTTAATTTTGAAAAGAGCCACTTTCAATAATCGAGGATGTTTAATTATTAATTTACCATATCCTTATATCTTCTACTGAATTTTTAATCAATTTATTGAGCACAAATCAATAATAATATTCATTCGAAAAGCTGGCTTTCTATTACGAGAAGAAATAAACGAAATGATAAATCGATAAAATATCAATCTTCACTCCACTTATCAGAAAAAAGGTATAGCAAAGAAGCTCCCCGCAGCCATTTATCCGAAGGAGATATTAATTTTGCCTACATCTTACCAGGAACGGAAGAGACACTCGCGGAAAAGTAAAAGACGTACAGGCGCGGCAAAGTAACTTCCCAGTCGAATTTAATCAAATCTCAGCCTGCACGCGAGCCGCTCGGGAAAGAGGAATTTGATTATACGAAGTGTCTTCGGCTCGGGCTTATCGTGTAAACTCTCTCTCTCTCTTTCCTCCGGCCTTTGACATATGCGATCGCGAGAAAAGAGCAGGAGGAGCTACTATATATATACGTGCGGGGCCGAAACTTTGCGGGAGTTTTCGAGTTTACCGCTTCTTGCGCAAACAGTATTTTCCCGCCCCGTGGAACTTAATCCCGGCTTCGTTTTCTTACGAGAACTCGACTGTATCTATGGTCGGCTCCTCTGCCTTTTACTTTCGGCCGACGGGGGATTATGAAAAATTCGAGGGTCCGTCTTGCGAATTGCTGCGAGCCGATGAGTTTCGCGGAGTGTGAGTTCGGAAGAAAAATTGCTCAGATTTTTTTCACTTTTAGTTTGCTCCAGCAATTATTTCGAGCGTTTTTCTTAATGTTTTAAAGTGCGGGTCTTGAATTCGAAAATATTATGCTTTAAATTATTCTGTTTCTTTTTTAAAAGAACTGATTAAACTGCTTTCGACGAATACTCTCGGTGTCATTTTCCCAAGTGCGCTAGAATAATCAATATTTTTGCGTACCTATCTGTAAAAAATAAATCTTCAGTGATATTTAGAATAGAAAATATCGTGTAAAATATTGAAAAAGAGAAAACTATGATAAAGATATGTATTAAAAATTTTAAAAATTAAAATATCGTCATTTAAAACACCGGTAGTTTGTAAATTCACATTCTAGATACAAATATCCGCTGCATATTTTTTCAAGAATATCAGATGAAGCTACTTATTTGCTAAAATTCGTGCGCGGAGTTGACGTTTTATTCATTTGCGCCACGAACCTTAAAAAAATCCTCCATTACGGACCCCCGAGCAGTAAATCAGTTAAAAAACGTATAGAAAAAGTGTATATCAGATAACAAAAGTGCGCATTTTCACGAGCACTTTCGCGAAAATTTGGCCGGAAAAAGGCAGCAGTTGGCCTCTCGCGCGTGCGGAATATCCAATATCACTCCGTCTCCGGGCTCATGCAAATTCCAGCTCTCTCGCGCCCATAAAATTAAGCCACGGCATTAAACAATCGATCTCCATCTCATTTCTCCTCTCTCGCACCCCCTTATACACATGTATGTACATACATAATGGATCGACCGCGGCAACTTTCGTTCCGAGGCACTTTTTCGCGTGTTCCGTTCCGCCGCCGCCGGAGCCTTTTTCTTCTTTATGTATCCAGTCGTGTGAGGCGTGCTGAGGAATTTTAAAAAACTTCCAACCCAAACAAATGTGTCCCGCTTCTTTCGCTTCGTCGCGGGCCGACGTGCCGCGGAATATTTCTTCCTCGGCTAAATTGTTTTTAACAGTATGCGCGGGAAAGTGAGTCGAGTATTGATGTTGGAAAATGGAAGCTGGGTTTTGAAACTTCGCTTTACGTCCTTGGAGTGGCACGTGTTTATTATACTACCATCGGCAGTTTAAGTGGCTTTTGCCAAATTTTTTTTTTTTTTTTTTTAGGAAAAAAAAGCTGAGAAAGAAGCGAACGAAAAATTCCTATGTACTGGATTTTTGTTGAAAATTATTTTTGCTTTCAAAAGTCAAACTTGAAACTAGTCTGACAACTTGAACTATCTTTTAACATACTTCTATCGAACATTGAATGAAAAGGCTGTTTACAAGAGTTTTCCAATAATATAACGACACTTCCTTTAGTTCATCTCAACAATGTATATAAAAATGTGTTTCGATTTCATGAAAAATCGCAATACAATAAACCCTTTTTCAAAGAGAAATACCGCCTATCCGCAAAAATATATTTACACTGGCAATCAATATTTTCGAATCCCACGCAAATACTGATATAACAATGCGTTTTTACCGAATGGGAAAAAATGCGCTTCCCAAAAAACACGACGCTCTACTTTATTTCGGCAAATTTAATAAATCCCCTCATACATATTCTGTGAAAACAATCGTTTTATTTTTCCATCTACCGTCGCGTGTAACATTATTGTTTGTTTCCATATAAATCGAAGCCTCGCCAAAGAAATTATGCATTCCGCAAAAAACAATCTCGTTGCCCGCCAAAAAAAAAAAAAAAAAATGAAAAAATTAGAGCCGCGCGCGAAAAATGAAATGTTCTACGCGGAGAAAAATCGAAAATAAAGAGGAGAGGGATTGCGATTTGCGTCCGCGTGATTGGAGGAAATTGCGAACTGTTGACGGATCGCCGCGATTGAATTTCACGCGGAAACGCAGTTTTCGATGTCCGCTCCGAGATTTAGAAATTCCTTTTATTTCTACACCCGCTTTTTTTGTTGATTTTCTCCTTTTCTCGTCTAGTTTTTCAATCTCACGCTCACTTCTCCGCAGAGTGTTGTTGTGATTGCGCTTACTATTCACATTAGATATTAGAAGAAGTTCAATTTTAAACGTTAAATTATTACAAAGGACAGTCTCATAATATTACGTAAAAAGTTAAAAAAGCAGGGAATAATGAAAACAGCTAGTTGGATCCAAATTCATATTCCAAAAATCCCGTACATCCCCGGTAGAAATCTTAAGCAGTTTTTAGTTAATGAATAGCCATAAATGTGATTTCTGGTTCATTTTTGGTTATTCGCTAGCTAATAATTGCTTATTTTCGTTACTCTTTTAAAGCAGAAGATGGCTGCTTTCTTTTAGTGACCAATTTTAAATAATTCTATATACTTTTTAAATAATACATTTCATGTCTTAAAAACCATTGCTTTCTTAGTATATAACATTAAACTGAAAATAAACGCAATTGTCTAATTAATTTAGTAAAGTATTCATAAATTTTTGAGCTTTATAAAGTAATTAACTTGTTCTCTGTATCTAGCACGTTCATTACGTCCTTACTGCTGTGCAAGTACTTAGAGCTGTTGCTCTCCCCAAAATCTGACTTTATGCACCCTCCCCTTGCAATAAGTCCGTGGGTACATCTTATTACAGCATCTGCGGTAGGTACATGTTAGAGATTTAGCTAATGCTGTAGTACACTGGTACAGCTTGTTAGAAATGTAAAGAAAACTTATTTATATTCAGAAAAATTGCGTGTCATTAAAGGATTACGGTTTATAATTTTCCATGCAATGCAGATCGTAATTTTTCACCTTTGTGTCATTGATTTTCAAATAATATTTCATTAAATTACATGTACGTATGCCATTTATAAAACTTTTATAGAATTACATATAATATTGCAAAGGAAAAACATTTTAATAAAAAACACCTTATCAACTCCGAAGGTCTGCAATTTAATTCTCACCTTCAAGATAAAAAAAATTCTGATTTTGTCATAAAAAGCGAATGAGAACTTTTCTTCAACTTCGTCTCATTTTCACGGCACCACACTCGGGAAACCATTCGCGCGAATAAATCCGACGTTTACCTTTCGCCCCCCCCCCCCCGAAATTCAAACAGCCACTCGAATCAAGCGTTAATCTCCCGTTCGTTCCTCGCCGAAATGTAATTCCAACATTTCCCTCCTCTTTTTTTCCGCCCCGAGCTTTTTCAACCTTATCCGCAGTATCGCCTTTCCCGTAAATACTCGGGAGAGCAAGACAGACACACAGAGGCCAGATCGAGCCTCGGCTCGAGAACTCAAAGCTGTAATGAGGAGTTTCCCGAGGGCTCCGGATTCAATTTGTGCTTCTGCCGCGACCGTAAATCGAAGAGTCCGCCAGAGCCAAAGAGAAAAGCTCGCCGGGGTTAAAAAACCGAAAGCGAAGCTCGAAAGTCCCGATGATGAAGTTCGTTTGATCCGAGCCGCGTGGCTTTGAACGATGATGAATTCCGCTGAGGAGATGGCGGAATTGATGTTCCCAGGCGCGGATTCTTGCGGTGGCTGGATTATTCTGGTTGCAGCCTGTGGGACCGAATAACTTGATTTGATTAAGTGATAAATAAAAAATTATTATGCGGAATGTCATCTTCAAAGGTTATTCAATATCTAATTTAAAAACTGAAGGGAAATATACTTTTTTACATGATATTTGTAGATTATGAAATTCAGAAACACTTTTAAGGTCTTTCAACATTTTAAAATAAAAACAGAAGCATTCTCACGCTTTTTTCATATAAATATTCAAATTAACAAACTTTTGAAATAAGAATTTTTATTAAAGTGTCTAATAACAAAAGTAAAAACAGTTCCTACTGCATTTTTGAGTAATGAATGTTGTATTTCAAGCATCACGGTCAACGTATGCAATTTGGATGGGTTTCTCTATAATTAGCTTTTCAAAATACACGTTATTGCGAGACCTGATCTGCATACTTTCGAATAAAACCTTAGAAATGCAAGACCGAGTCTGTCATTACCGAAAACTTTTATGCCGTTTCCTCACCTATGACGTAAATTTCAATATTCTTTTTTCTTTGTTTCAGGTATGTAATCAACACTGTCGCTTTGGTTCACCGAATGGTAAAGTATTCAATGAATCTGCACCTAAAAATTGAGTAATGATAGATCAACATAAATTTAGCAAAAGTAGAAAAAATAGATCTCTCAAATAACAGCTTCGAACGAAATAGAAAAAAATGTTTTCTGACCGAAATAACGTAGTCGAGCGAAATAACCAATTTCTATGCAAATCGGAATTCTTTTATTTTCGCAAGTTTCTTTTTCAATACTCTACAAAACAGTTTTTACTCATAAGCAGAGCCTTGTACTTCCCCGACTTTGTTTCAGCGTTTCTTTCCATCGGCATAAGTATTCAATTGACCGCGCGTAAAAAAAAAGTGCGCAAGAAATTTCAATAAATAGTAATAATTTCGCCTCGCCATCAATCTCTCTCGACGAAGAGTAATTTCTGACAGCGTATCATCATAAATCTCGCAACGAGCAACGGCGAAAAAAGGCGCTCAGCAGCGAAACAGAATCCATCTGCCTTCCAATTTCGTCCCGCTTTGTTTCGCTCCGAAGCAGCATCGAATGCGAAATCGTTTTCGCGCCAAGATTAGCGATTAGGGGCAAATGAGACAGACGACGCCCTGCATTGTTACGAAAATCCATGTAGCTTCTCTGCCTGGCTTTTTCTTTTCGTAAGAGGAGGTAGTGCATTTTTTAGGTGTTGAAACAGTTGGTTTAAGGTTATTTCACTTTTTATTTAGACAATTGAATATTTTTGCTGGAATTGAGTTAATATCCTTGGGTTTGATATTTTCATTATATTATTTCAAGCCAAGATTCCATTGAAATTACAAATTTTATTTCAATGTGTTTCTTATATTAAAATGTTGAAGCTGCAGGTACTTGGATTTAACAATAAAGATAACCGTTAAACGTGGATAACCTTTAAAACCACTTTAAAATTTTAATATTATGTGCAAGACGTAACATCAAAAACGTTTTACTAAAATATTCCTATGTATTTCAGAACTTTTAAATGATTTTTATCAAAAAATTGAAATTCTTTGAAGTAAATTGACGTCTTAACAAGTCCTCAAAATAATAATTTTCGGTTATTTCTTATGGGTGAAGAATTTGCTAAGGTTGCAGTATTGGAACGTTTCTGCAAGATAACGTCCTGCACGATATCGTTGCCTTGACATTAATAAAGCAGTGTTGGATCGATACTGGGCTAAGGTCCAATTCAAAATTTCATTACGTCGAATTGAATATTTAGCTATGAGAAACTGTTAATTTCATCAATAATTTAATAGCTAAACTATTAACTTTCGAGCTAGAAACTTGCATTGTTCGAGTTTGCACTTGCCGTTTTACTTAGGTAATAAAATTGATTTTTAATTAGTTTTCAGTAAATATATTTCAAATGTTGTTTTAACTATTATTTGCTGCATTGAATATTCCTACAAATTAACAAACTTCAAATATCTTACATTGGAAGTATTAATAAAATAAGTTTAAAAAATTTCCAAGACGAATAAAACATTTTTCTATCAGACTGAATGTCAAAGGACATGATCTCTTATTCAATAACCAGTTTATCTTCTTATTTTTAAAATAACCAATATCGGTAAGCAATAGATCACGCAACAAGCCTTTCAATAACCTAAAAGCGTTGAAGCAACTATCTCAACAGCAGGAGGAGCAGGTTCGAGCGCAGAACTTGAACATCGCTTGAACCAACTGAGCATACATAAAGAATCTAATTATCGGAGCACATTCACGTCGCGATTCGCAGCTTACAGCAAGTTAACCATTGGCGAACTTGCCGGCTTCGGAGGGCGGCGGTGTAGTACGCGCTAACTAATGCATTCCCGTTACACACGATTCAAAATTCAGCGTTAGTTAAGTTACGCGCCATGCCGGCAATCGAACTTCCACTTGCCGCTACTCCTCCTCCCTCTCTCTCTCTCCCGCGCGCCCTCATTATCCGCAACGGCGAGCTACGAACGAAAGTGCGAGTGAGCGTAGCGAGTCTAATAGGCTTCGACAAATTTATTCCTTTCCGAGCGGCGCCACACACTAAGGAGACGTAATTTCACGCTCCATTTTCGAGGAAGTTGCGAGTGCTGCGGAGCGGTTGAGTTGCGTTGAGGTTGAGAGCAGCTTCTGCTTTGTTTCGGTTGAAGAGGCCATCCTGGATGTGTGAGGTAGGTTTTCTTTGTATTAAGTTAAGGTAAACACGATTTCATATATTTTATTATAATTAACTGCAGTATAGTTTATGATTAAATAATACTTAAGTTTTGTACCAGGATACTTTCAAACTCGTTTTGAAGGTTTGTTGCTTTAATTGAATAAATGATTAAGTGAAATCATGGTGGAAATTAATCAACTTTCTACCAGGGTTATATTACTATCAATTTAACAGGATTTCGTTAAAATATCTCTGATCTTTCTTTATTTCAAAAAGAATTTCCTTCTAAATTTAAAAACAAAGCACTGTTCTTCTATTCGCAAGAAAATTTCCGTTTTTCGTTTCCTTGCCAATTACGAAGCAGACGATGGAGTTGGGATTAAGGCCCGTGAGGGAATCACAAAAATCTCAGTGGGCGAATTCGTTCGTCGCCTTTCTTTCTTCGATATCCTTTGCAGACAGACTTGGTACGTCTGTCGTGTTTTCCGTGCAGCTTCCTGCGGGCTCTCCTGTATTTCCCTGTCGTTCATGAATTTTAATGGTCGTAAGTTATATGACGGGAGATAAAGTCACGGCTGCATAATGTATTCCAAAGAATAGCGTGGTTGTATTGTAATGACATGAAAATAGTTGAATTAATCCGAATGGAAAAATGTCTTCAAGATTATTCTTCCCGTAATAAGTTAATTTATTTATGCTAATTTAGGCTTTCTATTATCTTCCGGAAAGATTTTAAAGATTGCATAGCGTAAAATGTTTAGATAGTATTATCATACATGAAGAACTTTCTATTTGATTGTTTCTCAATTATAAACTATAACTTATTTCTAGTTTTTTACTTAATGTTCAAATCCGTATTCACAACGGTTCATTGCTTATGTGCCTTTAGTTTAAGAATTCCGTTTACGTTGGAAATATAAAAATAAATGTCAGTTGTATCTACAAAAGTTTCTTCCTCTATAATTCCAGACTGAAAAAAAGAGAACAAGTATTTCGATTCGATTGTGCTTATTAATTTCTACGTCACTATTGAGTCTAGTCTTCAAATATTTCACCAAATTTTGCATCACAATAATTACACACACCTACTTTACTGATGTCAAAATAAAGAAGTCCCTGGCAGAATTTTTAGTGCAGGGTTTTTAAATATTAAAATGTTGAGTTAACCGATATGGTTAAGCGATACATAATTGTGGTAGTTGAAAATTTGACTAAAACTGATAGATTTTTAACAATGAACTAATTTTAATTCATTGCGCTAAGGGAGGTCTGCGCGTAGATTTTGAGAATTAATAGTACTAATAATAAAATAGCCTACATTTTCAATATAAATTATAATATCCTCTGCAATTTTAATGCAAACTTAGTAATTAGATTAGTTCAGCGCTATCGATTAGGATGCTAACTCTATAACCCTAAATTTGAAACGAAAATGAAATTTCATCGAAAATCACTATTCCCCAAGTGCTAAGATGCCATTTGCATCAAACGAAGTTAGAGCGTCAAACGCGTTTGCGGCAAATTGTCGAAAATTGACCGGTTCCCAGTAGGGACCTAAGTTGATCAGAATCCTGATTGCCACCGCGCCGAAAGAGATACCTCCCCCGACCGCCTTGAGAAGCTGAGCGCGAACTACGAAGTCGGTCGAGCGGAGCTTCGCCTCCAGCAGATATAGAGGGAGATGTTTAGGCCGCAATCAAGTCTGAGTAATTTGATATTGACTGAGAATTTCGAGCGAAATTATCGAGTCCCCTTAATTATTAGTTAAGGTCGCGTCGAGGACTTTGATCGCGTAATGAGCTTCATCTTATTTGCAGGAAAGCTGTTAAACTTGAGCCCGCGCGGCTGAAAAGTTTATTTAGGAAAGCCAAAGCTCGACGCACAAATGGCATCGCTCTAGCGAATTTATGAAATGCAGGACGCTCTTAATTATACGTTAATTGCGGAGGGAAGAGCCGTCCTTCTTATCATAATTACAGCCCGCTTAATTATGATTCGGGCAAAAAGGAGGGTGGCACGTAAGGGAAGGACGGAAATCGGTGTGGGAGCTTTACAGGGGAGGCAGCAGGCCGAGAGCTTCTGATTAGGGTGGCGAATTCAGAATCCGAAATTCGAGTTCATCTCGTTAGCTCGGCGCCGCGGGCTCGACTCTCGAGCGAATTTCGAGGACGCGAAATTCGAAGGCAGTCCACGCCTCGAGGCAGGGCTGCCTCTGCCGCTGCTGTTTCACCTAGACACACCTCATTAACCCACATCGAGCGGGTCGCGTTCGGATACCGATTAGCATGCCTCGAGGGTCCTCGGAAACGTCTGCGGGAATCTCTCTCTCCCTCTCTTTGTCTGCGCTCTTAGTACTTCGTGGGAATAGGAAGAATCCGCCGCTGCTCCGGCGGTTTCCTTGCTTTTGAGGCTCGCTAAATGCTCGAGTGCTTCTCGTTGATCTTGTTTTACACTGAGAAAAATGTTATTTCAAAATTTACTATACATTTACTAAAAATTACTATATTTTGTGGTAAAGCGAGTGCAAACTCAAATTATATCAATTTTTACTATGTGACATAGTAATTTTTATAAGTTTAAATTTTAAAAAAATTTAAATTTTATTTTCGCTGCTCGTATTTTCAATTTTAAATTTAATTTAGGAATAACATTTTTTTTTTTGACGGGGGTTGCACTCGATCCCGGGACCTTCAGCTTGGCAATCGAACGCGTTAACCACCAGAAGGAACCATCGATTACGAGAGCACTTAATGATAATATTTAATGAGAATAAACAATTAATATGCATAATATGAAAATATAATAATTAAATGGAGGTTTTCGATGTTTTATTAACTTAAAAGCAATAGAAAGTGAAATTGCTAGAGAAACATAACCTCAATACAGGAAGTTGGGCCTCGTGACTTGTGCAGAAAATATTAAAGTTGCAGAAAATGCAGAAAGTTGTAAAAATTGTTACTATGTTGTATAGCAAAATTTTTTGTAATCGATGACAATATTTGCAATATCAAAATTTTTATTATGTAACATAAGCAATATTTTTAAAACAATTATAATAATTTTTCTATTCAAATATATAAATTTTTTATATTATTATACTAAAATTTGTCATAATTTGAGTATGCACTCGCTTTACCACAAAAAATAGTAATTTTTAGTACGGTTATAGTAAATATTGAAATAACATTTTTCTCAGTGTAGTTGACGGCCTTAACTAAGATGGCTTTATTTAGTTATTTTGCTTGGTTACGGTTTTGCAGAATTTAGGCTTGAAAAATGTTGAGAATACTATATTTCGACACTTACGGGAAGCGATTTTATTTTCGTGCAACCGTTTTCGCCCGAGCGAAGCGAGTAAGCTGGAAAACGAGAAATAATAAGAAATGTGTCAAAAAATGTTTCACAGTTTGCTAGGAAAAATAATTTTCTACAATTTGTATTCTATTACTGTTCTAATATAATTCCTCGTGACATATTCTGTAAAAGAATCTCGTTAGATCCATTCCGGGCAGGTTTTTCGCAACGTGAGACCTGTTTAAAGTTACGCATACTAAGAAAAAATTAATTAACTTAACTGCATTTTGTATTATCTTGATGTAATTTCTGCTGGTTTTTGAAATTAACAGAGGACGAAGTTTTCAATAAAGTTTTTTTCTCATTGTCAGTGGCAGACGTGTGTGCAGCTTGTCTCGCTTGGCGAGTTTCCACTTGCACGAGAGCGGCAGAATGTAGGGTCGGAGAAGGCGAGGATTAGATATACCATATGAAGCGGTGCTTGGTTAATGACTTGGGTGAATTCGGAATAATTATCAGGATGCATTGGCGTGCAATGAAAGCCTGTCAAAGCGATCCTGTTCTATGGGTATTGACTGTAAATGCTTGTTAAAGGTGAATAGAAATGATGTTAAGAGCAAGAGTAGTTGAATATTATGATTGATGCTATATTATTTATCAATATAACTTTTGTGTTATGACGTTAATAAAAATTTATGATGCGTGCCACCTTTTCTGTACGTTTTTTGACTTCAAGAATGATATAGTAGTTTTTTGAAATTTGTAGTATAGTATCTTGAATTTATACAATGTTTTATTATGAAGTATTACAAAAATAAGTAAAATTTAAAGCAGTTAAAAAGAGCTTAAGACAATCAATTAACAGATTGATCAAAGGTCTAAGTAAATTTACCTCTGCTTCTTGGAAGCGTATCAATAAATTAAATTAATCTAAACGTGAAATTGGCAATTAATATTATTTTATCGCACAGCGATTTTTTAATTTCATCGTAGGTCACATTTAATGTAAACTGTAAACCTTTTAGTACGATGGCTTTTTTGCATAAAACTACAAACGAAAATTGACCGCTCAGATAAAAAAACTTAAAAATCGTGCCACTCAGCCCTCAAAAGCTACTTGAAAATTCACTGCCGCTTTATAAATAACTTCCCGTTGGACAATTATGATAGAGCGAAATATAACTACCCGGAAAAAAGAACAAAAGGTGAAATAAAACTAAAAAAGCCAGCCGCAGCAGCGGCAGAGTAAAAACACGAGCGATCAAACCGGTAGGAGTGAGACGGACAGCCCAGGGAGAGAAAGAGAGAAACGAATCGCGCGTCTGTCGGTGGCACGAATCGGTTATACTTTATGGCTCGTGCTTTTGGCTGCTGCTAAAGCGGCTCTCGGTGACACGTGTCGCGCAAACCGCGTGCAGAGGCGCGCAGGCAAAACACCGACTGCTGCTGCTGCAACGCCATAAACCAGAGGCGAAAGCGATTTGCGACGAATATCAGAAAGCGATTTTCATTTTCGGTCCGCTGAGCGTTCGCTTTTTTTTACCACCCCGCTGCTCCCCTCCGCCCCTACGACGTGTTTTGCTGTGTATTAGAGGCGGAGAGAGACTTTCCAATTGGAAAATGGGACTCGCGCGAGGATGCTGATTTTTTTTGCGCGACAGCGGATTTCGACGTTCACCGCCTTTTTCGATTTATAATTGCTTCTATTGATTAGTTTATGACAGATGGGGAATGAGAACGTGTGGGCAGCGAAAAAAGGCCTCTATTGTGTCTGCGCTTTTTCAGATTGAGGGTGCCGGTAATTATTGGAACTTACTCTGTATCTGTAATTCTGGTAATGCAGGGTGGTTTTGAAAAATTAGAATAGTTTTGCAGAATTTCATCAAAACTACGTTCTGCAAATCGAACTCTGCCTATTGGAGGGGTTCCTTTCAGAGCTAAAATAATTTTTTTAATTTTTCAAGTTTCTAAAACTATGCACTTTGAAACGTTTCCTTAGACAAATTGTAAAGTGCGATTAACCTGAATTGCTTAAACAGAAACTAGAGAAACTGAGTTAAGTAAATTTTCCCCCGTTTTTAGGTCAGCACTACCGGGTGAGATAGCATACCCTATTTGTGTAACGTAACGTGAAATAGCAAAGTCTATTTATGTAACAGAGAGCAACATTCTTTTCGCTTCAGCCTACTTCAATCTCCCACTTTTTGGAAGAATTCAATTTCGTTAGACTATTGCATTCTTTATCTTCTTGCTCATTTCCTTACTTTTAGCTTCGTTTGCTGTCCCAAATGCCAGAGCCAGCAACATGTCAGTTAACTTTAGTTATTAAACAAAGAATAAACAATTTTTCAGAGAATTAAGATTATTTAATTTGATTTACGCGACGGATCTAAAATTTCAGCGAAATTGAATTCCCTTCCTGAACTTCAACAAAAGCTCAAATTCAAGAAAAAAATCTCTCTCCCTCGACGGAGGCGCCAAAGGGTGAGTGTGAAAAACGAGTCGCGAGGAGATAAAGTGTACACTCCGGCAAATAAATTCCCGCCCTCGACTTAATAAAACGTCGCGTCGTCGTCCTTTCCTTTCCGCGCGTCGGTCCAGATCGAGGTCACTCGGGAGTGACGTCGACACGCGCGGAAAATGAAAATCCGACCCGTCGGAGCTACGAAAAAGCGAGAGAAGAATGGCGGTCAGGGATCCTCCGGTCATCCATCATCCGCAGGAAAGGCCTTTCGCCGCGTCTTAAGAAGGATGTATAGATGCGTCGTTAAGATTAAGCGTTCGATTCCTCCGGGGGACCCTTCTTCTTCTCTTTTTTGCTGCTGCTTTTCTAAGGGGTTGGATTTCGTGAGTTCGGGGCAAGGATACCAAGATGCAAATGACTCTGTGATTCGTCTTCCTCCGGGGAATAGATTCGTGCGGATTCAATTTTTTTTGTCACCCTGGGTGTGAATAGGATATTTGAAGTGACGATAATGTCTGATATGAAAATTTCAATATGTTATTACGTTTTAATATTAATTTCTGTGATGTATTGAGATGGAGTATTGAATCGTTGTCTTTTAAGATAGTCAGTAAATTTTCCATAAATATATTAAGTTTCAACTGTTATAGTTCATGAAAGACGGAACAATCGATAAAATAGTCAAATTTTTTTTTTTATTTTAGGTCAAATAAGATACTGCTTTTGACACATCTATGCTATTTATGGAGCTGCTAATATTAACATTTCGCGTTCAGTTTTCAATTAAGATTAATAAAATAACCTTGTTAGTAGCGTAACCGGAAACGTGTAGCAGTTGGAACTCTGATGTTACTCACTGATAATAAAGCCGAAAGATGCAGGCTGAGAGAGAGAGAGAGAGAGAGAGATGGATAGAGGCACATTTATAAGTCTAGTCCATGTGCGTGTCCCGTACGCTGTCGTAGCGCATGCGCAAAAAATTAAGAGAACCTCTGCTATACCTACCGAATATTTAATTTATTTATACAATTAAATTTAATTGAATTTATAAATTAAAATTATTTTATATTAACTTTATAATCATTTTTTGATAAATTGTAGGTTTTGAATCCATCTAGTCGCTGATCAAATATCGCATGTGAATGTGTGGAAAACGAGAAACAAACTTATTTTAATGCATCAATTCCATTAAATATGTATGCAGAAAGTACACACATTCTCCTGTATATTTTGAATGCACTCCTCTGCTTATTCTGGGATTTCGCTTCATACCGCGAACTATATCAAAGAGTTAAAAATAACAAAGCCAAATGCCGATATGTCAGGAATATATCTGTCACTGGGTTGAGTAATGTCAATAAAGTGAATCTTGCGGAACGAAGTTTATAGCCTGGTTGCTGCCTTCGTGGGTTTTCGTTAAATTTGTACGTTTCTTATCTCCGCGCGACGCAATAACTTCCACTTTAATAAATCATCGCGTTGACGACTACGTTGGCTGATGTATTATAATGTGCTGGTTTACGGCAATGTCTTTGTTTATCTTTCGAGTTATTTACGGCCGAAAACTGGGTTAATAAGACGTCCAGTCTTTGAGTTTTAATTGTTGCAATTTTGCGTCTGCTATATTACTTCTAAATTGACTCATGCACAGTATTAATGACTTAAAACATGTTTTCTACAAAAGAGGACAAAAACATGAATTAAACTCTGCATTAACAGATTTCTTAATTGAAAAAAAAAAAAAAAATTACTTCAAACTGTCGGAAATCTTTTCAACTAAATTTATTACCCAAATTTTAAATGCTTATCAAAGGCTTCGTTTATGTTGCCCCGCAATTCAGCCCAAAGATCAGTAAGACGAATTGTCAGCTGGAATTAGAAAAGATTCACTGATATTTATTCAGGCTAACCAGCAGCGTCCGCGGGAACTCAAACAGCGAAGAAGCATCGGGCAACGAATGCCTACCGGCAGCAAGGAGAGCGGAGATCGATGCCAGGAAGTTAAAAGAGCGAAGGTGGAAAATTGGTTCGATGAACCGTGTAAGTTTATTCGATTCGAGCCTGTGGGCTCCTGTTCTTCTCGGTCGCGCTTCAAACGCCGAATGGCGCAATAGACTCTGCTCAAAATTGCTTTTCGCCCACACGATCCATAGACATTTCGGACGTAACGCGAGTGCAGCGCTGCCAAGCCGAGTCGAATTACCTAATCACTCGTGTACCTAATGGGCGCAGCTGCTAACTAAACTCCCCTGGCAAGGGTTAAACTCGATACCTTTTTTGGCGGTGGACGCCGGATTTAGAGCTTCTGAAATCGCCGGTATCAATAGGCCAAAATAGGACAATTCGTTTAACCACGGTGGAGTTTAGGAGTGTGCCTATTAGCATTTGACTAGAATTGTTGTATCTTTTTATGGTTTAATGAATTCCCCTGTTGGAAGTGCTCACTATTATTTGGCCACTTTTTGGCGAATTGCTCGTATATTGGCCAAATTTAGTCAATTATTAGTGAAATGGCTAAAAAGAAATCGTGAAACGTCCAATAGGGTTTTGGTCAATTTTTTTAGCATTACGTTGCAGTTTTAAATAAAGTGGTTGCATTTATAGATTCTTCACGGATGAAAATGTTAGAAACGAATTACATCATTCTATTCTCTTTTGTATCCTGAAAACTGAAATCGTGCTTCTAACGACAATTTATATAACTATTATAATTAAAAAAAATTAATATAATACTATTATTAGAGTGTATGATTAGTATAAATTTATTTGATTAATAAAATAAATCACAGAAGATTATTCCTTTATAGTTAAATAACGCGGATGAAATATAATACAAAGGAATAATTTTTTACCACTCGCAAATGAATTATCAAAGAAAACGCGTTACCAAAGAAAATTAAAACGTGTCATTTTTCAGCATTTTGAATGTAAGCAATTTTTTTGAGGTGCATTATTTTTAGCAGTTGTCACTGCTGGAACAATGTATTTAACTCCAGAGCGACTCACATTTGAAAATTGCGAAATAAATACAAAGGGAGAATGACAAAAGGTATATTTCACCGGGAAAAAGGAAAGAGTGACATGGAAAAAAGGGCTAAACAAAGGCACGCAATTATCTCGGAAAATTCACGTTCTCATCTTCCCCCGGATGAAAATAATAATCTGCCCGTTTAAGGGGGAACGATCGAAGTTTTGTTTTTAATCGAAAAAAATCCATTAACTCCCGCGCGTCCCCGCCGCAGACTTCTAGAAATTAAAAATGCAAACCGTTTCCCGGAAACGTGCACCCGCTACGATCGCAAGACAGCGGGACATTAAAGCTGAAAGCGAGGAGGGCAATGAAAATTGCCGGCGCACGAAGAGCAGCTCAAAGGGGGAGAGGGACTAACGCCGAAAGAAAAACATTAAATTTAAGCCCGCGATCTGTATTCGTCGTACGTGAACGCGGGAACGGCACGTGTCTCGAGACGTGCAATCGCCCCTCGCTTCGCCGCAGGCCATTTCCTTTTACATCCCTCAGGATGGCACGCAACTCCCCGGTTTCATCTCGCCGAGAGCGGCGCTCCTCATCGACTCCTAGAAAAGCTGGGATCGCGTGAGCTTCCTACGTATGTATGTATGCGGAGAGCGATGGGCCTCGATAATGGCCGCATTTGTATTACTCCGAGTGGGAGGGAGGAAAGCTGCAGAGAGAGAAGGAGAAAGATGACACTGCGCGTAATACTGCCCGGGAAATAGTTTTTCGCGTCTTGCCTTTGTGCGCAGCTTCGAGGTGTTTCTTGATATTGGAGATTCCGTCCTTTTTCTGTTTCTCGATTAGAATACTCTTGAATGAAGCATCCGAAAATTCAGTTTGGAATGGGATATCGCTTTTCGTTTACTGCTTTTTAAAAATGGTAAAAGTTTGATTATTTATTTTGAACCTGGCATAATATGAAAGTTAACAGTAGAGAGACAATAACTTATTAGTCTTTGTTTTATACGAGTTAAACGTAAATAATGTTCTGGCTCGCAACAATATTTACATTACTGTATTTCACGATTTTTTCTCAAAATATTATAATAAAACATATATCCATAAAATAAAGTCTAAACATGTAATACATATAGTTGCTTTCAAACAAGATTTAAATTTCTAGAATTTTATGAAATTTTTATATTTTATATTTTTTAAAAATCCAATTAAATCAGGAAGAATATTAAAATTTTATTTTAAGAAGATTGCCTTTTCCGAAAGTGTATTTAAATAGTAACGTTAAAGTGTCCAGAGGGATAAAGAAAATTTCTCAGAATTTCCGATGGGAAAATGTATATCTTAACTAAGCCGGGCATTTCACGAAATACTGTTTTGAAAAGTTTAAAAATCCGAGACATTTTTCATTTGAAAAAATCTTTATAAAATTTTAAATATAAAACTAATGTATACAATTAATTATTCAACCTTTTATTTTACTGGCATGTTCAGAAATGGGAAAATTTTATAACACGTTATTTATTCTTTTACTCAGAGAAACAAGATATTCCTGTAATATTTCAAACATTGGACTACGTTTTTACTTCAGGTAAAAAGATACTGTCAGGCACACAAAGAGAAAGATGAATTGCGATAATGGTCTCAGTCCTCCGTAGGAAATTTCATTTGTAAAGAGAACCGTATTACGTTTTTCGATAATTGTACAATTCTTTCATTATACCCGAAAAATACCAAAAAATTTCTAAACCACCGTATTTCGCAATTTTTTATTCTTCAAAATCTGATATTTTTCGCCATATTTTGCACGAAGCACATCAGTCGTGCAACTGTAAGCCCTCCTAACTCTTAGAAAGTAAATAACTTGGAGATACGAAAGAAAATATTTCTTTCAGCGCCTTTGAAGCGAGGCTGTTGGAAATAAACACGTCGTATAAGCGTAATGTATCCTTGCGGGTTGCAGCTCCTGCAAAGATAAGAACTTTTTTCGAGAAAATATATTTAATGTCTATTTACCATCGAAATGAAACGTGGCGTATTTTTACACTTAATTTCCTAAAAAAGCTGCTCCGATAAAGACGCAATTTTTTAAAATTGAGCTATTCATTTATCAAAAATATAAAATGTTGAGATGAATAAAATAATTCAGTTCTGAGTAATAATACTCCGGAATAACGTATGTTTAATTTCAACAAATATTAAATTGATACACTAGATATAATTTTAAAATTTTGTAAAAGCATAAAGAGGGAATGTTGAAAATTATGATTGAAATTATTAATATTTCTTATACATGCAATTATATAATACAAGAAATTATAATAAATCACTTAAAAAAAAGTACGATTCCAAACAATAAAACAAGCCATTCCATTTTAATCCACTTGACAAAAGATAAGTATTTGAATGTAGACACAGTAATAACTCGGTTGCCGAAACCTTTGAACGCAACCAAAAAACATTCATCAGCCAAGCTTCTCGCAATTAGAAACTCGTATCACGTCCATCGTTATCCTATCTACTTTTTCCTAATCGTTTTCTCCTCCCCAGCAACAGGTTACAGATTTTTTCGTCTCCCAACTATCGGCATCACGCATCTTCCCCCCCTGCCGAAGCATCAACATTCGGTCGAAGCAGAGAGCAATAAACCGCCGAAAACACGTGTACAAGTGCGGCGTCAACTTTTAAACGAGCGAGCTCCTCTTTTTCCGAGGGCATTTCGACATCGACGACGGGATCATTTGTCGGAGGGGGATTAGATCCTCACGGAGTTTTGCGCCCAAGTCTCGTCTGCCCGCAGACAATGGGATCAGCGAGAGAAAGACACTCACCTCTCTCTTTACGTGCCCGGCGAGAACGTGCAGCTCGTGATCGATCATCGGCCCCGGGGAAGGGGTTCCGAGCTGGTGGGAGCGAGGGAACCAGCTGGTATTTAGAAAGGTCGATCCACACCGCCAAAAGGTCGATTATTGTTCGGGCCGCCGCCTCTCTGCACACCTATTTATATACGTGTATATATATATATCTACGCACCGCCTATGAAATTCAGCTCCCTGAGCGAGTTCTTGCCCTGGATGTACAGTCGGCTTCGAAGATGCTGGTTTTTGCTTTTCTTTGTTGCGCATGCAAATTTGTTGTTCATAACCTAATATGGTCTGAGCTTTCGATTTATTTGTGACGTGTAATTAAATGGATTGGGCCAATTGGTGGACGAGAAGAAGTATATCTTTTTTTCTTCATTGACATGTAGTGAAAGCTTTTTTGCAAAAAGTATATTCTTCGAGTGAAGTCTCGCTTTCTATTTTCAGGTCATTTGATGGATTGAGTGATATTTAAAGTCGTTTCAACCATTTTATATGAGTTATTTTTAGAATTAGTTTGATTAATTACTTCAGTTAGTACTAATTTGAAACTCAGTTATTTTCTAGCATTCATACTTTCAATCTCAGCGTATTTGTATATTAATAGCAGTGAATGATCGTTAAAAGCTACCGAAATGGTTCAATATTTTAAGCATTCTTTACACGTGATTCACGTTTAGAGCAAGTGAAAGTATAAAAGTAAATTAGAGTTAAAACCACCAAAGCAAGTGATGTAATACATTGGTTGGAAAAATGATAAATTATTTTTCGAAATCGAATTTCAAAGCTCGTTATTCATTATAGATAAATATTGACATTTTCTATTTAAAGCCATCAACTGTATTGAAATTTACCACTTATTATAATGAAAAATGTATGTATTTCACATCTTGATTCATGTTTATCTGATCGCTGCAGACGATCTGAAAATACTTGTTGTCTTTTATCGTTAAACTATTCGTGCAGGATACAAGATCGGATAAAACGTTTATCTCATATAAGATAAGTTATAAATAATACTAAGCTGCATTTACTCATCGTATTGCTTAAATTAATTTCAGTAGCCCAAATTATCATCATTATTTGTCGTTTAAAAACTTAAACATCATTAACCTGATGTTCTTTAATACATCAAAATATTCGCTTGCATAATAACAGTAACATAATATCTCGCCGATTTCTCAATCGGTCCGATAATTCCATTCTCATAGAGCGCAATATCTAATTCCCGCTCCCCGACAAGCACCCAATACGCATTTCACACACCTGCCGGCTCCCTGTTAAAATCCTATCCAGCCTCGGCAGTACACATCCTCGCCTTATCAGAATCGATCCTTCATTTTGAGCGATACTGTACCCGGCCGCTCACACATTGCCGAGTGAGCTCGGATGCCTTCTTGGCTGGCCTTGCATTTTACTCCCACGCTCGACTCCGCGAAGGAGCTATCCGAAAGCTGCATCTCGGGATTTTGAAAGCCGAAGCGCGCATTTTTCGACCATTTCTGCCGTTTCGTCACCTTTCCCCGGCGAGAGCTATAGCTGAACTGGAGCGCTGTGTAATTTTACTGGTGAAATTACAGCCTAGCAGCTGGGCATGGGATGGGAAAAAGCTTTGCATTGTGCTGCTTGTGCACTTTGAGGATTATAGAGAAATTGTTATCGCATTCGGTCTTTTACGATGCCGTTCAATATTGCACGTGATTCAGTTCTGCATCGATTTTGTAATAGATTCATTTCATCGCGCGTATTTTTCTTTGCGGTTTTCGTTAGTCATACTTGTGGAGAGATAAGAAAATCGTTACTTTATTTTCTTTACTTAAGAGTATATTAAGTATTTGCTTTCTCGGCGATCAGATAAAAAAACTGGTTGGCTATTCTTTTTTGAATTTGTAATGTTGAGCATTTACGTTGTTCAAACATATGAATGGCCCGTTAAAGTCAATTTTGATTGTATTTCATCTGCGTTCATGAACGCGTTTGAAATATTAGTCAATAAGCGAGTTATCCTTTCTAAGAAAGCCAAGGTATAGAAGTGTCTCTCTAAAAAGTGTAGTTTTGCTGCACATAGTATAGCTCTCCGAGTTCAAGAGTATGCATTGTTAGATTTATTTTCCCAAGACTCATTTTCTCTGTATACGTTCTCCGGACCATAAATATAGGTATTTATACATAGAAATCGAAACTTCTTTATTTCTGTTGCTTGGTACAGTCTATGTGAAATTTATACTTCTGGCTGCTTGAATGCATCTGTTACATTGAATTTGAAATATTTTATTTTATTTTAATTAAAATTATTAAATACTTTTTGAAATATTCATATGTCAATTAAAAGTGGACATGCAAGTTTAATTTTAAATTGTATAAATCTGTCTGCAAATAAATTAAATAAGTTTAGGTCAGATTAAGGATTAAGTGGCAGTACAGTTTTATCAGATCACAGATATTGTTAATTTCTTCATTTATACGTATATAACATATAAACAATTATATCAAAAATACTAAACTTGTAACTCACTATTTTAAAGAGTAAATAAATAATATCCACATTTTTTCTCGCCTTCATCGCAAAATTAATAACTCCTTTACCGTAAATGCATGTCCGTACCTCAATAGCAAGCAAAAAGCAACTCGAAACTGTTGAAAAACAAACAAATCACAACAAGATTCATCACAGCCGAGTAGCAGCAGCGGCAGCAGCATCAGAACTCCCCGCGAAAATTGAGTGCAGCCTCTTGGCTGTAACTTCCGCTAATTTCCGGCGGCGAACCTCGCGGCGGCGCTAATAATTTTATCCAAGTCGCAAAGTCTCGACGCGCGACGGCGAGCCCAGACATACCGCACACAGGAGTACGCAGAATTCAGCGCCAAGCGCATTGTTCGCACTTTCTCCTATCTCGTCTTTTCCGTGCCATTCGCTCCGAATGTACGGACGGAAGGCGTACGTGAATATAAAGGGAGACGACGTTCTCGCTCAGAGAGAGAGAGTTTTTACGGCGTATCAAAATGCGTAGGTCGGACGTTCCTCCCGCTGGGCTGCGAAATGTATGCCGAGATCATCGGTGAAATCCAATACGCGATTGTCCGGCTCTCTTTTTACGCAGTTTTTTTCGAGGAATAAATAGCAAGGTTTCTTGAATTTCTATCTCGGTTTTTTGAAGGAGTGAAGAAGTGTTTGTTGAGACATTTGAATTTGATGAAAGAATGTTTTGCGGGTAAATGTTGAATAACAAGTTTCCAAATCAAATTACGTTTCTGATTCAAATTTAGAAATTAAAAATTTTCTGAAAATTTAAAAAAAAAACTGAAAATATCGACGGTTACGGTTGTTGTGTTTAAGTTTCAGAATCATGCATTGCTTAAAGTTATGACAGCTAAAAAGACGTAGGCCACAGCCACAAGAAAATATATTGTTTGTATATCTATATATACAAAGAACAACGAGGAACAGCTTGTGTACATAGATATACAAACAATGTATTTTCTTGTGGCTGTGGCATAGCTGTCATAGCCTTTAGATGTAAAATAAATTCAATAGGAATTGGTACTTCCTCCTTTCTTAATATAAACAGTTTTAATATAATTTAATATAATATAATTTAGTTTTAATATAATTTAGTAAAAGTATATTATCTGCTTAGGTATCTTATTATTAATTTTTTCTGTTCCAGGTGAGTTATGCCAAAACAATCATTACTGCTCCTGTAATCACTAGGAAAAGTACGTTTTAAAACACCTTGGAAAAAAGAGAGAATAGCTTTTAAATTGAAAGTTCAATAAAGAGGTGTTATATAATTCAACAATCCAAGATTACTAGAAAGGTATCGTTCTGCAAAAAAAAAAAAAAAAAAAAATTCATTTTACTCTCAACTTCCTATCGAACCAAAAGCTAGAAAACAAACATCACAAAAAAACTTCCTGCGCGAAAAGATTTCACGATCGGCAGATTGGACAATCAATAAAGCTCGTTTATTGCTGCCGAAATTTAATAACACAAGCGGCCCGATTACGAACATTAATCTCGGATTATATTGCCCTTTCGATAAACGCGCAAATTGAAGCATTGAAAAGGCTCGCCGCTGGCCGTAAACCCCGGATTTTTATTGCCCCCGTACGAATCGGCCACTTTCCAGCCATAACCTCGAAAAAGGCGGTAGCTGCTCCCCATCAGAATTCACGGCGTTGTCGTTCCACATTCGCAGCCGAATCTTGGCGATCACGATCTGATACAGCGGTCTTGCATACAGATGACGTCTCCTGGTTCGGTTGCCCCCCTTCCTCGGTCTCGTGAATCTTCCAGCCGCTCTTATCGCCGGTCAGCGGAAGCGGAAAACCTCCCGAGTTTTCAGCTACAAATCTCCCGAAGATGCTCCGCGCACCGCGGGATATAACGAATGGCTTCGATCGGTTGGGAAACCTTCGATGCATTATGCTGCGGCCGGCCATTTTTCCAGAGACAGGCTTCCAGGTCGTTGACCTTCCGCATCTGAAGGGAGTCGCTTTGACGAATCGCTATTGAAATTTTTCGCGGTGGGTACTCGTGATGGATGAGCTCGGTGTGGTTCAACATTTTCGAAGGATCGAGCGGTTTTGCAATGTGCACTGGTACATGCTTTATTGCTAGATCTTGCAAATTCATCTGGTTATTAGTACAGGCGCTATTGAAGAAACTATATTTGCCGTAAATGAACTCAAGTTTTATGGGTTTAAATTTAAATCTGAGTTTCAATATTTGAAGCAATAAAGCTTTCAATATTGAAGATTTGAATATTAAACTTTAATTACCTTTTTGATAAACGAATATTTTTGGAATGCTACTTTGTTTCAAGTATTAAGGTAGTACTGTCATTAAAGAATAACCGTTGAGATTTTTATGAGATTGGACATACTTATACATTTTGGTCTAAAAGTGACTCAAAAAAATTTTTGTGGGGCCAGGGTGCGTGAGACAAAAGATATAAGCATTTTAATTTTCACTCGTTTAACACGGGCTTTTATGGGAAATCACCTTCTAAATTATATTACATAAAAACTACCGTTCTTTACATGTTACGAACGGAGTTAGTAATAACAAGTTTGATTGTAAGAATGCGATGTGATAAATTTATAAATTACGTTATTTGATACAGAGGAATTAGTTGAAAGTAATTACAATGAAATATGAAAGAGACAAGTTACTATTGCCAGTTTTTCTATAGAATAGCAGTACTATATCTTTCAAAGTTTTGATAATCTGTCCATTCCATTTTGATTATAATTATTCGACAGAGAGGTATCGATATTGTTATTTAATTATCTTCAAAAAAACGCAGAATTATTTGCAATCGTGCATGTGAAAACCCCGCAGAAAAATTTGTAGACCTTTTTCCTAAGGAAATTATTTGTTAAGAAAAAAAATTAACGTGCTATCTTGAACAAAGCTTCTAATTTTTGAAATTCTATACATTTTATTATTTTCTACAGAATAGTTTCCAAATCTGCTTGTAATTTCTGATAAATATTTGTGTCCGCATGATATAAAAAGTATTTTCGTTTTATGATGATGTAAAACAAAAAATAAATTTAACAACTAATTTAACGTACAATAAATTTAAAGATGAAATTGTAAGAGAAGTGTATGTTATTTCACGTAATTCTTTTCACTTCATACGTACGTCTTCTTGCATTTAGTTAAGTGCTTATAGTACGTACGAAAGACGCTTATAGATATTAATATCTCAATATTGAGCACTAAATCTTTTAAAATATAAATCGCGGAAATTCATTGGAACAGTTTGTTATGTTTATGTGTTTAAATATAAACATTTTAATATAAATATTAATTGTATTGTAAACTTTATTATTTAATAATATAAATTCTTACTTTTCCTTTGTTGTTGAACTCGAGCGGACTGGAAAGGACGCTATGGGCCTTAATAATCCAAAAACATTTCACAATTTGTGTAAAATATAAATTTATTAATCCACAAAATTAATTAATAAATGGATTATTTCAAAGTTAATTTTATAACAATTGAATGGAATGTGAAATAAATCTTTAAGTTACAAATTGATAATCAAAAGGTTATAAATCAAGAATTATAATACTTTTGACCAAATTTTTTTCAATTAATATTGCGATCCTAATGAACATTTTCAGACCATCAACTCTTCAATTGATTGTCTAAAGATTCATTTAAATTCATTTAAGAATTATCTAATAATTTTTACCCGTGCTTGTATATCTATATACACAGCCACCGCTCGTCGTTTGTTTACATCCGTGCAGACGCTCTATATCTATAGCTGCCTACAGAACTACCTTAAAGCATATGTATTTTGTTTAAAATTAATTGAGTAACTCAAGTTATTAATTGATGAGTCGTAGATTAGATTATTGAAATTTCACATTGTCATATTTGCATCTTCAATATTAGAGTTTTAACTGGATATCTCGTCAACTCTATCTTTTAATTTTTATACGTCGCTTTTAAAACTCTTCTATTTTTAAAATATGCATGAAAGATTATACAATTTAATATTCTCCAAAGAGAGGATATATAATCTCTTTAAACAATATTATCATTATTGTTAAGCTTTTAAGTAAAAGAGGACATGCCATTTTTATTTTCTTTGGGCAAATATTTCTGTATTATCCGTATAATTAATATTGAATTCACCCTACTACACTAAATATTTAATAATTTTTACAAATAGTAGAAATACGAATAGCAACTTTATCCCGCTTTTCTACATCTAAATTAGAGCATTATCCTTAATGCGAATTAAAAGCGCGAGCTTTTCCTTGAACATTTGTCCCCGTAAAGGATTAACCTGCAAAATTTTTTCTCCTCTTCTCCAAAAATAAAAGTGATACTCCACAGACGAGGATTTTTCCAAGTGTGCCTAAGCGAAATACTTAAAAAAAAAAGAAAAATTTTCTCAGCGCGCCTCTGGCAGACAATCGAAAAAGCCAGACGACGGAGAACAAATGTCTCCTAATTGGCGCTCTCGACGCACCGAAATGAGCGTAATTTCAGCGAGGGGGTGAATAGCAAGACGAGCATTCAGCAGCAGCGGCAGAATGTGGGCTAAAGCGTCGCGCATAAATCAGCCGAGAGAAAGAGGACCTTGACCATCCTCCTCGGCATTTTTCTCGGCGGAGCGGCTCGCTCTATCTCGCTCTTTCTCATAAAACGTGCATTTTATGAAGACGCTACATCCGGGCCGCGTCGAGGGGGGGCTGGAGAGATAGTGGGTGGATCCCACATAACCTACAATATCGTTTATCCGGGGGAGCTTAGTCTCGGCGGTTAGCATAATCTTATATGCACTTCTCTGTGATAAACTGGATTACCGCGCAATTTCTCCTTCTCTCTCAAGCTTTCCATTTGCTTTTTCTCGCGCGTATTTTCTCTCCACTTGTGTATTACCGAGGCGCGAGGAGCGCATTATCTTCTCGTTTCATTGTATCGCTCGGCGTAATCCGCTGGAATTTCATCTTTCTTTTTTAAAGAGAGAGAGAGAGGAGCTTCGCTTTTTGGCCGCGGATTTCTTTCTTGCAAGCCCCTGCGGGAGAGCGCGATTCTCTTTCCGTGTCTCCGCAGCGTAATTATGCCGTATCTGCCACGCGCGCGAGCCTTTGTGGGAGTCCGTGTTTTCAGGGGATACAAAAGCATTTGTGCTTTTTCAGCGGCGGAGGCTATTGCCTCGCACCTGGGGCTGAGTGCCGCCAGCCACCGATGCAGCCGCGGCTGTTGTGCTTCGTTTTGTCTTGGTCTTCTTTGCGTTAAAACGCTAATTACTTGTGCGAGGATTCTTTGATATGAATTTACGGGCTGCCTTTTCTTTGTGAAAGTGCTCCGCGAGAAGAGCTTTCGTTTGAGATTTTAAAGGGGGAGTTGAGCGTTATTGTTGTCTTGTTGGACGGGTGCACATTTCCTGGCTAAACAGTTATTTTTATTTTTAAAGTTTTTTGGTAAATGCCGTTATTTAGACGTTAAAATAATGTCGTAAAATCACGTCGTATCAAGGTTCGTTTCATAGTATTCAAAAACGAAGTGTTAAATAGTTTTGAAGTATAAGGTCACGTTTATTTTGTATTTTATGTAATTAAAGTTTAAATATTTTATATAGCTAATATTTCTTTAGCTTAAAGAGATAATTTTAAATAATTTTTATTGAACTTAAAAGTGATTTTAACATCTAACATTTGCAGTATATTAAGACATTAAATAATTAATAGGTAATAGACGCATGCAAAATGCTTATGTTTTATTACAAAAATAATTTACCGTAGAATAATCCAGTACTGAAACTACTTATATAAATTGAATTAACCAAAATACTCGATCTTACTACTACTCTAACATTGTAGCGTTTATAAACCTATTATCCGTATAAAAATAATTACAACCGAAATCAAGTTAAACCCAAGTACTGATGATAGCCTACTTATTTCGCGCCTTATTTCTAAACATTACTTTCTTTGTAACATTAATCTGAAAACTTTCTACGAAAAATCAATTACATCCAATCTTATCAGCATCTGCGGATCTATTAAGTGCCATAAAATATCTCCCGGCATCACATCTGGTATCCGCAGGTGAAACAGACTAAGCTCCATAATTTCCCTGCATATTTCAAGCAAGACGTTAACTGCAGCCGAACCAGTACACGAACTAGTTTATGCTAAGATACTTATATGCCATGTACTACATCAATAAATTTTAATATTCGAGCTCATTCAAGATTTTTAGCCCATAACAAAGTAAATGCTAATGCACACCTGAAACTTTGTCAGAAAGATCAGGAACTACTTACCGAAGGCGCGCCGAAACTCTCCTGATCGCAATAAACATTTCATCGCGGCCCTCGGCGCTTATTCCGCCGTAAATCCGAAATTCGCCGCCGTTATCCGCTGCTGCTTCGTAGTTTCTATTACGAAAAAAAATTCAGCCTTGCAAAATTTCCTTGCGCTCCCGCGTTAGCTCTCAATTTCCCCGGCGTACCATCATTTTACACTCGTCCGATCCAATCGATGCGCCACTCGGCCCTTCTCCCCCAGCCTCCCATCCCCTCTCACCCGTTCCACGAATACACGCACTCGTTCGCGCGGGAACCAGAGAGCAATACGATGCGATGAAGCGCAATTAAGCGATGTACGTATGCACACGTTACGCAGCTGCGCTCGATTCCGAGGGGAGTGTCGGCGGAGGGGGGAGGGGGGGGGGGTCGAGTGCGCTGGAGGGGGAAGTGTTTTAGAGCGGAAGCTGCGAATCGTACGAATTGTAGATTCGATGACCTTTATCGATAAGCCGCTGGCCGAGTTTGCTGGATCCGAAAAGCTTTGAATTTTAAAAAATTTAGGATTTGAGAGAGCTTGTAGTTTCGGCGGAATTTGAAAGGGAATAAACATGAAATAATATGTTTGAATAACGTTAATGGATTTATGAGTTGGAGTTTAGCTGATTACGAGCAATAGTTTTGTTGGATTTAGGTTTTCAGGGGATTATTATTGTATCACAGGCTTCCGATTGCTCTAGTTTCGAAACTGGTTCAACTCCGAAAATAAGAAAGTTAGTTGTGCAAAAGTTCCGAATCTGCCTAGTATTATCATATTTTGTATACTTCTATATCAAAAAATATACTTCTTAACTCTTTTCTGCATTCAAATTTTTATAAATGTAGAAGAAGAAATTTTCCACATGTCCATTTTGGAATTTTATTTATTTTTTTTATGTCAAATGAATATTTTTATAATTTGACTTTAAGTTATAAAAAAATTAATAAAAAAAATTCATAAAAAGTGGTATAATCTCATAGAATATTTTTAAATTTACGATCGTTAATAAATTTTTAATTCAACTGTAACAACGTGGTGGAGCAATTTAAATTATTGATGCATTAACAATTATTTATTTATCTCAAAAAAAAAGAATCTATATTGTATTTCTCAGTAAAATCATAAAACTTTCATAACTCTAATTCTATTATTCCAAAATTTATAGAAATAAGCGGCTCGAAATTATACGCTCGACGAAAGAGAGATCCATATACGTATAGTAAATAAGTAATTCGACGGGAAGCATCTCTCGCATCTATTTATTGCGGCAGTTTGGGCCAAGACCAGCCGTAGGAATTTTATTGAGGTTATGCAAACGCACTGCAGATGCGCATGAACTAGATGCTTTATCGGGCCGGAGGGGCAAAAGGGGCGGAAGGAAGGTCGCGAAATGCATCTTCTGCGTTACTCCCGACGGGATACGTTTTGGCCGCGCTCCGCTGCCCGGAAACTCTCGTGATTAATCACCCAGAGGCAGTCAATGGTTGAAAACACTTTTACGCTCGAGAAAAATTGCGCGGGATTTTTTTTATCGGCTCAATTTGTACCTGGAAATGTATGGATCCCACTGTATTGTTGTTTCGAATGCTGGGAAGGAATGGCTCGAGTGGGCTGAGTTGTTTGCTTCGTTCCGCTTATGATGCAAGAGAAGTAAAGAATACAAAATATTGCTTCGATTTCACTCTTTGTATTGTTTGAATGATGGAAATTAGAGGGTTTAATTAAAAAGTATCGATTAAGAACTTGCACGAATAATGCAGATTTAGAAGGTGATAGCGGATATCAAGATAAAAAAGGCATCAATATTAAATTGATATAATAATATGACATTTCTAAAGTCAAATTTCATTTATTTCATCTGAATTCAAAGTAACAAAAGGCATGGTACATTTTCATTAAAATTCAATTACACCCAACTAAATGTGCCAGTCTTGCTTAAAAGAAGTATTCCAATAGCAAATGTTGCCAATTAGCAAGGTATTATTTTACCGGAACAAGAAGTTACGAATTCCGTATACACTCGACAAGGATCCGTCAAAGTCAAAGGTCTCGACCTTCCCTTGGGAAATAGCTGCGCTTTTCAATTTCCCGGCCATTCGCACGGCAATCTCATTAAGAGTCGTCGGAAGTTGGCGCCTTTCGCAATTGGCCTAATCACTGGACAAATTCCCTCGCTTTCCGAGGCGAGAAAGAGCGAATAAGCGGGAGGCAATCGGAGTTTGCCAGCAACTCTCTCTCATTCAAGCCTCGTTTTGTGGGCTCAAGTGAGCATTAGCCACATAAATCAAAACTTGGCTTCTCTAAGTTAGTTCTCCAGCTCGTTCCGTTCCGTTTCGTTCCGTTGGTCCGCGCTGAGGAAATTCCTGGCTTCCTGCATATATATTGAAGGCTGCCAGCGCTGAACCAAGGAAATGAGAGAAGATGGAGATTTCGGAGAAAAAATAAGTAAAAGAGGAAGGTGTAAATTTAGTTTGTTTGTCTGTATGATCTACGGGTAAGTGGTATTTTAAAACAGAATGATCATTAACTTTTAGAGAACCGGAAAATCAACATATTGGTTCGACCCATAATCGACACTTTATATAAGATCAAACTATCATATGAGATCTCATTTTTATGCGTTTTCTTAACAATTAGTTCAATACATTAGAAACAGATAGAAACAACAAGTACTATTTACTTAGAAAATCGATCTAGAATATCTTTTATATTGTTTAGCAGCTAACAAAAGCAATTATTATTTTCAGTAATATTATACTAGGTATTACCGGAAAATTAGCATTAAATACTTCCTTGTCTAGAATTTTCCCTTACCACATTTTTAAAAGTGTTTATTACTTATACAAATAATCTTGATGCGCTATTTCCAGTTTGATGATATATGGGAGTGTACACGTTAAGTAGATGAGCGTAGTACAACGGTGCTTCTCGGTGCTCCCCATACACGACACGGAGAATCCAGATAGCGCCGCCCTTCCGCGAATGTCTCCGCCGGAGTCGTACGGAGAAGAGACGGGGATGGGTAGGGAAATGCTAGGGAGCGGACGCAAGAATTCCTTGAACTGCGCGAGCTCGCGGCTTTGTCTCAGCCTCAAAGCCGTTTAAGTTCCTTCCGGCGCTCCTTTACGAAGCCACGTTTTCGTACTCTAAGAAAACCCTGAGTGGGTGGTTTATTCCGGTACTTCCTTTAATTTTAAACGTCGATATACAGCTTTGCCAATTAAGCGATTCGATCCCTCGAGGCGCGAAGCTACCAAGAAATTTTCTGGATTCTCGGGGGGACAGTTGCGAGAAGTTTCGCGCGATGCCGGGAAAAAAGTAGACAATTTCGAGGCGCTTCGCGAGATCCTTCATAATTCTTCTTCGCTAATAAAAGAAATAACTAAACGAGCCGAGCTACTTTTTGCCTTTCTTGCGTTTACCTGGGAGTTTCCTCTTTAATGGGCATCCGCTTAACGAAGGAACTTACGAATGCCGAAGATTTACTATAATTGAAGTTTCGAGACTTTTAGAGGCTTTAATGAATTAAATTAAAATGATACAAGAGTTAAGGGGCACATTGGGTAATTATTGGAAAAAGTTTCTTACGTAATCATATTTTCTTCCTGGACTTGTAAAGTTACAGCAACTTATATTATTTATAAGGTTAATTTTCTTCTTTGTGGAGATAAAAATGAACTTTTAGTTTTTAAAGAAATGAGTTTCTTTCCGCTTCGGAAAATGAAACTTGTCTTGAATTAAATAAATAGTAGAAAGTTACAAGTAAAACGTTTTCTTTTTGCCTTTAACAATATTAATGTTGCCTGTGAAAAGAAAGAAATGCTTTTTTATCAAATTATTGATTCCGAGCAATAGCTAGTTTTAACCAGAAACCGAGAAATATACGTGTGCACACGTAAAACAGTTACGTACTTTGGTGACAGATCAATTCTAATTGAAATCTATATAATTCTAGATTAAACTGTAATATTAATAAAAAAAACAATAATTAATAAAAAAAAATTCATTAACAAACGAAATAAAAATGCAAAAATGTTAAAGTCATTGCCAACAAACTCAATTTCGTCGTCCCACTCAGCACCTCAATTGCTTCACTTGATGCAATACATCCCAAGAGTTTCTAGCCTAGATGAAAGATCCCAGGGAAAAAGTCTGAAATTGTGAAATCCCATTCTCTCAGGAAGTCTCTTTGGTGAGTAGTAGCGGGAGCAGCATCATCTCATCTCATCGCGTCCTCCACTCAGCGTCGTAACGAGAAAATATAAAGTCGCAGTGCACCAATTAAATTCAACTTAGCGCTTGGGCGCCACTAGAGTTGTACTCCGCTTCCTTGGAGAGAGCAAGAAATAGAGTCAGGAGGCAGGCAGCGTCTTTCCGGCGTATATCCAGCCAATATTTCATACTCGCGCAAAATGTGAAAGAGGACACTTCGCCTCTCTCTCTCCCTCAGTCTCAGTCTTCTGCCCAGTAATTCAGCTGGGAATAAGTAAGCAAGAGACGGTTGAGCGAGAAAGAGGCGTATATTTTGCCAGGCGCATAATTTAACCGGCAGGAGACGCTTCTCTCACTCACTCTAAAGCCAGCGGCGGGGGTTTACGGGTTCTCCGATATTGCGAGAATCCTTCCCCGCCGCATTTACGAGCCCTTGAGACAGCCTTAAATCGTCGTTACTTCTACGATCTTCCTCTGTATTTTCCTCTTCTTTCTTCTCCTATCTTTGCAGCCTGACGTTCTCGCTTTTTTTTCATCTGCATGCAATAAAATTTTCATTTCGACCCTTCGTTAAAATCAATGAGAACGGCTTTGGCTCTACGGACCTTAATTGTGAAAGAGAGGAACTCGATTCGAAGGAACTTTTTTCGTCTACCTTGCTTTCTCATCTTCTCAGACGATTTAATTTTCATTCAACTATTCTATAAGTGTACTTAAGCTTTACTGAAAGGCTCAAGAGGACTTTGAAATAAATTTTTATTTTTATTGGCGCTTTTGTTCTTATCATTTGAATCACAATAATTTGTAATTGTTACAACTCTGAGGAAGATAAAACTCTATAAATATTTCGACTGAAAAACAATTTATCCGATCCGAATGGCAAGCTCCGCAAACGTTTGTGAATCGCGTATTGACTTCGGAATTTAAACGCAGACCAAGGAAAACTGAGACGATAAATAGAAAGATGCACCGCCTCTTTATTCCATACTGCATCTGAGCAGAGAAAAAAGCCGGAGGTTGGAAAAAACAAAGCGCAGCAAAAACGCACATAGACTCCTTTTTGTCCAGTCGACTTTTACTCCCTCTGTCTGGCCAGTGCCCAAACCGTTTCTCCACCCTCGCAATCGGCGCGCAATCTCCGATGGAGTCTGCTCCTTCCTCTCCCTCTCTCGCTCTTCTCCCTCTTTCGCGAGTGTATAATCAACAAACTTTTTTTCTCTCTCTCTCTCTCCCAGTCGCGCTCGGTGCTTTTCACGGCCTGCCGACTGCTTTTTTTTCTCTCCCCCTCTCTCCCTCTCTCTCTCTGTCCCCCTCTCTCTCTCTCTTTCTCTCCGCTTTCGCACTTGGTCTCCTACTGTTTCTATATCTCTGTCTTTCATTCTCACTCTCTCTTTTTTTATCATACGTGCACATTGTGTGTTGCGAAGTACGATGCAGCGGCAGCAGCTTTCCATAGAGCCATTCCAATTACTGACCTCGTCTGGTTGAGCTCGTCTATTTTCCGCTAACAAACTTTCCCCCAAAGCCAGCAGACGGTGCGCAAGTACCTGGGGAAAATTAAAAAAAAGTTCCGTCCCGGCGATGCCGGAAATCGAGAGGCGACACTGCACTATAATGAAAGTTTAATGAGAAAAATTTTTATATCACGCGCCCGGCTCTGGAGGTAATTAAATTTTCGCTGATGGAGTATGATCCCCGACTGATAAGATTTGATCAGAGATGAAAGGATTTATTGTGCGAATGAATGCCAGAATTGATAAAATTGGAGTTTTTAGTTTAATGCGTTGAATATTTTATACTATCTATATATGATAAGTTACGTCCAACAAAACGTAAAATGATACTGGGCAGTACGAAACTCGTGATCCATTATTAATATTAATTATTATTCACAATTCGGGAATAATATATACATTTAATTTCTCTACTAAATCAATTATTGATTTATAAATGAAAAAGGTACATTATTAATTCGGTAAACAAAGCTGATATTTCAGAAAATAAAAACTATTTCTGAAATTAGACTAAGATTGTATTGAGAAATCTATCTATTACCAAATGCAAGTTATGAATTGGAAATGGCTTTGCTTTCAAGCTTCTCTTAATACTGCTTTAATTTAGTGGGTGGATGCATCTGGCGACGATATCCCTTTGCAGTGTTAATAATTTAACGGTTTCCAATAAGATTACACATTCCAGGAAAATAAATCCTTCTCCATAGACACCGAGTCAATAGGGGAAACTGAAATACGCCTAATCGGACCTCATAAATAGAGGGGTCTCCACCTCTGTCGACGACGACGGTGGCAGCAGCAGCAGTATATAGAGTATCCGCATCGAGTACGATTCTACTCGTGCTTTATCTGCACATCCCTGGATGGCAGCCTTGAGGGCCTGGTTAGTTATGATACCGGCATCACCATCACCATTACGACGACGGATAATTATACCGAGCGTCTCTGTGTTTTAGGAGATTCTGAACTAATAACAAGCACTCTCCCGCCTGTCTAGTACTCCTCGTCTGTACAACCCCAATAATTATCATGCATTTACGCACTGTGGCTTCGTAAGTTTCCAATTAGGCGTTACTGTTAATAATCGAGACGAGGAGGTCTGTAATTTATTTCGAGTGAGCATTCCATTTCGCTAATTACCACGAATAAGTCATCATTATGGAGTGGAAGTTGGGCCTCGGGCTTCTATTGACACGCATTTAATATTATTAATGGAAATGACATAATTCAATTGCTGTATTACTGCCACGTATTTGCTCAAGTTTCATAAGTACGAATTCATTCTAGATTCAAATTGCTAACGTCTTCAAGACTTGTTAGTCCGGAAATTATACAATAAGTAAAAGTTGTTAACGGTGGAAAATACTCTTCTTTTTCCCACCTAACTTTGAATTTTCAGATTTATTGAAGACAAATGTCTGTTGTTTCGGTATATCCGCAACAGGCAAAGTGAAATTCATCCCCATTTGACATGCGGATGCATATCATTTTACTTTTAAAACTGCGGAAAAAGATTTCCCCATATTTTCCGCAAGTTTCGTCTCACAAATCAGAATAGTTCAGGAGTTGTGACGGTTCACCTACGCAGAGAATCCACCTTCGCTCAGTCGCCATCTATGCTCGTATTCTTTCTACTCCCTCAAGCCGTGCTTTATCTCTTTCCTCTTTCGCGCAATTTCATTGTCTGGCTGATCTCTGTTGACTCGGGCGTACGACGACGGCGACGAGCTTTCACAGTAACTCACAGAGCCAAAGTTTCTCGTCTACCATTGTTTGAACTGCTCGAAGGGGAGCAGGAGGGAGAGAATTCTGGGCGGCAGAGTAGGACGAAAAAGAGGAAGCAGCAGCGGAGGCAGCAGAGACGCGTCGGTACGTCGGAAAATACGGGATAACATCGGAAGATCTCGAGTTCGATTCTCATTCCCCGCACTCGGCAGCTCGACAAGTGTGTCTGCGCACGAGTTCGTCCTTGGAAGACAGGCTGGGAAAATCCTCTAGTGCTGGGAGGGGTAGGCACTTCTCTGGCCAAGGGATCTGTCGATCGTAACTGTCGAGCCAGATGGAGAACAATGAACGGTTCGGTTGGTTTGGAAAGGGAGAGAGGAGGAGGCTGCCTGGTTGGCTGACGAGTTGTAATTAGACGACTGATGTTTGCACCTTCGACGAGGTGGAGAAGTGGGAGGTAGCATTCGACTCGATTAAAGGAGATTGAGGGTGCGGATTGAATTCTAATTTCAGGTTTGCTCGCCCGCTTGCAACCTCTCCAAGTTTGGACGGATTCCTACTTCCTAGAGTTTCGTAGATTCGACCGAGTGGGTAACGTTTGTTTTAGTTTCGAGGAGCGGAGTAATGGAGAAGTGGAGAAACATACTAAAGGCAGCAATCGAACGCTGAGTCAGATCAAATATCTCTCGAATAGCATTATTAAAAACATATTGTTGTTTCTCTTGTACGTTCGTATGAATTAACAATTTATTCAGAAGAACATTTGCAATCCACATTTGTATTCTGTTACTCAACACTTTGTTGACTAAGAATTACCGCCACTACACATTTCTACCTTTTAATTTGACCAATCGGACTTTGAACATAAAAATGAAACGCCACCCCTCGATCATGACCATAATACAGTCACCGAAAATTTGCAAAAGCCGCCACGTCGCAAATATCGACGACTTTCGGCTTTTAATGATAAGGCGATTACTTTCTCCCTAAGGTGGATGGCACCAGACGCAGCAGCATATCGGATAGACCCCGACGAAGCACATGCTCACGTGCCGCTCTCGTTGGCAGTAGCGGCCTGCCCAGACTGATCGATGCGTTCATGGACTCGACAGCAGCAGCGCCCCCGGGTAATCCCTCTTATTCCGCGACTCTCCTCAGGTGGAAGCGACGCCTCGATTTATTCCGCAATCGCCCCCTATCTTTCTCTCTCCCTTGGCTCCCTTGCCAGACACGATCGCGCCAATAATATCGGAATCCCGTTATCGGACGATGCCGCCATCTAGACGCAAAACAACCAGAGCGAGTCTGATGAGACCTCGGCTAATGATGGAATGGGCTGATGTTGCTGAAAAATGCGCTTACCTTTAGCTTTACCTCGGGAGACTCGTGATACGGTTCCCGATCAATTGACTATTAGTTGTCTATTTACGAAGTTTAATATTAAATATTGAAATGCTTACTTGACCGATAATAAGAGTAAGTTATTCCTGGTCGAACTATTTTCAAGTGTCACTCGATATTCTGCTATTAAAAGATCGTTCTTCATATTTAATACGCTTAAGTGCCCCGTTCGTAAATTAATTTAAGCTATAAAAGTTCCGGAAAAATGCTCAATCGGATGAATTGAGTTGAATCGTATCGTAAAACACCTTCATTGACACATTTCCACCATTGTTGCTTTGCAGTGGACAACTAATGGATGGAACGAGGTAAGTTGAAAGGACTAAAAGACCGGGTAAGAAAAAGGAGGTGTTCGAATTTCTCCAAAGTCGGAGCGCTCAAGTCTTTCTAAAGACTGCACCGTCGTTGCGCTTATCGGATTTATCCTCCGCATAAAGAGGAGAATCGAATTTGACACCGGACGAAATTCTAATGATGGAAGTGCCAGGCTGCCTTTAATTCGCGTCCTTAATGAGATATACGACGCTTACTCGCCTGATTTAATTTTAAATTAGGTGGAGAACTCTGTGAATATTCGGTAAAGTAGTATTTTAGCAAAAAGTAGTAGAATTATTTAAACATTTATGACAAATATTGTATGCCAATCGTTAATAAACAATAAATACTTCTCGTAATTATTCGTAGCTGTAACAAGAAATATGTTGAAAAAAGATGAAATACTCAAGAAACAAGCACATTTTAATTACCGTCAAAAAGCACTTTGCTTCATAAAGGTAGCAGAGAGGATTCTCTATTCCTAAACTCGCATAAAATCAGCTTTGCCAACATTCCACTCTTACGCACGAGGCAAAAACCGCATTATCCGGTAAAACAGCGCGAAAAAAGCCAGAACAAAGTGCGCCATATTGCGGGGAAGCGAACAGCACTTCTCTCTCTCTCTCTCTCTTTCTCTCTCAGCTGAATTTACAAATTTCCAGGCGCGTCTCAGCTCGGGCCATCCTCGCACCTTCGCTTTTTATTCAAATCGATATTCCGTTACGGCCGAGTCCCCCCGAAGCCGAAATTACTTTCGACGCGCTTGACAAAACACACACACACTTTTCTACTCGCGACCGCAGCGAAAAAAAGGAAAGAGGCGAGGAAGAAAAGCGACGGAAAGACAGAAGCGCGTGACTGAAGTGGTTTCACGCGCGTTGCTTCGCCTTCTTTTTTCTCCCGCCTAGCAATTCTTTGATGTCCTTGTCTTCTTATTCTTCTCCCCGTTGCCGGGAAAGTGTTTTTCCGCGCTTTAATTGTCTGCATCTTTTTCTCCCCTTTCGTCCTTGCCGAGGTATGCTTTTGGGTGTCGAGCATTAGTTTATAAAAAAATAGCTGCCGTAGCTCATTCCGACCCTTTTTCGTGGGCAAAAGCTTACCTCGGAAGGCAAACGAACTTCTTTTGTTAATTTAAACATTCTTTTACTCTTGTAGCTCTAAGTGAAACAATACGAAACCCTTTTGAAAACGTGTGCAGGAGAACATAAATGCGTACTTAAAAAAAAAATTATTGTCAAAACTTTATTTAAGAATTTGTTTAAAATACTGTTATAAAAATATTTATTTATTTTGCATTGTTTAGTTTTTAATAAAATCAAACTCGGAATCCAATAGAAAAATTTGACTGTTCTGGGAAAAGTTTTTATAAATTTTGGTACTCTATTCCGACAGCGCAGCGAGACTGTTTGTGTGACAAAACAGAATTATTCCTCTGCCTTTTGTTCTTGCGGCAACGAAACGAAAAATCTGACGACAAAAACTGATAGTCGTTCGGGATTCTCATTTGGTTCTATTCCGAATCTAATGCGTCAAAGGGAAAGCCGTACGCCATCAGGTGTTGGAAAAAAACATCCTCGACGATTGATTTTCATGCTTCTTTGCGTGACGACTACAGTGAACCGAATAAATGAATTTTTTTAGAGAGAACTGCAGCTTTTTACAGCGCGAGAGATGCTTTATTAAAATTTTACCGAAACTCATTAATTTTAATTGGATGAAAGATTTTTTTCTTTTTACTGCCGATTTCGCGCGGAAACGCGTCACTGAAATTTAATTATTTTCATGGATTTTTCGACGAATCTGTTTTAATGCAGATTTACTTTAAAGATATTTGCATAATACAGGTGGAAAGAATATCTATATTTAATTGAAAATTTTTATTTTTATTTTGATGAATCCCAAATAAGTATTGATCGTAAATAAAAGTTAATCTTCTAAAAACTATTAAATTGATTGAGACTAATAAATAATTCCAATAATTTACAATGTATGTATTTATACAATAATTTATTACTAAAATCCTTTTTACGACGCTGTTTAAAAGACTTTATAAAAAATTTACGATATCTAAAACTCCATATCATTCAATTTTCCAGGGCAATAACGTCAATCCAATAAATTAATTCCTCTTTTCCTCACGAATTCATGTTGCGAAGCACCCCAGTCGGAATAATATAAAGCTGCGTCGATTCCCGAAATCTAACGCGGGAATATTTCATTTATCCACGGCCGGAAAAAAAGAAAGTCGTGTGCTTTGTCTCCTTTCGCGCGGCGGCGACGATAAATAATGCAAGGCTGCCTGGGGTTGAGATCGAGCAAAGCCAGTTCTCGATATATATTCGCGACAAACGCAGGCCTATGGAGGGCTTTGTGCTATACTTTCTCTGCTTTTCACGCCGAGCTAATGCGACTGAAAATTTTTAAATTTAGTGCTCCAGCTTTGTAATAAAATTGGCGTTTTATTAGTGTATACTGAGTATGCTTCGTAAATGTTTTTCCGGTGTGAATTAATAATTTTTATTGATTATTCAAATTGAAGCATAAAAGTCATTACGGTTCTAATTCGAAGTATAAAGTCTTTGTCGTTTAACAAAGTAAAATTGAAAGGGAGTTTTATATAATTCGTTTTAATAAAAATGGATTAAATTAAAACGGGGAATAAAAATCAATTTGACATTAAACGAAGGACTGAATGTTATTAAGCTTAAAGAATGCTGACAACGCCTTTTACTTTGATAATTAAGAATTAATGAGAAACTTAAAAGCCTGACGTCTTAATAAATCCTTCTAAATCACCGGATTCAAAGCGAAAAGAATTCAACCATTCAGCATCGAGCATTATTAAAAATCGAGCTTCTGTAATCAGTCAAGTCCCGCCGTCAGGTTCAGACTTTCCTGACCGTCCCTCCTCAGGATTTAAAATTTAATTTGTTTTTTCGCAAAGGCTAATATCTCTTTGAAAAGCAAAGTTTAATTACGACTTTAGGAAAAATACAATTAAAATTTCCATGCATTTTCCATAGTACGGAGGAGGGACCGGAGCCTCCGTTCCACTTAAAATTGCATCGTTGGGCGATTTTCCGGCTTAACGAACTTCCGAGACCCGCGAGCTTTATATTTTATAAGAGAGAATGCGAGAGCAATCGCTATGAGCTCACTCGTTATGAGCCAACTTGATGCAATATCCAGTTTAAACAATTTACATTGCTGAAACAAGGCCGGGGCTGTTTTGTACAGGAAACTTAATTTATTATGATAAGGAAGCAGCGGGTTTTAATTTTCAATTTTCTTTGGAGTTTACTTTAGAGTTTCTTTCATACTGTCCGTAATAGTTGCTGGAAATTAATACAGAACTTGATACAGAATTGAAAGGAAATATTTTTTGCATTTTTGTATTAAAAATATTTTAGTTTTTCTCATTTTTTATACAACGATTATTTAATTTAATTAGATTAAATTCAATTAAATTGCAAATTCGAATCTCATTTAATATGTCCAGTCAATTCAATAATTCTGTACTTTGTAAATGAATGAATTCTGCAGTTGAAACAATTGGACGACGAAAATGCAATGAAAATAAAAGCTTAATAAAAATTACATTTACATTTACATTACTAATACATTTACATTTCGCTCGCTTATTAATCGCAGGCATGTTTCGCTTATCAGAACCGCATAAGAATCGTTCTTATTATACGTATACTGATCATTCGAGTCGAAAAAACACGACGCCACCTGGATGTAGAAGTCGCATGCATCTGAGCAGCAAGTTCGAAAAAAGGCAAATGATCAATGACGTGCACATATTTATAAAAAAAATTAAAAAAATAAATGAAAAGTCATCATTCATTTTTTCTAAAAAAACTCAAATCTAATTCCGGAAAGCTAATTTCCGGATCGCCCGCTTCTACAGTTGCCTAACCCCCAAGACTCTGAGTTAACGTTTCTTTCAAACTTAAAATCGCACACCGTCCAAACAAAAAAAAAAACAAAAAACAAAAACAAAAACGAAAAAAAGGTGAGACCTTTCTTACTAACTTGTGCTCACAGTTTAGCTCGCGTCTATACGTATACAGATCCATAGCGAACAACGGAAAAAAAGCAGAACAAGTACAGCAGCAGGAAGACGAGAAAGAGCGATAAGTTTGGGGCCTCGGACTAGGAGGACAACGGGAAAGTTTGAAGAGCTGCAGCAGCAGCAGAAAGAAGAAGAGCGAATAGCTTTAACGAAGCCATGCATTAGGGAATGCAGGCGAAATAAAGAGCGAGAGGAGCTGAATGGGAGCACGTAGACAGAAAGGGGAGATAGCAGTTGATTATAAAAAAGTGCTGAAGTCGCTAATGAGCCTCCCCCGCTTTCACGAGCGACTTTTTTCTCCTTCTCATATCCATCTCATCCCGCACTCGCAATTTGAACGCGAAAAAACAGGTGCACCCTGAGAGAGAGAGAGAGAGAGAGAGAGAGCGAGAAGCACTTGTCAAAGATCTCGCAGTTCTTGCGCCTGGCGTGTATTTGCACAAAGGCGCGCTTCTGCTTTTGATTGCGTAAATGGCCGAATGGATTGTATGAAATATAAATGGTCCCGGCGAGCTCTTTGCACCCTAGTTGCTTTGCATCGTTTCATGATGCGCAGCCAACAAATACAGAGGACCCTTTTGACGAATTTACCGACTGCTTGCCGACGAGCTGTTTGCGAAACCTCTTTTTCATTTGCGTTTAGGAATGTAGGGAAGACTGCATTGAGTGTCAAATATTTATGATTCTGCCGTTTACTAAACTTCTTTTAATACTGCGAATGAATTAGATGCGATGAATTAGACACCATGGTCGAGTGTAACAATGTAAAGTGCCAAAGGATATTCAAGTTTAAACAGCAAATTTAGAGAAGTAATTCGCGCCAATGTAGAACAGTGCGACTCTCAATTAGTGCAAACATTACACACATATATTGAATTGCCTGCATGTTACTATAGTGGAGGAACTCCAATATTGAAACTGAATACGTATCTATCCCGTTACGCTATATCATTCAATGGACTGTTACAAAAATTGCTTTGAATTAAATTACACTGTATATAGTCTTGTTTTCACGTTTGTTTTACTTTCCTTTTTACTTTCATTTCAAAGACAAAAAATTGCATATTATTTTCAGATATCATTCATTTTTAAAGTTTAAATGTACTTGCTATTTCTTAAATTAACCAAATTAAAATACGCAATTTAAACTATTTAATAAACTTATCAACTTTCTCAGAAATAAAGAATCTTAGGCTTATTACTGTATTAGTAAAACTGTATTAATAGAATATGATTTGTATTAGAAATCTTTCCAAAAACAGAGTAAAAAAAAAACCTAATGCCCAGGAAGTTGCAAAGGTGTCTTTATTCACTTCTGACAACTGGAAAGAAGCCTAGTAAATCCTTAGAATACTATCCAATAAAGGTATCAATGACATAACTTGTTAAACAGTGGAAGCAGCGAGCGTTTAAGTCATCGACGTGCATTTATGTCGGCAAGTCGACACTGACAGTTATGAGATTATAGTTCTACTACAAGTCTGGGAAACAGTTGGCGCACCGAAGTCGAAAGCGAGTTCAGTGTTGTTTACTGCTTTCAACCTCTTCACTTATTCATCCAATATACTCTTCCTCCTAACATATATCCTGGAGAAACAGAGTTTATCACTTCCACCCTGTCTTTTTACGGATGAATCATTTCTGCGCCTGAGATGCTTTATAGATACTTTTCTTTTAACTTTTTAATTAAAGTAAATTTTACAATTACTAATATGAAAAATTATATAGTTTATCAATAATAGCAATTTTGACTCTTAAAACTTGTGTCATTTAATAAATTTATAAGCTTTTATCTACAACTATAACCGCTTTCTCTAGAAAACTTTTAGAAAACTATTTTTATCGTGCTCGATCTTTCATAATTTTCCTCGGATTTTATCCAGCCTCTCGAACTTTTATCGACAAAAGACAGATAAATTATGGAGGACCTTTCGGATAAAAAACTAACGAGAGTAATTTTCATTTTTCCCCGCCACCGATCGCTTCTCATTGAAGAATCCCTCAGAAATTCCCCCCTTGCAATCACGATAATAACGGCGTTCATAAAAGATGAAACACTTATTTCCTTCATCGTCCGTGGAAAATCGGTCGCTCCTCTCCGCTCGCCATTATCAAGAGGCAATTTCATCGGGCGTTAAATCCGCCATTTCCAAGACTAAATTACAGCTAGGCGCTCGCGGTCCCAGTGATAAAGAAGCGCCGTGAAGAAAAAAAGAGGCGCGCAGAGGGAAAAAATTGAAGAAGCGAGAGGGTGAAAGGGACTCGTGAGTGCTAAAACTGCAATTATGGCCGTCTAAGTAGCCTTTCCTACGCGACCGGCCTGGGTAATGCAGAGACGTGAGCGCGTCAGGTGTATGAGTTACGAAGTCCTGTCGAGGATTGCTTCTTCCCTTTCGGTTGCGTCGCCTGAACAACAGCTGTCGCCTTTTATCCCCCCGACTTTTCGCTCCCCTTTGCGGCGTGATTTTTCGCTGGAGGGGCGAGCCAAAATTGGCTATCGCCTACCCCTTTGGTCGCGACTGATATTTTGGAACGCTCGCTGAATTTTGATCAGCGTCCGTTGAATTGAAATTCTACAGAATTTGTGAATGGTTTAATTTGTTCCTATAACTTTGCGGGTGGGAAATTCTATAGTTTTACATAAATTTTGTGTAAAAAAGAGGGCGATAAAGGTAATTAATTGGATTAATTTGTTTATTTTGTGTATATGTTTATCTTATACCTTAAAAGTTTCAATTATTCTGTCACGTTCATTTTTTATTCAATACGTTACATTTGACTAATTAAATGCAAGTAAATACTTTAAAATTTAGAACACTTTTAATCTCATTAAATATTGTTTGAAATAACGAATTTTCAATGATGGCGCCAATTAATGTCATTGAATTTGAGTCTAAACTTTATAATTAAGTGAAAGAGGTTCTAATACTTACAGTTAATCTAATTTGGATAACCCACCTGCATTTCCTAATTAGAAAGTTTAATCAAATTTAATATTTTATTAATACTTATTCTAATACCATAAATAAATAGTGGCTATAAAAATTATTCAAATTGTTTTATGATTATAATATTACCGAAATTTTGCATTTATATATTATAATTCTTTTGTGTAAAAAATAAAATAATTTATTAACGAAACTTTTTCCTATGTTGCAGGTATGTAAATCCAGCTTTATTCGCGATAGGACAAGAATTTTTTGGTAAGGTACCGTGATTTAGAATTAAAATTAGTAATTAGAATATGAAAGTAGCTTGAATAATGAACTTAAAAAGAAATTTACGTGTTTTAAAAGTTTTACGTCCGACTAAAAATACAAAAATTAAGTGAAACCGCGGATAAGATAGTTAAAGCGCTGTAAAAATCTTCCTCCATATTCCACATTATTTAGAAAACACATTAATAATTTCCGCCCTCGGCGTTTTTACGCAAAGCAGCGTTAAAAAGCAGGCAACAGCGAAAATCTCTTCCATCCTCCTCTGCATCCCGTCGATCATCCGGCACAATAGCCTGGGGCTAATTAATAAAGCCTCGAAGGCTGGCGGACGGCGCCTCATTTGAATTTAGATGGAATGCACTGGAAAAGAATCCGCGAGAGAGGGTTTATTAACCGCGCCGATGAAGATCGTCTTCTGGGGTAATCCACTTTTCCGACGTAATTTGAATGCGTCGCTTATGCGGCCAATCGCAATCGGCCCCGCAAGATCTGGAATATCGAGTGGAACGCGGCGAATTATTATCCCCCTGGATATTGGGCGTTTCTCGCGCTTGTTTGAGCTCGGTTATGGCGAGCTTTTTCCGCGTCACGCTCTCAAATATTATCTCCCCGACAGCAAAGCACGTAGCCCTTTTTCCGATTTCCGCCTTCGGTTTCCTACGGAAGGGTTTTGGATTCGGGAAAAACGCTTCGACAAAGTAGAGAAATTTTGGGAGGTGCAAATTTAAATTTGAAATGATGGTAATCTTAAATTATATAATAGGTTAAATTATATTTCGTATAAATTGAACGGAGAAAATAAGTATAGATTTCTAAATTCATCTGTAATACAATTTATAAAGAGTAAGAGAATTCTAAAATTATAGAACTGGAAAAAAGTGTTAGCTAATGGTAATTATTACTGGTAAGTATGAAGAACAGAAAAACGTAAGGTGGAAGTGAAAATAATTTGTAAGTTAGAACTACAAACAGTTAACCAGATGGCGGCCAACAAACTTTTTCATTTCCGATCAGTGATGGACATCCAAGGTAGCTTTAGTTTTGAAAACAGAACTATTGGACAATTTCAAAATACTTTTCATTTTTTTTAAATTTTAACAATAATTTTTAAAAATTAAGTTTTGATTGAAATATGTAGAAATAAAATTTTTAAAGGTGTTGAATTTTACACATATTTTTCAGAATTTGAGAGTTTATTTATTAAAAATTGTTTTCTTTTTCTCGGAGTAAAAATAATTTAAAAACTTTGCAAATACGTTTTAATTAAACTTTTATTTGAACTGTACAAATGATTTTAAATAAAAAATTAACTCAAGTTGGATTCTACAGTTTTCTGCAAACAGTTATAACAAAAAAAAAAGAACGATTTCAATAGCTGAAAAAAACAATTTTTCTTTGCAGACGAATAGGCAATCTGCTATAGAAATATCTCCCCGAGCTTTTGCCATTAATAAATATTTTTCAATTTTGAGCCAAAGATTAGAACAAACAACTCGAAAAAAATTCTGTGTATTTTCAATTCCCAATACCGTTATTTTGTCTGGCTTTCATCGAATTTTGATTTCGCTACAGAAAAAAATTTTCCGAAACCTTCGACCCTCGAACCAAAAAACTCCCCCTTCAATGCATCAATAGGATGATAGTTTTTCTTCGAGGAAGCTTTTTATTTACGTAGTTTTTCACCGATGAAAAGGCACCAATTCGAGATATTCATGAAAAAGTCGACTGGAAAATGAGCCATCGGCAAAGTCTGGCATAAAATTTTATGCTCGTATAATCCGGGGAGAATTTTTTTTCAATAATTCCAGATCGATGCTACGGAGGCTTTGCTTTCAACGCTGATTTTTTTTTTTTTTTGGGTATGCGTTTGTTTATTTTTGAACCGTAACTACGCGACTTACGAAGCCAGTCTATTTATTCGTAAGCTTCGTGTGTTATTTTTTTTAACTTCGCCGGTATCGTATATTGGTAAGAATTCTATTGACAGATGACGTTAAAATAGTTTTTTACTAACTATATACCAACCGAAGTCTGGATTTGCTTTTCTTTCTATCAGTTGTTTCTTTCAAATACTTTTTTAATAATAATATCAGTTAACAGGTGAATTTATCAAATTTATCTCTAAAAACTGTGATGGAAATTGCTTTCGATCTTCGTCTTACTAATCTGTCGAAGCGTGTGAGACCTTCACAATCCCCTTCAAACAGGGGATCGAGGAAATGCAGAGGCAAACGGACTCGCAGCATCTGATGATCAAATATTTACGACATGATTTCCCAGGAATCGTGGCATCAAGCACGCGTGGATTGTCAGATTTATTTTCAGCGCCGATAAAAATGTCTGTTTTCGTTGCGATTTCTTCTTCGCTTCCTCGAATGCGCAAGATGGACGAAAAATAAACTTGCTTAAAGGATTAGGACAAACTTGTGAAGTCTGTTGGAAAAGTTTTCGCGGCATTTGCTTGAAGCCAACTTTTGTTTACGAATTGTTTAAAATCTATTTGTTTTGGAGCAAAAATTATTTTGTCAAAGTTATTTTAATTGAAGATCAAATATATCTTACTGTTAAATTATTTGAAACGAGAGGTTTTGACTAAAGCAACTGTTATATGTCACTCTTTTGAATTCCACAGTCAGAATGAAATTTCATCCACAAAAAAATCTAATAGGCCATACCTATCTAGATTTTTACAGCACGCCATCTTATAAAACTAGTTTCAAAATGATTAATTAATGCAAAAATCAAGATGCTAAATCTGAAAGAAAAAAGGGATATCGAAAATCCTTCTAAAGGTGATTTGTGTCAAACACCGGGATTTTCAATTCAATTAGTACATTAAAAATAAATATTGATTTTCTCAGACATTAATGGGTCAAAGTACTATAGTAAATATTTTAAGATTTCGTTTAGAAAATGTTAAAAAATACTAAATAGACCTTTAATTATTCAAATGGATGTTTCCATTTAGAATAAAAAGTCTCGACATTAGAGAAATGAAAATCCCTTAAAAGCCTCTAAAAAAATTGTCCAAATAAGCAAAAAATTATTATCGCCGTAACCATAATCACCTAAAAATAGTCCGAGCAAAAAGACGCATGAAAAAGAAGCTCTTCATTCCAGTCCAGCCACGGCGTGTTCTCCCTCTGAAAACACTAACCGAGGCAGGCCATTGAAAAAAAGCGGGAAGGCCAGAAACGTAAACCGCGAAGGTGTCCCTCGCCGCAGCAATTTTCGGCCGTTAAAGGTGTAAATTCGGCTGTAACAAGGCGCGAGACTGTCCCTCTCGCTGCGCGCCGAGTGCATCCGTAAGGTGTAAGGCCGCTCGTTTTAACGTTTACGCTTCCTCTCGGCGCGTTTTTTGCGCGGACGACGGTCATGAATATTTCACCGGGTTTAACGGGCTGTTCTCTCTCTCTCTCCCCCACTTTTCTGCGCGCGAAGAACAGCGAAGCTTTTCCGTTTGCCATTTTTTCCAGCCGTCCACAACAAGGCGGCGGGAATATTAATATCGAAGGTGAGTAAACGAAAGGATGGCACAATGGCGGTTGCATCTGCTGTCAAGGTGTGATTTAAGTTTTAAATCCATTTTCTAGGAGGTGAGGTAGCTGGCTTAGTTTGGGACGTATTCTTCGAAGGATGCATTCTTCTAATTTACTGATTATTGATTGAGGGAAGGCTGCTGAGAGATTTGTGAATATGTGAATAATTTTGAAGGAGTGAAGCTTTGATTGCGCACATTCTCGATGAATACGTGCATTCATTATGCAAATGATATCAATTGCGAGAAAGGATCGTTTGGACTTATTTGAAATCAGGTCTGGATTCAACATTTTTCTATCGTGTGTTATAAGGAATTTAAAATAAATTCCGCCTTTATAATTCTTGAAATAACAAATAAATTCTTTTCGTTATTGTGAAATCCTAAAATACCTAATCAACATCCTATTAATCATCAAATCTATGACAAGATTAATCTCTACCAAATTTAGTAAACTAAAATATATCGCAACAGAGTGTCGAAGTTCCAACACCTCACCAAAGAAAACTTAGCGACCAGTCCCTGACACCCGACAAAACCACTAAATAAATCAAAAGACCAACATCGCATCCCGACCCGAGTCCCGAAAGCGACGAAACCTCCCCCACCCGAAGCGAAATCAAAGGAAAGTTAAACGAAACGGAAATCGCCGTCCGTCCCAGAAGACGTATCAGCGAGATTCGCAGAAACGGATATATTCTCGGGCGCGAGAACTCCATCCGAGGTACGGCAGACATTTTCCGTGCAGCCGCAGCGTCCAGGATAATCCCCCGCGCTCGGCTCGGGAAGTTTCACTCAAGCTTCAGCGAAGGGTGAAACGGGAGATAAGGTAACAACCCTTAACGAATCCACTTATGACATAGCGCCCCGGCACAGTTCAGTCTGCGGAGAATATCCATCTCTCGTCGCGCCATCCACTCTGCATAGCAAATAGATTGTATATACGAGGCGCGAGACGAGACGCCGAGTGACTTGCCCAGCTTCTTCCAGAGTGCGTGAGATTTTTCGCTGACTTTGTAAGCTCCTCGATCTCGACTTCGGGATTGCGATTCAAAATTTTAAAAGATTTTTCATTTTCTGGATAGACAATTTGGAATAGAATGTTTAGATCTCAGTCAATTATGGCAAGTTTTTCATTGAATATTTAAAAAAAAACTCGAAAGTTAGAAAATCTAAATTCATCTTCCAAATTGTTTTACATTTTGACCAGTTTAAAAATTCTAAATCAAAACAGTAGGGTAATAACTGGCTAATAATCGAAATCCCTAAAAGTCAGATAGAATATAAGTTTAACTTAGATTTACTCAGACTCTGCCATGAAACGAGCCCGGAAATTAATCAGCTGGTGTTTAAAAACGATTCTCTTGAGATTGTATACCCAATAGCGCTCTTCCGCCTATCGACTGGGGAAAGCTTCGTCTGCACAATTGCCCTCGGTTCACGAGCTTGCATATTCGGCTTCTTTAATTATGCTAATTCAGACGCTGCTTAGCACGCTCCCGACAGATAAGCTGTCCCCCTCCCGTCCCTTGGTTTTTCCGCTGATAAAACACGGACCCATGCGCTCGAATAAAATCAGAGACTCGGCGCATTATGATAGCTCGCTCGTAAAATTAGACGGAAGGAAGCACTTAGCGAGCACTTGCTACTTTCGAGTAATTGCCCTACGTCGCTCGGCTTCTGATTGGCTGACTTAATTGCCTGGCAATTGCAGCACCGCAATTGTTAAATTCATGCGCCCCGAAAAAACTCTCCCGTCGCCACTGCAACGTGACGACTTTGGAGAATGCCGCAATTATAATAACGTAATTATATTACGCGGTACACGTGTACCAGCCTCTCGCGGGGTAATACGACGTTATGAAACCTCTCCGCGCAAATCGTATTATTTTAATTATCTTGCGGCATGAATTAATTAAATTCCAGACAGTTTATTAGCGCAACTCGGTTATAATATCCGACTGTCAAAATCGGCGTTCCGAGATTAATTTCTAGGAATTTCATTATTGCCTTTACGACGAGGGTACTTTGCGTTTTCCGGCGCGGCTTGCAAATTATGCAAGTCTTTAAATATTAGTGATATAAAGAAATAGTGGGAGTTAAAATAAAGAATCTAAGTAAGAAAAATACTTGTTATTTAATATGCCAAATAAATTTTGTAAGAAATTCTGCAATTCTCTCGGTTTTCGTTCCTTAACTTTCACTTTGCAATTTTGTAATCTAATAAATAATGACTGCAAGAATAGCAACCAACCTCACACGTAGCAGTCAATACCCATCTGCAGCAGAGTTCGCCAGTAAACTAATCAAACTAATGCATCAGCACACGCAAGCCGATCGTCATTATTACCACCGCCGATAATTATTAGCGGCGTAGGACCTCGGGACACACCCGAAAATTAACGCTCCGCAGAAAGGGAGAAAAGCGGCGAACTATCAGTCCGCTCCGGATTATGCTAAGAGGCATTAGCCGCACGCGATGCCGCGGCTTTAGCATCAGAAATGCAGCTCTAATGCATCGCCAGCCGTTCGGCCGCAAAACTTGCCATTTATCGCCGCGAGCCTTTACCCGGCTGGATTTGCCTTTTTCTTACCTACTTTCGTCAGTCGGCAGAATTAACGAAATTTCCCGTGAGAACTCGTGCAAGGAGTTTTAGTTTAGGAGTTAGCAAAGTTTTCATATATTTCAAATAATTTGGGTTATTGTTTGCGCGAGAGTAGACAACTTACGGTAATAACTACACGTGTCATTAAGGTGGTATGATTTTTGAAATTGTCAGCATCAAAGCTGTTAGGATACAACGTCAATTCACGCGAATCATTTGCATGTTTTAAGTCAAGTTAAACCATTTTTCAGTTTAAATCTTTATATTTTATGATTACTATAATTTTAGCGCTCTTATAATAATTTTCTTTTACGAGGATCATTTTAAATTTTAAATACTGAATTATTTTACAAATTATTTTGTATCAGATAATTAAAATATCTTTTAGCGTTTTTATTTTTTTAAATAATACACTAAGAGAGATTAAATGTATTCACATTTTAATCCAAATTTTAATCTCTCCCTTCCAGCCTAGTTTAAAAATCAGCTTTCATAACATTGAAGCCGATAATCCGATTCGATATGCTGCGATTCAAAGCTATTTCTGACATTTATAAAAAAAAATTTGCCGGCAGCCATCAGTTAAAATAACGATAAGCAGTTCCTGAAAAAAAGCTCGGAATCACGCGTCCGACGCAGACTTGCTTTAAAGCCACCACTCGAATAAAATCGTAATTTATAAATCAAGCGTTTTATCGCAGCTTGGGTTATAACGCGGCATAATCGCGGGATTTAGCACATTTTTCCCGTTAAAAGCCGGGCGTGCGCAGTGCGAAGCCGCGCCGGCTTTCGTGAATTCGAAGCCGGCGATAAAGGACGGCTCTGGCGTCGAGGCGGTACGAGTTTTCGCCGCGATATTATGGCTCTGAGACTTTGGGGCTCTGTATCGCGCTTTTTATTATGCACGATTTGCGAGGACTGCGAGGCGTTATAAAGCCGAAGGGCCGCGGCTTGGTGGTGCTGCACTCGAAGGTGATGAAGGAGGATGTGAAGTTCTTTCTTGGACCTTGTTTTCCTAGTGTTTAGGAGTTACTGTTTTAAAAAATTTTATTTTTGTTTTCTTCAAGTTGTGATGTATTCTGAAAGCAACCAAATTTGCACAGAGTTCATAAAATATTATTAAATAATGAAAGATGCGTTGAGCTGAGCTAAGAGCTTTGAAAAATTGCAAATTATGATCAACTGAGAAATCCCAAAAATATTGAAGCAATAATCCATGTTTAAAGAAAGGTAAAAAACGAATTCTTTAAGCAGCTAAAAGTAACTTGTCCTTACAAGCTAGATTATTCTTCGAGGCTTCCGTGATAATAACGATAAACGGAATCTATTTCCCTCGCAATTAATTTGGCCGAAGAAATGAAAGGAGCCGAGGCAAACTTGACGGAGTTAAAAAAAAAGTATAGAAAGAAACGCGAAAAGGTTCGCGTGCTGACCTTTTTTACTCTTGCTTTATACTCCTCAGACAGCAGTCGAGATTCGTTCGCACGTGCAGCCACTTTATCTCGATGGTTATATTAAGTGTACTTAGGCATGAATGCGAAAGTAATTTAGAAAAGTACAGCGATAAAGATTCATAAATTAGAGGGGTCGCGCGCTCAAATGTAATGTGCCTTACGTTTTTGTTCTCGAAGAAAGAGAGTCGGTTAAATTTTATAATTCCTGGCCTCCTCTAATAAAACAATGTACCGCGGCGATGCTCTACGTGCTCTTAGTCAGCAGTGCGTAATAATCTAATGGAATTTACATTTTCCTCTGTACGAAAGAAAATTAGGGAGTACTCGCATTGTGTGCGCGAACTTTATAGTTTAATCTTAAAATTACAAAATTAAATTTTTGCATTCAATTATAAAGGTGAAGGGATCGTCAGATTTTAAGAAAAAGTCTAAATTAATCATGAAATACAGTGACATTTTATTTCCAAATACCCAGCGCGTCCGTTAAACGAAGGAAGACAGTATTCTTGCAAGCCATTTGCATGAAATAATTTCAAGCTTCAGAAAGTCGTTTCGTCGACGTCGGTCACCGCGAAGCATGAAATATTCAGCGAGAACGCGGAGGGACTTATTCCGTATCTAAATAAGCTTTCAGTTCGGATCGCGCTTACAAGACCGAAGGAACAAAGGGGGAATTACGAGAAAACCTAAGCTCCTTCGATGTCGGAACAGCGGAGGCGGAGAGAGACAACATCGGTCTGCGAAAAAGCCACGGAGCTCGATAAGTCGCGTCGTCTTGTTTCGAGCGCTTGAAAGGTCGGAGTATCTCGCCGCTCGGCCGATCGCAGCTCGACTCTTTCTACTGCCGGCAGCCGCTCGCTTCCGCAGAGTCGATAGCGGTATGTCTGACTGGCTTTGTTTATTTCCACGATTATTTTTCGGGGCTTTCGCTCCGCTGATTTATTGTTTGTAAGCTTTTTTTAAAAAAATAAAGTACTGATTGTGCATAAGGATGGTGTATTTATAGACGTGCATGGATTCTACAGGATAATTCTTGGCGACATTAAATATGTTATAATATATGAATTTATGTAAGTCAAATTTCTGGGTCAAGAATATTTTCAAATCTGTCGGTTATATTCTCTGATATGCTTATAATGGTTACTACATTTACATAAATTTAATGACACACTTGATTCATAATTAATAAAGCAACTGCATTATTAAGTTATTCCACGTTATATCTGATGAAATTAATATTCCATATTTTCACCAAAAATAAGTCCCCAGCCAAAACTGCCAGCAAAGTCGAGTTTTGTCCGAAAAAACTACAAAGCAAAAATGTCACCGGCTTACTTCAACACGTGGCAAAACGTCGCGATTTATCGGGCTTTCACTCGTTCTCTTTCTCGGCGGCCTTTGTTTTTTCAGCCTCCCTGCCGGAGAACTTTAAATTAAATCCTCTGCCTGCCTTCCGACGACTCCGTCAGAGCTTCTCTCTCTCTCTCTCCTCGGGCGTCGCGCGCGATGTAACAATCCTTTCAAGACCGTCTCTCTCTCTCTCCCCTCGCTGCCTTAAACCGATTCCTCTGGGCGCGCAGCTGCATGACAGAGGCCCTTTTGTGCGCTTTGTTAAAGCGCCCCTTGCGTGTACTCACTTCAGTCGCGTCACGCGGCACTGCTGCCGGCAGCCCCTTTGCAGCGACGCGCGGCGAAACAACGCTTTCGTATTTCCTACCGGATGCTTTTTTGCACGCGTCTACGGAACGTCTACGCTTTTTTTCAACTCTGCCGCGCGACGCGTCTATGTAGCGTTTATTGTAGGCGTTCTTTTTTCAACTTTTTTTAATTTGCTTCGATAGGAATTTACTAGCACATAATTATTGGCTTGGAGCAAGTCCTTATTTTGACATTTTTAACACTTTTTGAGAAACTGACCAATTTCTATTAGGATCGTTACAAGTATTAAATCTGCCGTTCATCTTTAAACCCCAACGTGTTTCCCTTTGAAATATAAAAGGACTTTAAAGCATTTTCAGGTCTATTCAGCTCGCGAAAAAACTCATCTCTTTGCCTCCGAGCATCCCCTTTTGTCTCGATTTTCAGCCGACACAGCGACACATTCCGGCGCTCTCCTTCCGTGCCTCGGTCCAGCTTATGTACGTGAATCTCGGGGATTAGAGGATCGGGCGACCGGAAACTGTCGAGCTCCGCAACTTCGAACGGGAAAGAGTCGTTCCTTAGGGATCTTGATCACGGAGTGGATTGCGAAACGACTCTGCTAAAAAGTCTCTTCCGACCGCCGAATTATAGCGAGGCGAGTTTCTCGCTGATCATGGATTTTATTTTTCAACTCTTTTTCCTTCGATTTTTCTCTCGCCCTTTCTTTGCTCGCACACCATTTGATTCTCGTCGATTTGAAGACTGAAAGTTCTTGATTTTTATTTAATATGATTTATTATTTGGAGAGTTAAGGTAGTTTTAAATATAGTGACTAAAGTTGACTTTCGAATTTTAAAGCAATAAATTATTTAATTAAATATTCAATTTCCGATTAAATGTATAAATATATAAATTGGTCATATAATTCAATTAATTAATGTTTAAAATAATTCTATTTAATTAATGCATTTATAGCTTCTGCGAAATAACTTTCAGAGCATAAAATCGATATTCTTCACAAAATCTTTCTGCAGTTATTCTGCTAGCTTCTTCCAAATACTCTATATAGCATCAGTCTAGAACGACCTTAATTAAAGCTCACGTCAATATACTAAACAAAACATTTATTTTTAAAATAAAAAACCGTTCTAATAAAGGCTATGCATAAACTTCGTAAATATGCGAACTTTAAATTCCTGTAAAACACTAATTAGTGAAGCGTATATTAGTTTGCAGGCGTAAATTCCAAGAGGATCCAATATCGATGCTGTAACTGATCCCCAATGCTCTCGTATAATTACGATCTAAAGATCCGTCTGTCAGATTCCTTGACTCCCTTTGAAAGGTAAAACGAGAGATGGTCTTGTTAGTTCGCGTAGAATGAGCCGTTTATTTCCTTTTTTTTTTATCGAGAACAAAGTTCGAAAATCGGGAGATTCAAGTGACTTCTTTCATATTTTTGAATTCTTCAGATACTTATGTGACTTAAAGATGTTACTGATAAAAAAGAGCTTTTGTAACAAAGTCATTCAACCTCTTTGATGTAGAGAGCTTTGCGAGTTAAAAATGCTTATCTCTCTGAACGCAATAAGAAAAACTTTAGATCAAAGGCGATTTTTAATCAAAATTTTCAAGAAACATGCCTTTCTAAGACTTTAAACCTACTAAAATGTAATTAAATTTTTTCATTTTTAACTTTCCTAATAGCATAATTATTTATTTAATAATATTTTACAGTTTGGTTAGAATATTAGCCCTTATAAATTGTTAAAGCAGTAAAAAATAAAATAAACTAAAAAATGATCTATTGAATAATAGAAGATTAAATTAAAATGCCTTTTTGCTTCATGTACTTTCTTAAAATGGGGGAATTATATTTAAAGTCTGTTATTAACGCCGATACTCGTGAAATATTTTTATTTCTATAGACTGCAATCCTCCAATAACTTCAAATAGAAAGGTTAATCTCTCCAAATAAAAGAGAAATCAATAAACGCATCAAAGTTTTTTAGTACAACAAAACGGTTTGACAAAGTTGTGCAGTAAAAATCTCGGAGCGAAATGCGATCGATGTAAGCGGAGTCGAGAAAAAGGGCCCGGATACACCCAAGTTCAGAAGTGTGCGCGATTTCTGCGGAATTCCAGCAGTCATTTTTAAGTTTCCGCTTCCGTCCTCGCGAAGTTACTCGCAGGAAAGAGCGGACGCTCTCTAAGGACTCGAGAAAGCAAAATAGAATCGAAACGACCTCCTCTCTCGGCGAAGACGAATTTCTGACGCGCGCGGCACTTGGATGATCCAATAAGCGAACTCGGGGGAAGGAATTCGAACGACGAGGAAAGTCCCGGGCTTCCGGAGTTCGGGAATCGAATTTGACCTGTTCGACCCTTCCCTGCGCTATTAACTTCGTTTCCACTCCGGCGGAGGAGCGTACATCTATCGGGCTCTCGAGGCGACGAGGACGATGGAGCTGGACAAAGATTTTTTTAAAACTTTTCTCGAGCTGCCGGCGCGGGAATCTCCTCCGAATTTACCGAGGAATTTCACTTGTCGTCCGTCTGTTTGATCTCTCCTCGCGCTCTCTTTGGTTAGGCTTTGTGTAAGCTCGGCGTTCGGCCGCTCTGGATTCGAAGTTTTAGGACACCGTTACGCTCCGATGCTCGCGGAAACCCCGTTGATATCATAAATTTCAACTTTAAATGTTTATTCGGATTAATTACGCAGATTTGGCTGCTCCCGTTCGAACATTTATGATATTATTGTAAGCGAGGAAATTCGCTTGAAAGTAAATTCTTGATTTACTGATCTTTTTCCGGAAAATTTACTCCCTTATCTCTATTGAAGTTCCGCGGCGCAGGAAAACCTAGAAATTTACAGAATTTCGAGAGCTAAAATTTCTAAAGCAAACGTTTTTCCATTTAAAGCCGCGCGAGAGTAACGCGCAGGCTGGGGAGTCTGCTAGAAGTAGCGATACTTCGTTTCGATATTCCGCGGAACAATGCGGAGAAACCAAGCGAGACAAAAGACTCGATTGTACAAGGAAATAAAGGGGCGCGCCGTAAAAAAGGGGCGTGAGAGCGCGCGGTAACCCCGCAAATAAAATCGAACGTACCCGTTGCGTGGACTCGGTGGTTGAGTTTTACGGAAAAATTACGCTTTGCTTCTTTTTTCGGGGAAACCTTAATTGGATTTCGACGGAATGGTGCGTCGTTATCCACGCCTTCTTGTTGTTCTGCTTTTAAACGCAAATGCAAATTTCTTAATATTTTTTTTCTTTTTTTTGTTTTTTTAATAGTAGAACTGTTGTAAGAACAAATCTACATTTATTAAAAAGTAGAAATTAATTAATAGTTAATTCGACTTTGTATTTGGAAAAATATTAAAAATATTAAATTAATTGATTATTTGCACAGGGGACGTTCGCAAATATTTTAATAAATCATCTACACTTCCTAAAAATGTTAAATAAAAACATCCAATTCATATGACGCATTCCGCCGGCGCAGATAATGCGCGAATAAGCATCAGCAGCAGAGATAAGCATCTTTAAATACCTGTCGGAGACAAAGCAACCATCACATTCAGAGCCTCCCAATTGCTCGGCCACAAGCAGCCAATGCCGGCGCTAATAAGAGCCTGTGGCCTGTCTGCGATCAATTCGCGCCGGCATCAATCCGGTCGAATACTTCGGGCCCCGGGTGGATATATCCTCTCGGTCGCGTCAGGACACATCAATTCCAATTACGAGCGCTCGCCCCATCGCCATTCCTCACTCCCAACTCCGCTCGGCAATCACAAGGAATCCATTATCGAGAGTCCGAGGGAGACGTCGCAGGTCACTGGGCATAAACGCCCAAGGAGCTGATCGAGTTTATCGGGGCGCGCGAGCCTTCGTACTTGGTCCAGCCCACCCTGACTTTGCGACGCCGAGTTTGCTTAAATAGCCGGGGAACCCCAGAAATCTGCATGATTAACAGCGCGCAAATTTGCTTCAGCCAGACGCGCGGCCCGCAAGCATTAATCTTAAGCCAAAGCGCGAGGATTAAAGTTCGCCATTGTTGAACTTTCGACTCCTAGGCCCTGGGAGATTTGCTGCCGAGGCAAAAACTTCAGGATTAGCCGAGCGTTTTCCATCCAATTACGGTTATCGGCAATAAATACAATTATTTTCGAATGTTATTTCATTCTCAGCTTTGGGACTCAAGTTGGAATAAAAATGCAATAAAAAAATATTTTTAGGGTATTGATTTTTTCGCGAATTTCGGTCTCGGTAGGAGTACATACAGTTTGGTCTGAAATAAATACGATCAAAGAAATACGTAAATATGGAGAACGTAAAAGATGGGTTTCATCTACTAGAACTATCGAGAATGGCTTTAAAAATATATTGGCAGCTGAATTTCCTACACTGAGAAAAATGTTATTTCAATATTTACTATAACCGTATTAAAAATTACTATTTTTTGTGATAAAACGAGTG
>JAWWML010000052.1:19652370-19698917 GCA_035047165.1 Ormyrus rosae | reverse complement strand
CGCTTTACCACATAATATAGTAATTTTTAATGAATTTATAGTAAATTTTGAAATAACATTTTTCTCAGTGTAGTTTTTATTTGATTATTTGTTTGTGTACAATTGTACAATTTTCATCAAATCGGCAAAATTTCCATCGAAATATCAGTTTTAAAATCCCTTCGTACCTCGCGGCATTATTTACTGGAACCGTGATGCACGAAGCCACATGTCCGCGAGGTTCCCGAACTGATTTTAAACTTGAAATTTAACAACGCAGATTCGCGGCAAAGAAAAAGGACGAAACGAGTCGGTAAACTCTGACGAAACATGAGGAGCAAAATGACGTCCGCTCGAACTTGCCTGGAAAACTCGTTAGTTTCCCCGAAAGAAAGGAAAACAAGCCAAACTCGAGCGAAGTCAATTCAACAAATCTGAAAAATTAATTCAGCTCCGCAGGCGCCCCGGGCAAGTTCAATAAGTTTTCAAGAGTCGTTCCAGTTCCCGAAAGTTCGTCCCGTCGGCCTGGAGTGGGAAACAAAGCAAAACGGTCACCGGTAATTGGCACACTCGGGCCTCGACATAAATCAGTGGATCCTCCATCATAGGGAGCATCCCCGTGACGCGTTACCATCCATTCGGCGAGACTCGCGTCTGGAGTCCCGTAATCGATCTAAACAACGAGATTAAGGACGTTAATTGGCGAGCCGCAGTCGCCCTCCGTCTCTGTCGGTATGGTTCGTCGCGTGACCGATGCTTCCTCCGGTAGACGTACGAGTGTGACGTCCCGGCGGCGTTTGTCGTTCGATGAAAGTCCACGGCTGATGTTTCGAAAGTTGACTGACTGTTTGCGCCGATCGATTGGCCTCTCTCTCCTTGCGAGCTGTGTTATTTACAAGCGGCGAAGGTTCAGAGGAACGCTCGACCTGCTTTCGAACGACTGGATTTCGTCGGGCTCGGAGTTCCCTCTGTCTCTGTCTCGTTGCCGCGCTGGGATTGACACTTTTGCGATTGTTTATGCAGGCGCTGTTACTGCGGCGACCGCTGGAAACTGCTGCTTCCTCGGGCGATTAATTGTTTTCCCGGGACTGACTGTGACTTGCCGCTGTCGCTGCTACCTTTGTCCGGAGATTAGAGATGCGGATTCTCATTGACCGTCGCTGACGAATAGCTTTTACGCTGGCAGTGTTTTAATGATGAGATTTCATTGTACTTACCGTAGTACTGTACCGAAGATTTGATCTTAGAACCTTTTCACAATTAAGCACTACAAATATTTAAATTAAAATTCAAATTGAAAATGAAGTTTAACGCTTAAAAAGTTTACTCCGAGTAAATTGTAATTGGAAATGTATTCGCGATTAAACTCCACAATTTTGAATGTCGCGGAGCTTTAAAGTCAAAATTTCTTAATCAACATATAAATTTAAGTGGTTCGAGTCCAAGGGATAGAGTAGAAAGTTTGTGAATTCCACAACGAGACTATCTGGGGTTGTACCGCAAGCCTTCCGGCGACAAACGTTCGCGAACTTTGTAATCAATGAGATCCCGATCTTGTTTTTCAATGATTATTCCTTAAACGCCTTATTCTAGACAACTTTTGAAACTAGTCACAACTTGTCAATTAAGGTACAATAAAATTAGCTAATTTTCCGCTGCTTTCATTCGTAGCCACTCGACGATCCCAAGTATTTTTGCAGCGATTACACTCCCATGTATCTTCCTCTTCGCACTCAATTATTTGGCTCTCTCGCAGCCATCGAAAAAACCAGAGCCATTACCGTGGACGAGCGACAACGAGGTCGGAACGGTCGGCTAACCGCGCAAAAATGCTCGGGCGGCGTAAGAAGAAGCGGGTTTATACGTGTCTCTGGCGGGGCGGGAGGGTGAAATGGGAGGGGGGCGCAGTCTCATGCATATGCAGGTACGTACGTGCGAGCGAACACTCGACCGTTACGCGAACTGTTTGCCGAACGTAACGACGCTGCTCTTGCATTCGATTCAGAGGTAGCAGCCGGTGTCGCGTCTCCGGTTACCACTACAAATATGACAAGAGGAAATTGCCTGTGTGCGCGACTGTTTCTCCAGTCCCATCTCTGGAGAAATATTTTTGCGGCGAGCGGGAGCTTCCTACCTCGCGCGTAAACTGCCGCGTTATACGCGGCGGGGGAAGAAGATTTTGCGCCGGGAATTCGTTATTGACGTTTACTCTGCTGCGCTGGGGAAGTGCATTTTCTTAAGCTCGCTTCGAGCGTTATTCGAGCCAAGTTTTGTTGGTTGAAGAGATTGACGGATTAGCAACGATTCCGTTTGCTGAATCATTTTTTCAATTGCAAATGTTGATTTATTCAATGATTGGATTCTTTTAAGCTCTTAGTATTTCAAATCTGCAGTAATTTTAAAAATTCGATCTTAAATTAACCAAATTAACTCTAATTAATCGTATTGAGGCTGAGGCGTTAACAGCTTAGTAAAAGGAGGATGCCTAATATAGACTAATGTACTATTCCCTGAATTCCCCCATATATCTTTAAGTGCTCTAAATGACAAAAAATGTTTTGTACGTTTTTCAGTATTACTGCAGTTTCATATGACACTTGGGCATCCTGTTTTACCAAACCAAATTTATCAAAAAATTCCCCGTAATCATAAAATAACCCGAGCCTAAAAAAAGCATCGGCCTCGCAATCGCGTCTCGGTAAATTGCCGACAACGAATCGCCGGTAAAGTTTCTCCCTTCCCCGCGAGTAATCTACTCGTCCGGTGCGATGCGCCGGCCCGAACTCGGCTCTTACTACTGCGTCCGGCGCGGGGAGCTTACGCGCTAAACTGTTATTGCTTACTACTTATTAGGATTCTCCTCGCCGTTCGAGGAGGCGAACGGCTTTTTTCTTTTCAGGGGGCGCCTCGGGAAAGATTAGAAGCGCTTTGTTTAAGGAGTATTGGCGCAATTACGGCCGTGCCACGCCTCGCTTTAAGGCGATGGCTCTGGGATTACTTGCATTTTTGAGGAGATGGCAGTTGAATATGATGATTATAGAGCTCGCTTAGAGAGCTTGTTGGGGATGCTGGCTTTTCCGATGGAGGGGCGGAGAAAATTTTCTTTGCATATTAAACTGTAAAACTCAACTGTTGCTATCGTTTCGTTGCTTAAGTAAAGGGTGTAACAAGCAAATAACAATTAAAAACGGCTAAAGGATTAATAAATTTTTAGAGTTTTGTGAAAATTTCGGACTGACGGGGATTCGAGCCTTATTTACATATAATTTTTCTAAAAACAATCAAATTGATAGCCTGTAGTAATATTTGATTTTCAAACCTCTGCGCAAGTAGAAGCAAAATGTCGAAATTTCAGATGAAGAGAGCGCAATTTTGGCAAACTAACCCAACCGGCGGCGCTAAAATTCCGATCGAAACGACTACTCACCTCCCCCTTAATCAAAGTTCACCTTAAAAACGAGAGCGCCCGTCCTGGGAGTCCTAAATCATCCTCTCCGATGCTCGCGGCCCCTCGGAGTGCTCGAAGAACGGCGATCGGTCCCGTCGATAAAGTTAATAACTTTATAGAAACGCATGCACGTGTAGCGCTGCGACTTATCGGACACGGCATATCAAGCGGCCTCCCTCTCGTGTTGACACGAAAGAGGGGAGGTATAAAAGGGACGGGGGGTAGCTTTATAGGGCCGGTCGTTTCGCGAAAATCATAAATCAAGCGAATCGCATGGACCGCCTGGCGTTTACACCGTTTCTGCCCCTCTCCCTCTCTCTTCCTCTCTCTCTCTCTCTCTCTCTCTCTCTCTCTCGCGGACGTGAGCTCGGAATGAATTCTGGAAGCGTAAGCGGCAGTTGCCTGTACTAATTGCAGCGGTCGAACGAGCTTCCCCCGAGTGGGCCTGAAATTTGTGTTGCGCGCGAAATTTTATATGCCACCCGTAGGGGAGCAGTCTATTTCCACTTTATTATAAAGATAGTTTTAATAATGGCGGGCGTAAGCTTGCTTTAATGGAGCGATTACTGGATGGTAGTTAACCGGTAACCTTATGACTTTCTCTGGTTTCAAATTTTCGATTATGTTTAAAGCGAATGGACGGAATTCTGTTTCGCGTGAAAATTCATACTACGATTTTTGAATATTTTTACGAAAAATTCGTGAATTAGGTTTTACCTAATTAACATTTTTTAATTAAATAATGTTTTTTTAATAGGCTAACATTCGAACTTAAATTTTGGAAATTAGACCATTTGAATTTATCTGCCGGCAAACTCAGTTTTAAGAGCGTGAAAAAAACATTTGTCATGCCTCCAGACAATGCTGCATACATTGAAAGATAAAATAAAAGACGACGGGACAAAATGGAGTTAAATGTACGTGCGTTATTGATGCCGAAAATGCATTTTTATACGCGCGATGTTCCGTGCATTTATATGAACGGACGTATCTATATCTGCGATATGAATTCATGAAACGTGGCTCGTATAAAAAATGTATTTAGTCATCTATACTGTATACACAGACAAAGGATACGTGTTGTCAAAAGCGCAATGAAAAGCCTTTTCTGCCGCGGCGTTCTATGCAATTATATGCCATTTAAACGTAAACCATTTTTTCGGTTTAAAAAATTGCTTTACAGTTCGGACTGGAATACATAAATATTTTTGAGGTAACAAATGGTAAATAAATGCATTTCTGCATTCAAACCTCATGGCACTAAATTTTTTAATTTAAATGCTAATTTTATTATGACGATATGTTTGTTTTTTCAATTCTGCTTTAAACTAAAAATAATTAATAAAAATTGTTTTCATAATTAGATAACTTTTTCGCGGGTCTGTACAATTTAACGCACTTTTTGATTAGGTACAAAATTAAAGATCTATCAATCATCCTAATTTCAACAGTTAGAAAAAGGCTTAAGGTTCATCCAACCGAGTCGTAAAGCTAGAATATTTTGCAGTTCACTTAGGCTTCTCACAACTGCGATTCTTCCAAATACCCGGCGTCGCTTGTCTCGAAACTTTCTTGCCGACGCATCGCAGCTGGAGAAAATCAACGGCGTCGTAAAAGTGCGCCGCAACGCGCACCAATTTTATAGGATCGCATCCGATCCGAACGCCGCCGCAAATGGGACTTTATGGTTGGTCGGCAGTTTTTATTCCACCGTTCCTTTCTTTTTAATCTCGCAATAATCTGGCCCTTTACGGCTCGCGGCTGGCAAGAAAAACGCGAGCGGTCGCGAAAATTCTTGCTCGATGGTCGCCGTTTATTATCCGGTGATTGTGTACCCGTCTGTTCAAGGGTGTCGCAGTTTCCGGGAAAAGGGACTGCTGGAATTGGAGAATGTGGGAAATGAGAAAGCCTGTTTACTGCTCGGTACGTTCGTTCTTTTCGGGGAATTTCCTGTCAGCTGGTTTTATAGGTTTCATTCGTGGGGTAAGAAAATTTTCTAATAAACTCTTGACTTTTCAACTAGATTTTGGCAAATTTTATCGCGTGAGTTTGACGAATTAACTCATAATTGTGATCAGGAGAGTTAAAAAATAAAAGGAATTTAAATTTTCAAAGGAAATTTTTAATGTTGTCCTTTTTTATAAGTTACTTATTTTATTGCAGTAATAATGTTTCTCGTAAAATTGTAAGCACTCTTAGCTGCGTTTAACTACTTTTAACTATACATGTATCCACCATTAGCTACTCGTAGTTCATATCTCAGTTATTTGTAGCTACCGGGGTTATGTACAAATTAAACCTTAGATAAAGTAGTTAATTATTAGTTTTAAAATTTTGCTTACACTGCGAATCCGACGTGGTAAGGAAGTTCATATTTAAAGTTCGATAAATTGTTCGGAAGAGCAATTCTAAATAACAATATTTACTACAAAGTGTCACTAACAGAGCAGTAAACGTGGAATCATCATTTTATCACCTCTTTCCGGCATGTTAACACGGAATCAATAGATTGTGCAATCGCCTATGCAAAATTCATGCAATTACGAAAAGTCAAGCCCGCAAGTTCTTCGCCTGGGTCGCGCGACGGCGGCTATAAAAAAATCTATAAACGGCAAATTTTTACTCTAAATACGGGGCATAAAAGCGAGGCATTAATTCACGTTCGCGTCGCATGTTTGCCTGTATATATGTACACTTGCGATCGTCGGCACACCAATTCCGAGGAGAGCGGCAATTTGAATTTTAAAAAAGCGACGAGATTCGCGATTCGCTGTAATGTTAATCCGCAAGAATATTTCGCCGTACTTTCCTCCATGCACGAGGTTGACTTCGAAAAACGAAGCGGTTGTTTTCGATGAATTATTCAGGCCGGTTCGCTCCATCTGCATGATTCTAAAGATGTGCTGCAGCAGCCATCGCCGTTCTGCGTATATGCTCCGAGAGGGCCAAGAAAATTTGCTTAAAAATTTTACCCCCTGCTTATGAGGCAGCAGGAGACTTAATGCTTTCGATACAATCTCGACAAATAGACTGATATTTCCTTATGCAACCGAATTGGCAATACACTTCTTCGGTAAACATCGGGGATTCGCTTCTGGAAATTAGTCAAATTTTTTTGCAGAAAATTTCACATGTCAACTGATTCAATTGATAAATGAAATATTCGTGTTTTGGTTAAGTGTGTCTTTCAATTTCGGTCTTTTGAAAGCAATTTGTAATTCAACAAGATCTAAAGCAATTCAATACAGAATAAAAGCTAAAGTACAATACCATATTTCCATTCTTAACGTTGCAAAATTCATATACTCAATTACAGCTCACCTTTTTTGCAATTTAAGGGATCGAATTTTAAAAAATTGAAATCTATAGTCAGCGTGAAACAAAGGAATAACCGCTTAACAACCGTCTAAAGTATTTACAGCCCAACTCGATCACTACCCAATAAACCTTCCGAAAAGTCCGATCCCCTGAAAATTCTCCCAAATCGCCCATCGTCCATCGGCCGGAGGTCCAGAAGGCCATCTTTCCAGAAGTTGGCTGCATTGTTGATTTCGGGTCTCCTGGCCAGGGCGCTTTAACTTTCGGCACTCAGCCATGCGCAAAGCAGGGGGGGGAGGTTTAGGTTATGCAAATATGCGAAACTGCAGCGTGGACGGAATTCCGCGGATTATACGCGCGGAGAGGCGAGGCTTATGTTTACGCGTCGGCCGGAATAAGAGAAAGTGCACGGCGGCCGAATAATGCCGAGGAATTAGTGCATTCAACGACGGCGGAAAAAATATGGCCTGCCGGATTTACGTGGCCGGGATATTGCTCTGCCGGCTTTGCTCTGCCGTATAATTTCATCTTCCGCCCTGCTGCCGCTGTGTTGCTGTCTGCGACGGCTGCGCGCTTTACTTTCTTTTTATCGATGGGTTCGTTTGGGGATTCATAAATTAAACATCTCGATGGGACTTTATGTTTCTCGAAAAATGAAGGATAGTTGGAGTGACTTGTGTGTTCGAATGAAAACGTAGATACCTTTTGTTATTCTAATTGCGATGATCAATTTTTATCATTTTCTCTTAACTCTAACTTTTAAAACTCTTTAATGAGAGTAAGTACCCAAAATTTATGCATTCGTATATAATACTAATAATCAATCTATTTGGACGGAGGACTTTGAATGCTATATCATTTAAGCTATTAGATCAATATTGGCTCTGTATTGTACGTTTTCATTTTACCATGCCATCAATCAGCACTGAAATACGTCTATTAATGCACTCAGTTTCAAAGCAGCATGAAAACTTGATTGCATTGACATACTGGACTACTGAAAATAATTCGGAAATAGATATTATTGCGATCCTGATTTAAGAAGCAGTTTCATTAACAGTTTAGCAACGTTTTAAAATAAATACTTTACGTCAATACATTGTATTTGATAATTAATCAATTTATTTAAAACTTTAAATTAAATTTTAGTTTGTTAATATATTGTAGATAATTTTCAATATTAAATAAAGTGAAGCAAATTCAAAATCGTTAATATGACTGACATTTTAAATATTAAATAAAATTAAAGTAAGCGTAATGAAAATTTTCCATTACAACGCTCTGAAGCTTTGTACAAGTGGTAGAAATACTGAAAGGCTTCCATTCAAGTTTAAGTACTGTGTGTATTTAACTGAACGTTATGAAATATTTGCATGAAAATTAATTATAAACAAACGCCGTAAAACATTTCAATAATAATCAACAAAGTATAAATACTTTACAAAGTCACAGTGAAATGTATCAAAGGTGTCACAAACGAATCTGCCGTTAATTTCCTTCAGTCTATACTTTCATGATAAACGTGTCTGATTCAATTTAATTTTCAATCGGGACAAGAGAATTTTTTTGAAGCTCTCAATTTCTAACGTGTTAACGATTTTCCAATAGCTGCAAAAATGAACTGAAGAGACTCTTCATTCCTCGACCAAAGTCGAATGAAACGCTGCGAATTGCAGTCCCTGCTTTTTCGCTGGAAGCGTTCCAGGAACTCGGCGCGTGATACCGTCAATCATTCAAATGCCTCCCCGCGCAATTGATGTTGATTAAAGCACGCGTCCCGGTAAAACTATGCGCGAGCGCCGGCCGCAAGGGGAAGACAAACGAAACGAGTTTGGCCAGCCGTCCAAACTTCCCGGCCGGCTAATTCGACAAATGACCGGCGCGAGGTGGGACAAGGAAAGCCGGCGAATGGAAATCACAAAAGTCCCCAAAGTCCTTCGTTAGCCCGGAGACTAAAGCCTCTTTTGCCGCTTCGCGAGGCTTCCGCTCTCTAGCTTTTTCAGCCGGATGGACTACTCTGCGCGAAAGTGCGTTTTAAGCTCGATGCGGCAAAGGGTCGCCTGGACACGCGACAGTTTTTTACGGTCATCAGGGAAAATTTCGTTACGCTACTTTAGTACCGGAATGGAGGTCCGACCGCTGCTCTACGTTATAGTTTAGAAAACTGATTTTTAGTTTTCCTACTGCTGTTGGGCATCTTGTAAAAGTACTTTAAAAGTAAGGCTGTGTTATTAGCAGCTAACTCGTTATAATTCTTCTAAAATTTAAAATACTTTGCCTAATTTTGAAATTATAAATTATATTATTATTATTTTTTCGATCCATACCATTCATAAAACAGTTTTTTTTATAATTCTTTTGTAATCTATGTAGTAATAAGATAGTCTCTCTTATTATGGATCAATCTTTTTCAATAATCTTGCCAAATAAGATTTATTAATCTCCTCTTATTTTCTGTTTCAGGTACGTAAACTCTAACAATGACTCGTTCAACAGTTATTAATTGAAACAACGGCACGTCAGTAAGTAAAGCTCGTATTATAAGTAAAAAGACTACTCTTTTATCGAGATGAAAAATCTATCGTCGTGAGAAGATTATCTATAAAAATCAATAGTTTCAACATCCATCCATTCTATTCATCCTACACGCATATCTTAATTCGTTAAAATTTATGCCGGATAAATAAATAGCAATCAAAGAAGAAAACAAAATAGAATAAAAACCGATTCGCAAATTACTTGAAGAGATAGAAACTTTGTTCGCAGTTCAGCTCGTTCATCATTTTATAATTAAACTTCACGTCGCTGTCAAACTCTTCCCCTTGGAAGCATGAAAATCAGATAAAAAGTATCAAAAGCTCAGGCAAACATTGCCGTCCGCATTTCGCTCTCGAGCAAAACTCGATACAGCGGCACTCTCTACAAGTAAAACGCTTCACATTCGGAGTCCTCAGCTGTTTGCATTAATCAGAATTCTTCGGGCGAACTCTTCTTTTCTCGACTGCTACTTCCGGCTCGATCCTTTTTTCTCTTCCACGTCTGCGCGAGATTCTTGAACAATGCGGCCCGACATTCTCCTCGGAAAATCCTCTCCCGAAGCACATCATAAGCCGTTTAATTACCGCGGAGTGCCCAGGCTGGATTTCGAATCGCATAAAAGCGGAATTCCCAGGCGCAGCTAAGGCTCCTCCTCCTCCCCTCTCTCTCTCTCTCTCCTTCGCGGAGGACTTCCGAGAATTCGGGAAATATATCCGTAAGCCCATCGAATCTTCCCTTTGTGCAGCAGCTGGTTTTATATACACACTTTTGCGAGCTCCGTTTCATCGAGTGCAGGCGAAAGTTTGCCGGATTAAAATTTCACGAGCGCCCGAGAAGGAGAGCTTAAAGTTGCCGGCGAGCAATTTTCATTAACCGCGAATCTGCGTATACTCGTTTATTTACTCTTACTGCGGGGGCTGGCGCTTTTTTCCTTACGCGATTTCTTGTGGCCTGAAAAAAAGGAATGCAGTCGAGCGAACGAATGCTTTGAATTTATCGTACGAGAGCCTTTTATTTTTCGACTCGCATAAAAAGCCGAGCTTAACTTTAATTTTTTCAATTTAATGAGATATTCATATCTTTTCTTCTTAGTTTGGGGCGTGCAAATTTTTAATAATCTTTTTCTTGTTATTTGTCTGGTAAAACATATTTGAAAGCCATTATAATATCAAAGAATAATAGGTAAATTTCGTTTTAAAAACTTTTGGATGAATTATTTACGAATAAATACCACACGGTGGCCGCGGATTTGGTTGGCTGATGAAGCTACACATTCGTCAAAAAATCAAATTCAAAACAAGCGAACGGTCCTCGGCCAATCATAGAATTTTAAAAATACAAAATGCATGGATTTTTATAAAGGCAATTTATCAACACTGGTAAAAAATTTAATATTTTACGGACATAAAATACGTAAAAAAATTTCAAAAGAATCTAAGGATGAGTTATTTAATTCAGCAAATATTTTGGAAATATTCCATATTTCATAAATATATTGAGCTCAAACATGCAGAGTAAATGTTATCGTAAAAATATTGTGTCGGACTATTTTCATACTCTTGTTCATGATACGGAAGAGGAAAAGTTTACATAAAAAAGCTTCAATAACCGATAGGTACAGCAGGCGTATAAAAAATTCGAGTCCAATATCAACATAGCACTGAAATCTTTATTGCGAATATTTTTTTAGGGCTTAAAAAAGTTGATAAATTGTATTGATGCGTACATCCCTTTGCTGTACATAGAAACTTTTATTTACGACATCCGACGTAAAAATTGCATCTGATACAGCTATCTTTCGAAATTTATTTGCTCTCGCCATTTGCGAAATTTTTAATCCTCAATAATCTTAATTACCGATTTAACGTAAAATATCTTATCGAAATTTTTCCTGCTCTGCGATTTGCATTAAATTGCCTTCCGGTCTAGTTCGATCGCCAATCGTTTTAGTAAACTTTTATTTACAATTTCGACGTAAAAATTGTACCTCTCATCAATTTTAGCATTTGACTTTTTGATCTACTTTAGTTTTATACCAAAAGAAATAAAAGCGGACCAAATACACAGACGGAATTTTATTTCTAAATATTACACAATAATATATGTAGTTAATATAAAACAATTTTATTTCTTCTTTGCGGTTAATTTATTCCAGCAGAAATGATCTCCATTTATATCTAATATAATGGACTCCGGTATCTTTATTTTCATCGAATAATTTAGTAGAATATCGGCCAAGTGAGTTATTTTATTATTTTAGACTATAAATAAACATAATTTATTGAACTATCTAATAATTTCACTTGAAATTAAATTATAATACAATTTACTACTCTACCTCGTTTAAAAATAAAATGTTTATTATATTATCTCGTGAAATTAAATTAATATCTAATTTCATTTAACTCTTAAATTAATTTATTAAAAGCTATTTCAAGTGTTACTAATCGCTGCCTTTTGCTGCATGCACGCCGTAAAACCAATAACTCCGTTACCGACTATAAAAAAAAAACTAAATATTACTTACAACTCGAGTATCTGCGCTTAACCCATCGAAAATTTGACGTACGACTCCCTCGCGTGTTTTTCCCACCCCGGGAAGCGTTCTCCCCTGCCAAAACATTTATTTGTAGAATCCGCCGTGCGCCAGGAAAAAAAAAAGAAACAAGTAAAAAAACCACCCAGACATTTCCCTTCGGCCGGTATTTTTTTTTATTTCCTCTCTCCTCTCAGCTCTCTCGTGAAATTTCCGATTGCGCCGTGGATGCGTCATCCGTATACGCGAGCGCAGCGCAGCGCGGCAAAAGCTTCGGGCCGTCGAGTAAAACCAACAGGAAGCAAAACGACACGGCGTATAAACCTGGAGGCCAGCTTTTCCCGAGGAATGTAATTTACATGCTGCGTCCGATCGGCATTGACGCAATAATGCAGGGCCGGATCGACGCACTTGTTTTACGACGCCTCATACCGACGCGCACAATGGGAGAAAGTCGCCGAGTAAAAAGGGGGCGCAATTTGCGCGGAATATAGGCGAGCCCGTTACGTTATCGGCTGCGAATATCTCTGGAGGGGGGAGGGGGAGTCGATATTACGGGCTCAATGGGCCGCTTTGTATCTTTTTGGTACTTTGTGGCTGAAACGCGCGCTTTGCAGCTTTGAGAGCGAACATCGACGATAATAGGTTTAAAGGCTGGCTGCGGTGCGTTGAATGTGCGGAAGTGCAAGGAGGAGCTTTTTCTGGATGGAGTGATTGGGTGCGAAAGCATCGATCTAGTGAGCGTTTGCCGGCTTTTTTTCCAGTCGTATTTGGTTGCTTTTGGTGATCAGTTAATAGATTGATTTGAAACGTAACCTTATATTGTAGAAGCTACTTAAATTATTGAACGTTGTTATAATATTTTTATGTTCCTAAGCTGCAATCCAGTATTAAGCTTGATCGTAATAGGCTTATGCCGGTGTGTTAATTTTGTGAATGAATCTAGCCTGTAAGGGACTTAATGCAATGCGAACGGACTATTCATAATTAATGCGATAGCTTGGATTACCTACGTATTCAAAGCGCGAAACAAATCGTATACGTTAATGATTACGATTGTTCCGTTCTATTGTTAAAATAAAATGTTTTAAATGCGATTTCAGTATGTTCAATGCGCGATTTCAAAAATGTTTTTCCATTCTTCCTAATAAATTCCTAATAAATTTAATTTCACGTATTTTTACATATGACTTTTATAACAATTAATTTTTATTTTTATTTACGAAAGTCCTATGTGGCGTAGGAATATTTATTCAACCAAAATAAGTTATATTGGTTTCAGAACGATACAGTCAGAGATGAATTTGAATTTCTGTCTGCGGAAAATTAAAAGATAACATCGGGCATGTGTGTGACGTATCTGTTTTAATTTAGAAGAACGAAAACGGTAAATTTTAGGAACGAGGTACATGATAAGGAAAATATGTTAATTTTGCAATATATTACCGCGCAGGTTTATACATTAATCTCCATATTCACAAAGGCTTTCAGCATAAATTGCAGCATGAAAAATGCGCATTAAAATTTTTGCAATAATTCTCGACCGAGCACAATTATTTGCCTACTTGATTTACTGCACCGACGAAACCAAGGAACTTCGTTCCAATCGCGATTCGTTTAGTCCGTTCCCTCTTTTTTCAGTTCTGCATTTCCAACGCAGCACGATAAATTGTCCGGTTACACTAAAGAATTATTTACAGCCCGCGATGCTTATAAAGCTGCACGAAAAACTGGCAAGTGCTGTTAAATTTACAGTATATTTTTTTTAATCTCCTGTAAAAATCTCAGCAGTCTGCTGCAGAATTTACAGCATGGCATGTAGATTTTATGCGCGTTGTTTTCCGAACGACTTGGCAATTTTTGCCCGGCCAGAGGTATAAATATGACAAAAAAGTTGCATTTATCTTAATTTGGAAAAGTTTGCGATATTTTTGGACAAATTTATATTTTGCATGGTTTAATGGTGTTTTTTAAATTTTTTTATTAATGTCAAGGGCAGAATACTATTTTTATTTAATCTACGTATGCAAATTTAGATACTTTTTTTACAAAGACTTTTTGAAAATGTTCGTTTCAGGTAAAAGTGTTGTTTCGAAAAGAACAAAGTTGTAAGACATATTATTTTATATTGGTTGTAGCTTCTTTGTAATACTGAATCACTTTTTTGTAGAAGAATAAGTAGCAACTCTAGCAAATTAAGTACTAAGTAACTGATATACTTTGATAACCTTACTAATTACATATAGTATCTGTAGAGCCTTAAATCAACGTTTTAATAGATAATAAAACTCGTCTCTTAAGCTGTGGTGGAACTAAGAAAAATAAAAGCTTATATAAAAAGAAGTAAATTTCTGACAGTTATCGTCTTGAGGCGCTTTACTTAGTAAACTAAGCAATTTACTATAGTGTCCACTTGTGTTTCTAGAAATTTTTATAAAGATCAAGATATTTCAGTTATAAGTATACAATCTGACATAAGCATACATTTTAATAAAAATAATAAGAATTAATCAAATATTTCTCATTTGTACAGCCTGAAATATCACTACTTGTTAGAAATAATTTAATGTTGTTTAATAATTTCTAATTTTTATGATTCATATTTTCCGATTAAATGAATGTTACTAACGTATTTGATACTTTATTAATTTAATTTTGTAAAGCTGCGTAAGCTTCTTAAAAAGATTTATTTAGTAGCACTTTTGCAGACAAAATCCCGTAGGAAATTAGGATATTTATACGTTCCGTGATAATTAGGAATACGAGCGAAGCTCGCTCTTCCACTTCGCACTACTATTTTACATTTTCATGATTTAACTTTTCCATCGTAAATTTAGTTGAAAATCCAGGATTTAGTGAACATAAGTGCATAATTTCCTACGAGAAAATCTCAACTGTTTCTTTTACCTCTACGAAAAACTAGTTGTTACAAATGCTATTCACAATAACGAAAAAATATTTCTACCCACAAAAGCCACCAATGAAGATACTGCTGAATCCAATTTTTCCATGCTCAATCAAGATCTCTGAAAAATTCAACCAGCAATGAGAACTCTTTGAAAAGGCTGAGAGACAGAAAGCTAGCGACAGAGTCCAATCTTAAACAAATATAATTTTCCAGTGCGCTAGAAAAAAGGGCGGAAGACAGAGTCCACCCTCGGTACATTAATGGCAGATACGCACCAACTCGAGAGAGAAAAAGAAGTGAAAACGGAATGGGCGATGAGCGGCAAAAGCTGACGTAACGTAGTCTGCATAATTTAGACGAGGCCGTGGAAAAAGGCGCAAATTTCAAAAGCACGGGTGCCTCTTTTTTTTCTCGTTCTTGTTATTGTTATCTAATTTCAGCGAATCTATATATCCGCGTTCCTGTGATGAAATTTTCAATGCGGTTCAAAGAGAATTTATTTTTGTATTATCTTCAAAGCTGTTCGGTTAAGCGATTAAAAGTTAAATTTAATTTAAAATGAAAAACCTTAATTGTATTTTGTAAATGTATTTTGATGTAAAATTATTTATTATAAAATTCCAAAATCAATAAAGTAATAACAAATTTAGTTATAATGTAAATTAGAATTTAAAAATATTTTGGAATTTTTATTGTTAAGCAAGGTTATTTTCAGAGGAAAAATTAGTCACGTTTTAGAAATGGCTGATAACAGTCTAATCATTTTTACGCTTAACCTAAAAATTTAATATTACGGTCAATTTTCTAGCATAGCTTTAAAGTTTATCATCAGGTGTAATATACGCAATTATGTCTCCAGTCTTGAATCACGTAAAGTACCTACACTCTGAGCTGTAGGTTTTTTTTTTATTAAACCTTTTAGATCTCATAGTTGTAGATTGTTGCGCAATATACTATTTCGATTCGCATGCTAGTTTATACCACAACTTTATATTTTGTATTGCTCGTTCAAATTATTGATACTTTGAGTAATACGGTTATTTTTCATAAAATTTTTCCAAAAATTATTAGACCTGTATTAATTATTGGTACAACCGAAACGAAATGCTTAACAAAGAAAATATTACCCACTATTATTGGAAATCCTATTAAATTTCAATAAAAGCATAATAACTTTTGGACTAAAATTTTTCTCAATGCAAGGCTAATAATTTCCGCAGCATAAAAACTCGCGTGTTATATTTTAATAAAATAAAAACTACCCCGACGAAAGAGCTTGATATTCCGCCTTGGTAAAAGACATTAAAAAAAGGTCACCATATCGCGAGCTATTTGCTAATAACTCGTCTCCATAACGTAAAAAAGAGGTAAACGAGAGATAAAAGAGCGTGAGGGTACAGGGATACGCGCGACGCGGGAATCACATTTTCATTTTTTTTCCTGATACAGCCGTCAACGCGCCGACGACTCGTTAATGTAATAAGATGCGCTTTTTCCGATTTGCACTCGCTCCCACAATTACGAAATTAATAGAGGCTTTAACGGATCCTCTTTGATCTCGTTCCGCTCTAAATAAACTGGGAGGCTTCTGGCTTTTCCAATTACGGCTATCTAAGTCACTCCGCACGCTTTGAATCATTTGCGATCCATTAATTAAATTGATAGCGCCAGAGGAATTATGGATTATTAATTTGACTAATTAACGAGCGAGTCGCGAAAAGTGTAGCCGCTTCACCTCCTGCCCGACTGTATTCGCCGAGCGAGAAAATCGTGCGCGAATAATGCACACGATATTATATCATGAAAAAGATGTAATTAGCATTGACGCGAAACTTGCCGCCGCTGCTGCTTTCTGAGCGAAAGTGTCTGGCTTTGTCAGATTCTGTCTTTTTGTTGCGGCAAACGATGACTCTAACATTGAATAAAGTAGTTTTTTTTAATTAGACGTTTTTTTTTCTTTGTAACGTGATAAAAAAATCGAATATAAAATATATTCAACACTTTTAATTATTAAAAAAAATAAATATTGACTGTAAAACTATTTTTTAACAATTGATAATTATTGCTTTTCCAATCGTCTATTACAAATATAAATGTTTAAATTTGAAATATATATAAAAAAATATGTTTAAGTTTCTCAGAAACATTTTTATTTCCAACAAAATGTTTCAAGAATCTTGAGCGCGCATTTCAGGATATTCGACATTTTCCAAATCGAAAAAATCCGGGTCATCTCGATTGCTCTGATGTAAGCAGCACTGTAAGTATTTCTCAACTAAGCGCTTCAACTTCTCAGAAAAATCCTTTGCAATAACTGAGAAATCGCTTATTGGAACAATTTACTGTAAGTCACGAAAAATTTTTATAAAGTATTGCGTTTTGCTATTTTTTAAAGTCTCTTGACAGTGATTCTTATTACAGAATTAAATTAGTTTATTAGAAAGAAAAAAGAAAAAACTATCTCGGATAAAAGGTTCCTAAAAAATGCCAAAAAGTTAGATAAAGCAACTGTAAGCACACCTCATAAATCTCACCCCCGAAAGCATGAATTCGAAAAAGCATCCGTTCCTAAAAAATTATCTCCCGAGTAGTCATCTCGAAAAACGAAAATCCTCAACGAAGAAAAAGGAAGCGGCAGCGAAAAGAGTTATTCGAGCCAGGCCGAAGAAATAGGAAGAAAAAAAATGAGCTCGCCGGTCGGTCCGCGATAAATCTGCGGGCCTGAAATATGCATTCGAGTATCGCATCCCGGCGCAATCAGGGCGCGAGTCCGGAACAAATGCACGTGCTCTCGGCCGCTACGTCTCCGTCTCCCCCTCGGCGCAGTTCGGTCTTTATTGAAAACTGGCCCTCCCCTTTTTGCAGACGAAAGTACTTTCGGCCATAGGGCAAAGCTACTTTTTGCTCGGGATTACGTTTTTGTTCGCTCTTTGATCTGGCCGCGTTTGTTTCGAGTTTTCGAAGGCTTGCTATTGAGGAAACGTCTGCAGGGAAATTCGTCTGGGGTGGATTTCGTTTTGGATTGCTTTGGGAGAGAAGATATTGACTGGTCAACGTCTACCTAATGGAGAATTTGAAAATTGTTTAACCCTCTTTCAGGAACGATTATTTCTAACAAAATAGTATTTTGTTCACATTAATAATCTATTAACTAATGATTGTAAAGTTCTTAAGTTTAGGCTAGGATTCAATCTGCCACCACAAACATAGAGTGTCTCAGCCCTTGCGCTTTAAATTCTTTTGATCTGAAGACGCGCGAGGTAGCATGGCGCTTTTAGGTCACCGTACCGCCTAGTTCTGACCGCCTGCCACTTATATTTGTAACTAAATTTCAGTATTTTAAATAAACAAGATTTATTTATTTAATTTTACGAAGACTGAGTGAATAATTATTTCAAGGCAAACCCAACCATTACCTACGCATTAAATGATGCATCAGGCGACATAATTAGATTATTTATAGCATTGTTATTGAGAGAACCCGGTCTATTTAATAATAATTTATGCAACGTAATTAGTGACCATGTGGACAATTTCAAGAGTCTGGTAAATTTCATCTCATTTAAATTGTACTGTTCAATATGCGCAACTAGATATTTCTCTCGCTCCGCTAAATGCATTCACAAATTTCAAAATTTACTAAATCGATACGTGTTATAGCAATGCGGATCTTCGTACAAAACTAAATTAACCTATTTGCATTATTAGCGAGTCTATGACGGAACAAATCATCCTGTTGCATTTTAAATATAAATAAGGAATTAAATAATCACACTGAAATATGATTATCGAGTAAAATGTGTAAAAAGTAATCTTTATCTGTAGCCACACTTACGAGTAGAAAGGAGAAAAAATTGACAATTTGCTAGTAATTCAAGAAAAAAGCGAGCAGCTAAAAAAAGAAAATCATTTCCCGAATCCGCTTACGCCAAATGGAAACGTTAGAGCTCCGCACTCGCTCAAGCTGTTACACAAATTACTCCTTTTTTACCTCCCTTTTCCTTTTTGTTTCCGCTGCCGCCGCTGTATTTCGAATCGCCAATTAACCCTCGGCGTAATCCATCTGACGAAGCACAAGCGCAGGCTAACTTTTCTGCACACAATTTTCAACCCCCTGCGGGACTCCGCATTTTGGCTTTAATTATGATTTCCCACCGAAGGCGTGAGTGGGAAATATAGTTTAATCCGCATCAAAAATTTTACGGCCTGGAAATTTGTTACGTCGTTATATAGGCTGATTTTTTTCTTATTTTTATTTATTTATTTATTTATTTTTTTGGAAAGTAAGTAATTACTTTGATTTGAAATGTTGCGATTATCGCTCTGAAAATAAGTTTCCCTAAAATATTACCAAGCGACTTTTTTAATGAACGAGGTACTACATTTTTTTCTGCTTTTTTGCCATCTTTAAACTGCAACATCGTTACTTTTACTGAATGCATAAAAATTTAATTTTAACAACTTTATGATTATCGAATACAAATTATAACATTTTCTATTTAAATACTTTCATATTATCTAGATCAGCAAGATTACTATTTTGAATTAAATTTTTAAGCGCAGACCTTAATGAAAAGCCAAACAAAAGCTGCAAAAAGCATTAACTAAAAGTGCACGATCGATTAAAAAAATCCGCTTAACTTGCACTCGACTCGTAATTTTTTAATTAGCGCGCGACTATTACACAACAAATGTCCCATCCAGGATCAGTTATTTATATACCAAACAAATTGCGAATTCAATTCTACGAATATCCGCAATTTAAAAATGTCAGCCGTGCCCGAGTGAAAGACGCTTGTATTTTTCCAAGTAATTAGACTGAAGTAAAAAACATTTGACCAGAGCCCATTGAAGCGAGAGAATTTAATTTCATTCTCCCTCCCTGCCCACTGGAACAAAGCGACAAAAGCAAACACGCGAGCAATGAACTCGCACAAAAAGAAGCCCTCAAAAATCCTCGATAGCCGTCAAAAATACCAACCCCCGATCGCGAAATGATAAAAACAATAAATGAATAATTAACTCGACTCAGCTCCCAGCTGGTTTCCAGTTGCCTTTGTCGGTCGCGCGAATTAATGGAGGAAAAGCCGCTGAATGGCTTACCGGGGATAGAATTTGCCAAAGAGCGCTGAAAAGCAACGTGTTTCCCTATTAAGAGACTCGCTTTTTGCCGACCGGTCATATTGCGGTCGGGTTCAAGAGGAGACGGGATTAATTGAATTTTTTGCCAGCCGCTCGTTGTTTCTTTTCCATCTGGTAATTAGGTTTCCGAGGCGTATTTAGCCGCACGCTCGACGCTTTTTTTCCCGGTACCCGATGCTTATCGCTCGCGATGCATTCGAGCGTGCTTCGGGTTTAGCCGCTCGTCAGTGCGGAAACGATAATTGCTTTTTTAACTTTGCGAGCTGTCGCAAAAAAAGCTGATATTGTGCTTTAGGGAAGGTAAGCAAATTTGCCTTTGTTGAGTGAGGGGATTTGAATTTGCAATCTTCGATTTTTTCACTTTTTTCGTATAGCGATGAAAGTATTAAATATATTTTTGATTTTTTTTAGCTCCTGCACTTCAAAAATATTAATTAAACCGGCTTACCGATTGATCGAGTGTAGACAAGAACCGATTGGATTTCTGCAGTGCATCAACGTTTGTTAAACTACCATGTAAATGTAGTTTTAAAATTTTTTATTGGATATTTTGTTGTCGAAAAATAAAATCACTTTTCTAAAGAACGGTAGTTCAAAAGTGATTACGCTCAGAAAGGTTCTAATAAAAATGATATTAAAACGTTTTTGATAAAAATTCGTTTTAAATAGATTTTTTATAAAAAAAATTATCACTCTAATATTGAATAATAAATTACACTGTTCAGGAGTAAATCCTGAAATGCCGGTAAATCATTGCAATTTTCACATAGTTTTTAACAACATTATCAATACGAATAGGTTTAGCATTCCCTGCATAACGCGACTATCATAAATCCAAAGCTCCCCATTGCCATCGGTAATTCGAAACACACCGCGCACCGTTCCACCTGGCATTTTACGTGACTTTACTAAATTTAATTATTTTCCACGGAACATTGACACGCCGCCGCGCACCGCGAGATAACTCAGCCGCGCGGCAGCCTAACCGCCGTCCGGGTGCGCTCAAAAAACAATGCTCTCCGAATTCCCAGTCTGCAGGCGGCATAATGCAACGCGTCGATTCTCCGAGCTCAATCACGCGCCTGCAGAGCAACAAAAGCTCGCTCTCCCGCGTTTTCGCGTGCGTCCGCAGTAATTCGAAAGCGTTTATTTAGCAATCATATCGCAAAGCCCGACGAGGGGGAGAGGGAGAGAGAACAGCTCGCAACAATTAATCGATTTCCCATTACGAGAAGGAGTCCGTGCGACGCGCCTATAAATCATGAAAATCCCATCAAGAGGCGAAGCGCACTGCGTGTTTGATCAGCGAGTTAATGATCCGACTTTAGTCGTATCCTCCCACTCGTGCGCAGATAGAGATAGACTCGGGCGAAACGTGCAAATTGCTTAAATTTACACGGGCGGGCATTGTCCATGTGCTGCGAAGCTCGCGAACGCTCAGCTGCACATCCGGTATATATCGAGGGGGGCGGAGCTGCCGAGAGAGAGAATCGTTCGAGTGCCGCCGCGAGGCTTAAGGATTATGTGTGCGCTCGTCGTTTCGAGCGTGCATAGTTTTCGCGGGTCAAAGAACTCGAGGCCGCGATTGATTTTTCAATTAATTAAAGGTGCGAACGCGAACGTTTTCTTTGGCTGTTTGCTCGATTCCGTATGAATTCTGGTGCCTCGTTATTTAGAATGTTGGCTCTCGTGTCTGAGGGTGTTTGTTCGGAGCGAATGGTGCGCGCTTTTAATGTTACTGACGAGGCGGTCGATGTTAGATATTTTAGATCGCGGAATGGAAAATAAATGTTCGCTGTTTGGCGGAATAATATTTGAGCGGCAGTTACTACGAACTAGCGGGCTGCATTACTTATTTCTGTTTTAATAAGTTGCATAATTAATTGATATATTATTAATTGAATGTCAGAGGCTTACATTTTAAATACCGCGAATATACGAATGCTCCAGCATTATTTTTGGACAACAAATTCGATTAAAAAATGAGCTTAGAAAAAAAAAGATTTTATTTTCATTTTAATTGCCAATTCACCGTTTCGCGAGTAACGTATTCGATGTCAGCGCTAATGATGTAAATTAACGAACTGAAAGACATTCTAGTCGGTTACCAAACGAAGCTCTCACACTTTTCGTAATTCTATGCAAATTTTGCAGCTCATTCGGGTCAACAATCTGCAATTACAAAATCAATTATTCAAGCTCTCGCTCTCATCTTCTTTCGCTCGCATAATTAAAATCCTCGTCAGCGCACCATTTTCCTCCTCTCGTCATCGGCATAGGCAACAAGAGCCGAAGATTCTCTCTCTCTCTCTCCCTCTGTCGGTACGCCGCGGATTCGGCAAATTCTCGCTGATGAATTCGGGCGTTATTTTGAGCTGGCATCGGTATCGGGCATCGTAATTTTAATGGTAATGACGAGTAGGCGACGGCGGCGGCGATGATTTTGGCCGGCTACTCGCCGGTTTATTATGGTCGGCCAGAGAGCAGAGGTCTACACATCCCCTTCCGTGTTCTCCTCCCCGCCGCCGCCGCCACCGCCGCCGCCACCGCCGCCGCCGCCTCCGCTGCTGCTGCCTCGATAACGCGCATAATTCATGCGAGTTATATACGAGCCTGATCCTCTTACCACCTGACGCGTAATATGTATGCGCGAGGATGAGGGATTGCGATTGGCCCGCTGCGACGCACTTCCGCAAACGTTGTACTACGGCCTGCTAATGATTAACAATACGCGGATTGTGCGCTGCAGTTTATGGCGCTCGATTGCAGGGGAGAGAGAGGGAGGGAGACTACTGTGGCGAACGGCGGAAATTTTCAGTTTGCCTAGAGTTCCATAGGCCCACCCCTGACAATGATCCTTCGCTGTGTTGCCGCGGATTTATGCCGTTTCTCGCTTCGCAAACAGTTTGTAATCTTGTGCAAATCGAGCCCTGCTGAATATAGTCGTTGACTTAGGACTGGTTTACTACCTTCCTTTTTTTCCTTTTCGAATGGAGATATAAGACGATAAATTGGTAAAAACAATCATTGAATAAACAAAATAATACTTCTTTAGCGTAATTTTATCTAGTTTTTTGCATAAGCCTAAATAAATAAATTATTTTGGTATATATTTAATTTTTAATTTATGTTAATGGCCTTTGTTCTTTTTGTTGCAGGTGAGTTACACAAATGAGTTCTATTAATAAACTTTCTTCCATACGTAAGTCAGAGTTTTTCACAAAATAAATACATATAAACACTGGTAATTTTTACAACACAAATAATATTAATGCCTTGTAACAGGTACTAAAATAAACAAACCATAAAGTGTTTTATATTATATTAAAATTGTATAATTATACTATTTAAAATAATCTATGCTACATAATTGTTATCAAAATTAACGATAAAAATTATAAAGAGTAAAAAATTATGCACATCGTATGTTAAAAGTAGGACGGCATTCATAGCACTGTAATTATAATTAATTGCAGTTTTGACTCCGTAAAAGAAGTTTCAAAACTTGATAAATTCAATAGTTAGTGCCAAATTTTCAAAAGATTATAGAATAATTATAGAAATTTATAAAAAATACATATAAATAAAACAAATTCATCCTTATATTATAAAGTATAATTGCTGGTCATTTTTTACATGTGCGCATAATCTGATTCACAATTTATTAAATGGCGACGTAAATATGAAAATATAAATTATAATTATCTTTAAATTTTCAGTATTGATCATTAAAATTACGAAATTTATTTTAAACCTTTTAATCAACATAAAATCATTTATTTATAGTTTATCATAAAATATAAATATCAAATTCGATGCATACCCAAAATTTTGAATAAAGAGTTATGATTACTCAATCATTCATTTATAAAAAAAGCAATCAAGCATTTCATACGCAAACAATGAGACCATTCAGTACTAGTGATCGGGAATGACGTAAAAGTCTGACCAAATTCAGATTGCTATTTAACTGCACGAATATGATTCTGAGATCGTTAGATAGAGGCTCGACGGATATCTGAACTTTTAAAAAGCATCCTTCTCCTCGTTTCCGCATTCTTTTCACGGCGGTGGAAATCTTTCGTCTGCGCGCTTTTCTCCAACTTTTTTTTTAATACTCTGGTTAACGGTGCGCGCGCACGAGGGGTTGACGCGAGGAAAAGAAACGAGAAGTTAGAGGATTCCAGAGACGCTATCATTATAACTGAGCCGTATGACCGTCTCCTTTTCCTTTCTCGCTTTTTTTATTCTTTGCTTTCCTTCACCCTAATTTTTTTATTCCTTCCTTTTTCAGCTCCATTACTGAATTTCATTTCATTCCATTTCGCGTGGAAGGTTTTTTTTTTATTTAATTCAATGGCGTTTAGAAAGAGCGAGTGCTGTATTTTCTTTGTAAATAAAAGAATTATTGCATATTAAGTAAACGATTAAAAGTTAATCTTTTTTTATAATTAAAATCAAATTAAAATTTGTTAAAAGTTTTTTTTTAAATAGGGCCTCCATTGGTAATATCATACAATGTTCATACATGTAATATTTGTAATAAAGTATAAAAAAGTTTATTTACTAAAAATATTATAGAATTTGCACATTTTTTAATGTAAATAAAATAATAAAAAATGATTGTGATTAATATTAATATAAAGTATATTCATCTAACTTAATCAATGTATGATTCAAGTTTGGGTTTCCCGCTACAAAACGGCTTAGTTCACGAAACAAGCACTAGGTGGCTGCAGGCTGACATTGTAAAGCCACAAGAAAACTGGCCCCGCGGAGGCATAAGTAAGGCTCAAAGTGTCCAGTTCGGTACTCTGGTTTCCCTTCATTACACGTATAAATCTTTCGCCTTTTACTAAAGATTTCCGTGGAGGGGAACACTTGATGAGTCTATAACCAATTTTTTTTGTGCCCAACGTAAGTTGGGCCTCAATTTAATCCAAACATAGTAAACAGTCTAGTAATTGTTTAAATAACAATTGTATTGTTTAAATAATAATTATATTGTTTAAATAACAATTGCCTAGTCTTAATAAATTATTTATTTTAAATTCAAATAAAATAAAACTACATTGTCTATTTTTCTCCTTGTCATTCAATTTTCTTTATTAATAAAAATAATGTTTCAGCTACTTAATAAGCCCTTCTGAAGTTAGTGAAATAATTTAATTTAACCTGATAGTAATTAATATTGTCTCTTGAATTGTTTTATAACAAAACTAAAAATTCTTGAAAAATCTAACATTTCGTTCGGTACTGATGTAAATAGTAAAATTTATTATCTAACATAATTGTTCATCTTTTTATTCGACATTAACAGAAAATTCAAGTTTTTTAAAAAATAACATTTATTTTATTTGTAGTGGATGCGCAAACATCGAGAAAATTTTCAGCTTCAAATAAAAATTTACTGAATTCAAATTATCATTTAAATGATTTGAGGGTTTCTAACAAATCCGCAGCATTCTCATTAAACAAATTTTCGTGCAATCTCCCTGGCCGTCTTCTCTAGGAACTAAACTAGCTAAAATTTCGAGACAACACTTGGCGCAATCATCAAAAGTCCAATAAAATTCCTGAGCGACGCTTAATAGCATAGCATATACCTTTAAGGGAATGGCGGCGCCCCTCGTCTGCCTCGCTGTAGGAGCCACGCAAGGCCGCATCCCGATTACACGGTGGCGCCACGTAGGAAGGGGGGGAATCCACGGCATGCGCTGCAATATTGCCGCGGCGTACATCAAGCGGCGCCTCGGCGACACACCGCATTAATATGCGCGTGCGGCCGCCTCTAAGAGGGCAACTCCCCCTTCCAATGTTGTACCTGAATTTTGCCCCTTCGTAAGAGAATCTTGGCGCTCCGCTCCACGGAGATGCGCGCCGCTTTGCGTTGTAATTGTGCTGTGCGATTATTCTGGTTATTTATTGTTGTTTGCGGCAGCGGCAGATGTAGCGTTTATACGTAGCGCAAATTGTTTATCGTGGTAATTGTAATAGGTGAAAATTGGTTGAACTGCGAAATTAACCATAAGCTTAAGTATTTACTGCCACGACGGGTTAGAGTTTACGAAGTGTAGAAAATCGAAGTTTTAGTGAACTACGCCTTATTGCGTATGAACAAATAATTTAGCTAGATCCTGAACAATGAATTATAAATAAAACTGATGACGAGCATCAATTCATTGTCGATATTTTAAAATCAAATTAGTTGGACAAAATTCAATACTTGTGTTTTTCTAAAAAAATTATTAATCATTCATAAAAATAGTCTAGCTGTAACACCAACTAACTTTTTTATCAACTATAAAAAGTCATTTATGAGCAAAGGAACTCTTCAGCGGCTTTCAGCTGAAAATTTTATTGTTAAACAGCATTAGCAATGAAAATAAAATAAAATATCTAGCAATAAAATGGCCAATTCACGTCTCATCGCGACTCCCGAAAGGGCTTCGATCATACATCATGCAATTTCGATGCCCGCAGAATGAACGGAGCGAGTCTGTCCTTTTGACAGACTGACGGACGGACGAACAGACAGACGCTGCGTCAACGTCTATCCGTCTAATTGGATTCCGTCGCTCACGTCTTGCGCAGCGAACGTAGGCCGAAATTATCGGAGCCTCTTCTCTTGCGAAAATATTTTTCATGCCTCTCCTGCTCCCGATGTTTCTGACAACTTCACCGCGGTTAATAGACTGGACATACGCCTGCAGTGTAAAGCGAGGTTTTCGTGTAATTTTTTTTTTTTTTTTTTTTTTGTTTTTTTGTAATAATATCGACGGCTGAAGAAAGAATGCGGTGTGCTTCGTTCGATATCAAGGGGATGCCGTCGGATTTATCTCCGACATTTTTTTCATATTTGATGAGTCCCTTTTTCATTTACGGGAATTCTGTAAGAGAAAAATCGTGTTTTGCCGCGAAATTTTCTTTAAAATTTAATTTTGAGCGAGATATGTCACATGATAAAGCGTCTTTCTTCTAGCAGCGTAGTAGAACTTTTCATTATCGTAAATAGTGACGTACGAGGGCGCATAAAACTTACATTACATCGGAATATTGCGAAGGCACGCTTAACTATGTATGCATCATATCCATGCAGATGCACGGACATGTATTACGTTGATAAGTTTGATGGTGTAAGGATATATGGATCTTTACATCATATATGTATAACGTAATTTCGCATATAACATGCATTAAATCAAGCGTGAATCCGCATAATACACCTTAATGTAATTATAATTTACGAGAATATTTATGCTGTAGCTTTTATGAAATTTTCTAATAAGTTACTGACGGAACATAATTTAATACTTAGTTCCTAATTATTTTAAATAACAAGTAGGGTAGGAAGCAAGATTATACGCGTTTCCTAGATTGGAATGAAAAGATTTTTATTATTTAGACTGCTGAAATCTAGCTAATCTAATTTTATTAGACCTAAAAACAAATAATTGTTATAGCTATTTTTTAGATTTGGAATTTTACCAGAGCTCAGAATTAAGGTGCATAATCGAAGACGCGTGCTTACTAGTCGATGCATTGTTGTTAATTCTTTTTTAATACTCGAGCATGACAACTGGCCTTGCAAGTTGCCTGCATCAGTCATATTTAGTATAGTGTATGCAGCTTCTGTACTACACAAAAGTTTTAACCAATTTTCGAAGTTTAGATAAACTTCTTGATATTTACATTAATGTTTGTAAATGAATATTACGGCTTATTGATATAGTCTTCGCTTTTAATTCTTCTATTTCAGATGGTTCATCATTGCTGCATGACACATTATGCAGTAGCTATTTCTTTATCTACTTTTCACACGTCTAAAAATTGTCTTCGCTCTTAAAAAATAATAATTTTCTTTTATCTGCACAGATGTATTCAAGCATTATTCAATAACAACTCACCTCATTGCAAAATCACAGCACCTCGTAAAAGCTCTCTCCCCGATTCCGTTCACTTTCTCGGAATCGAATTTTACGAAGCAAGCTACTCCTTTCCCCTAAACAATAATGGAGGCTTCCCTTTCCAGCGCTCATTAGTTTCCAAAGCTCGCCTCCCAGAAGTTCCGGCTTCCATACGCATCCGATCTTGGCGCTGCCGAGACGTCGACGCACGTAGCGCGATTGGGATTGACAGTCGGTCGCCCCGAATACGTAATCAGCGTTTACGCGGTATTCAGCACCGAAGAAGAAGGAGGCCAGGTGTGCCTGGAATAGCTAAACCTCCCAGAGTCTTTTTCTCATTTAGCGGAGTATTCGGGTTTTTTAAGACTTTTTTTTACAAAGACGCGGGTAATTAAAAAAATAATGCGTTGTCGACTTGGGGTCGCTTCAATTGCGAAAAAATGTTGTGCTCGATTTTTTTACTCTAATTTGAGAACTTGATGATTAAATTTTAATGTAGGCGCAAATAAATTCAGTACAATCATTCTTACCACATATTGCATATACATTCCGTACAATTAATTTAATCTTTCCTTAACTCGTATAAGTAGTGCGTTTTAAAGTTTGCAAAAGTAAGTCGTTAACCAAGATCTTTGATCAGAATAATCCTTAAAAGTGTCATAAAACATAAACTAAAGAACTCCTCTCCCGTGCTAAGTGCCATCAGGCGGTCGTGAAACGATTGATCCTCACATCTCCGAGGCTATAACGACCGTCAGTTGATCAAAGGCTCTGGAATTTACAGTCCGCTTTTCCATAAAACTCCTCTCTTTCGAACAGTCGTTATTCTTTCGCCAACTTGGCCTCTTACGAATCATCATAAAAGAGCTCGCTTAATCGGGGAATCACGCAGTAAAGCGTCGTTCCGATATACGCCTGGAAAAAAATCTGAATTCCCGCTGTCCCCTCGCCTCTGTTTCGACAGGTAAATCCCATTAACGCGCGAACGTTGACGTTTTAATTCAATTCGCTCGATTCTAGATACACGTCAGTGTGGGTAAGGACTGTTATCCGCTTTCGACGCTTTTTCTCGGAATACAAGCGCTCGGCTAACGAACTGCCTTTTTCTTTGCTTTGACGACGGGTTTTCAAGCTTTTTGATGATGCGACTGAGTGTGGGTCATTGTTTCGTACGGCTTTGGAGATCTAAAGCGTTTGATGAAAACGATTTCTTTTTTTATTACGAAGATTTAAAGATTAAATAATAGTTTTAGACACTTTTTTAATCGCGTTAAAATATTAAATATAACGATTTATTTTATTTAGAACTGAACATTATACATGCAACGCTTGCCTTTTCGGTCGATCGTGATTATCGAATGAAGTCAAGTTTGATTCATTAAATCGAGGTGACTAGAATTTGTTAGCGATTTATTTGAGTAAACTCGCATAGATTACGAATCGCAAGAAAAACTGAAAGCGATAACTTGGTTTATTCATCTCAATCCTGGACATCCTTATCGCATTTGCAGGAGGCTTTGAGTAATCGCTCCACGTCCCATCCGGCGGCGGTAAGAGAAAGCTTTGGGGAGTTTATCACGCGCACGCGCCTTCCTTATATATTCCCCAGGCCGAATTATTACCACGGCAAGAAAGCCCGGAGAGCATGAAAAGCACTCCCGAGCTTTTCCGCGGCCACTCTCGCTTTTTCATCTCCGCCGTCGCCGCGCTGAAATTCACGCGAGAACTCTAAAGACTCTTCTCTCTTTTTTGAATCGCGCGCCTGAAAGACCGGGGCTTGAGAATGAGGCGGACTTAAATGAATTTCTCGCGGAATTCACAATCACTGGAAATTTTAATAGCTCGAGAGGACGCGCCCTTTTTTCCTCCTGCCTCGCATAAAGGAGCTGCGAGCTGAATTGGGGAGAAAAGGTAAGCGCGAAGGCACGCGCCTATGCGTGTGAATGGGTTTTGTCCGGTGTGCAAATACATTCATTTCATAAACTTTTCAATTTCAAAAATCTATACCATCGCAGCGTGAATCATTTAAAACGGAGCCTTTTTATCGCCCAATAAGATTTCTTAAACGAATATATACTCGACGCTCCTTCCAGCATCCCCAGATCCAAAAGCAGCAAATCAATTCACGCTTAGCGCCAAATCGAAGCACCTTCGGGTGAAAGTCTTCAGATTTCCCGTTCCCGGCCCTATTTCCCCTTAGCAGCAGCGTCGGCAGCGAGCACAGCTTGGAAGAGAAGGAAATTAAACGCGGCCGGGCGGCTCGGGTCACAGGTGTATTTACCCCCCGAGACACACAGAGAGGCGGAATACATTTACTCCTGCATCTCCTTGAGCGGCGTTTGCTCGCACGCGCGTGCCGGTAGTGTGCAAGAGACACGCGCCGGGTTATGCTCTTTACGCGTGTTTGCCCGTTTGTTCCGCGAGACGTTTCTCTCCGCTTGCTTGCGCGCTGCCAACTCGCACGCGCCGAAGACAAAGCCCCCGAGCCGGCTTTGATCGCTGCTCGTATACACAGCCGAGCGAGTCGCGTGGCGTAATAAAGCTCCGCCCGGCGACTCTCTCGGCCCCGTCTCGCGAACTCTGCTTAGCGAGGAGGCGCGGGGGGTTCGTCTCCTATGCTTTTTCCAGGGCCGGGAAACGCTAATCTCGCGGTGCGCTTCTTGTCGGCTGCGAATTTTTCGGGAGGGTTGAGTTATTCCGATGCAACAGTTGGGAATGCCGGGGTAAAAGGTTGGGATTTGAGGGTCTTTGCCCGGCTGCCCGTGCACCGCATTTTTAGCCTGTTTATGCTTGAATAATATTATGGGATTTTGTCTTTTTCGGGGACGCAAAAAGTACACTTAAAAGGATAATTTTAAGCCATTTAACAAGTCCTTCAAAGATTTAATATTCGAAATTTTATTTTTTATTTGTTTAACAGTTTATGTGCGCGTAAAGCAAATAACACAATTAGTATCTAATTTAACTCCATAATAAGCGCAAGAAGCAAGCAGAAAGATCCTCCCATAAAACATAGGAAAAACAGAGGTTGCATCCGAATAACTACTCTCGTTAGATGCTATCTAAACAAGGGAAATTCGTCCACAAAGAAGTGTCTAATTTAACCTGCACGCGATAAAACAGCACAGCCGGAGGCTAAATGCCTTCAGTTTCGCTTCCTTGCTAATTACAAACTGCAACAATACAAAGCAATTCGCTACTCGATTGGATACTCTCGGTTAAAATAAAAGTTAATTACCATTTACGGGAAAATCAGTGAGACGCAGTCTGGGAAATGAAAAGTTCTGTCTCAAGTTATTAAATATTAATAAACTAATACTGGTACGGTAAAAATTGCGCGCAATTGTTGAATAGTGGCGCGCGTTAATTTTAGAACTATTTGCAGAATTGGCTATGAGATGCGAAGCTCTCCTGAAGTGGACTTCTCTAGTTTGATTATGAACTGGCGTAATTAATGGCTAACTCGAAGTCCGCTGTTGAAACCCGTTGTTCTAACAAGAGAAGTCCGAACCCTCTAGAAGCCCAATTTTGATCAGATTGCGAGAGGATACTTCACGACGTGGATCGGTAATGATCGTTTTTAGTTGCACGTTCAACTTTTGTCAATTTACACTTGAAACGCCATGGTTGATATGCGTTTGGAATCTTCACAACAAATGAATAGTTGTTCATATTTTTCAGTTCTTTTTCAGTTCGTTCTCAGAAGATATTTGAGCAATTGTTGAAAGAGTTATTGTCTTGGCCTCTTTTCAAGGAGGTAAATTAATAGTTCCATCTAACAGAATTTGCAACGCATAAACTATCTGACACTCCAATTAAACTTTATAATTCACAAGACGACTTAATTAGAGGCGCGCCGCTAAGCCAACTAATAAACTCGCGTCTAGCTCAAACTCAAACAACGAAACAAATATCTTTTCAGAGTTCAAGTTCAGAAGATACAAAACAAAGCAATTAGCAACGCGACCCGACGTTCCTCCACAGCGAAACAATGCAGATCCATCCACCTTCCGAAGCTGCCAGTAGGAAAATGGAAGAAAAGGACTGAACAAATTCTTTCTCGGCAAAATTACCGCCATCAATTACGAAACGTGGCCCGAACAGATAATGTCCTCAAATCCTCGCGGCGCGAACTTTCCCCATAGATCAGAACTTCGACCGAGCTTTCCACGGCCTTGAATTCATTGTGCTCGGACTCTTAATTCTGATATAAGGGGCGACCTTCTCAATTTCCACCCCGTAGACTGGAAGTTACCTAAGCTGTCTCCAAAGACCGTCGGGGGGAAAGTTTTAAATTTTACTCGCAACAAGCCTGTCAGCTGAAACAGCTGGGATTAGAGGCCCTTTCGTCCCTTAATGGCTTTGTGAAGCCTGCGAGTTAATGCAATTTTCGTCGTGCCGGAAAAGCTGGCGAGTTTTATCTCGGCGCTTAATTTTTTAAATATCGAGATTTAAAAAAGACTTATCGTAATTTATTTGATAAACGAAAAGGTAGTGGTGAAAAGTACGAAGCTCAAAATGTATTTCCCTTTTTCAGCAAATGTAGCGTTTTTAAATATCGCTTTTCAGAAAAAAATTCAAAAGTAAAATGAAAGTATTGCAGTAATTTTCAAACAAAATGCACGTATGCTCGCATTTTGAACTAAAATTGTTGAAACATAAAAGCTGTTATATTCAATTTCATTAAAGTGTAAAAAGTATTTAAAAATAATGCATATGTCGCGTCGTTTATTCGCGTTATTTAACGGACATGTAAAGTTTGATTTCACTTAATGGCTATATCATTTTACCGACAATATTCGCTATCATTAAATTTCAAGCTTAATGGATTGGGTAATTGCGCATTGCGTAATTCTTCTATAAACGTGTCACGCGATCCTAATATATTGGATCCCCGACTAAATTCCCCATTACGCAAAACAAATGATTCCCGAAAACAATCCATAAAAAAGAATAAACGTCACGAAAGCAGCATTTCCTCTCTCGAACATTAAAATAATTTTCCTGCAATTACGAGCCGTACCACTAACATTTCTACGATCCAATAAACAAAGCAGCCGCGGAGTTCTAGCGTAATTTCCCGAGAATTTGCACGCTCCCCCTCCCGCTTCCCCTCGTTTTTTCCCAAAGTCCCTGGATGAACATCAGAAAAGGGCGCCGTTCCCGCGTTTTCCATCAGTCGCAAAAGCAAAGCCTTGGTAAATTCGCCGATCTCAAAAGGAGCTCCGGCGTATAAACATTTCCATGGCGCGATAACACTGCCCCGCATCTCCTCGTGCCTTTGTAGACGGGGAGGCATTGTCGCGAGCTTTTGGTTTTTGTTTGCGCACGCGCTGAATGCTCTTATTGAAACTGGCATTGAGGGCGTAGAACTGCTCGCGGGAGTTGTGCGAACGCTGCTTTAACTAAATGAGCTTTTCTTTGCCCCTCCTGGGCTCAAAGCTGTATATTGATGTATAATATACGCGGTTGCGACTTGCTCCGCGCGACGCCGCTAATGCCGAGGAGGTTTATTTTGCGCGAATGTTGGCTTCGTCAAAGGGAAAGTGTTTCCGTGCTTTGGTTTTTTTACGGGCACGTTTGAGAAAAGGATCGTTTGCGACGCGAGTGACGTTGCTTATAATATGCAGTAGGTTCGCGAGTCATTTCTTTTAATGTGGTTGAAAGTTGAATGATTGTAGTTTAAGTTAATCTTCAGAAAAAAAAAGCTTGGATATTTCTTAAGCAGCCTTTGTAGTTTTGTAAAAGGAATTTATTAAAATTAAAAAGTTTTAATGTACATTTGAACTTTGTTGAAAAGTACAGTTTTGCATAGTAGCTACTTCGAAAGGATTGTTGTTGTCGCAAAAAGAATTTAGAATTTTCCAAGTCAAATCGAGCTTTACTTAAAAGTTACAAACAACTTTACAATGGGAGGTTCTTTTCATAAGCAAAGCATTCAGCTCTACTCAAATTTCTTTATATGCTTAGCACACTAAAAATTTTGTATTCGAGCCAGGAAACTCTTAAATATTCATATGTTTTTTCAAAAATTTCAAACTTGTTAATGAGGTTAATATAAAGATAGACCGTGTTAAAAAATTCACGAGTTCCTTTCAAGTTTCATATATTCAGCGCAATACGAAATTCTGTTCCCTTTCCCTTTAAGTGAACAAAGTATTCAAAACCTGAAACTTTGACTCGTGTCCTCAACAAAACTCATCTCTGCTCTCTTACCTACTTTATTCTATTTTTCCCTTCCCATTTCTTTCTTGCCAAACAGAGAAAGAATGAACAGTTCTAGGAAGAATATGAAACCGAAGATGTTTTCGAAAATTTTGATTTTTTATATTGCATAAAAAAGTTTAATTTTTTGAATATTTTTACAAAGTCCCAGGTTACTTATTTTCTTTTATAAATTATTTTTGGGCTTCATTACAAAGTAATTGTCAAGAGAGGCAAAAAGAATTTTTCTTAAATAATAAACCAAAGAAACTTTGAAACGTACACGATATTAACTAATCACTTTCGAAACTATTACTTTTATTATAAAATTTAATTTTTGAAAATCGATCGAATTAAAAACTCCCCCTAACAAATACATCAGCACGATCGTTCAAATCCAAAAAGAAGCAAACTAGTACCCTTTAGAGGAACCTGTCTATTAACCAATTTACCCTCGGCCTTTTTCTCTTCTCCCCACAATGTCTCCAGCAGTCCAGCTTGTCTCTCTTTCGGCGAGTTTCGATTACGGGCACACGGGATTGCGCTCGAGTCGCCCTGCAACTTCGCCATAAGTGCAACCGCGAACACAGAGGGCCTCCTGCCCCCTTCCTCGAGATTTCCGAGTGTGCATAGGAGTGTCCCCGGCAGGGGTGGAAACGTAAAGTGGCCCGCAATTCCGACGCGACCGCGGCTTCCTTTCCCTTTGTCGGAAAGGGCCGCCATTAGCAGCGAGCCCGACTTAGTTTCCTTAAAAATAGCCCAACGGGCAATGATTATTGGCGCTGTTTACCGAATCAAGCTCAAATTGCCGGAAGCCTCGCGTCCCGAGATGTTTTCCTCAAGGAATGGGAGTGATAGTTAACCCGGGATACGGGACCTGCGGAAATAGCCCGGAAGAGGAGAAAATAAAATTATGGAATGTGCGCCCTGGCCATTCTTGAGCTTTCAAATCGTAAAACTTTCTTTTTTTACTGCATTTTAAAATGATTATATCTCTTTCACGAAAATTACTTCGTTTAATCAACTTTTTTCAAACAATTCTGCTTGCATATGTATGAATGAAAATTATTATTAGTCGGGTTGCTTTTAACGAAATACAGAATTTTTGGTTCAATGCACGAAATAATTACGCTAATATGTATGTACAAGATTTAACTTAGATTCATAAATAGTACACATATGCATTAAAGTATAACTAATTTTACTAACAGCCCTTTCCCAAAAAAGCGCAATTATAAAGTAAATTAATTGGAATATTAAAGCATACAAATGCTACATTTTAATTAAAATTAATAACAAAATTACCAGAAAATATATTAAGCTGGCTATCTATTTCCAGCAGGAAATAAACCTTTTTGCATTATGCTTAATTAATTGATACATTATAGCGAATAAATCTGTATTGATTTGAAGCTTGATAAAAAAATGTTTATATTCGGCAATAAATAATAACCAATGAAATATGTAGAGGTTTAAATAATCAAGAATATCTTAAACCTGGTAGTGCATAAATTCTAAATATACATCGTGTAACTATTTCATTGATAATATAACTCATAGAGAAACATATTGAGTTAATTACCTGACAATATATCTTTTCTTAATTTTTAATGAACCATCCAAAGTTAATTGATAGATATAGCAATAAATTTGTTCAACTCATTCGCAAAAACGCGAATAATCATAATAAATCAAGCTACTTATCGACATTACACAACGAGCAACGAACATCGGAAACTTTCAGCCCGGCATCTATTCCAAGTTTACGTAATTGAATTTCAACGAAAATTCAGGAAGTGAACAAACGAAGAAGACAACTAATGTAATCATCAGCAGAATTAAAGTTGCCCAGGCTCCCTAATTAAATTCTCAAAAAACTCAAGCACTCGACGAGTTTCGGTCCATTCTTCTCCAATTAAACTTTCGTCCAAAAACGCGAGTCTTAGAACAGAGTTGGGCAATTTTTGAATGCGAAGAAAAATCTCGGTGGGGGAGGAGGGAGTGTAGCATTACCGTTAAAGAGCTTTTCTTCCCTGCTTTAAGGAAACGAGGAAAAGGAGAGAAAACGAGGAAGAGGAGAGGTAAGAGTCGAAAGGGGATTAACACTTGCGAGCGAAGAAGGTATTAAGGGATGGAGAGGCGACGAGAAAGTACGGGAGGTCACATTGATTGGTTCAACTTGCAGGATATTGTGTTTTCTTTTAGTTGCTTCATAATTAATCTGGCTTAAAAACTTGGGTTTCTGTTGTTTAATTAAAAGAAGACTTTCAAGATTTATACAAGAAAGTTTTACTGTTATTGCATGTTAAATATTTTATTAGATGTATGCAACAATGCATGTTTTAGTGATACTGAACTTTTAAAATTGACAAAGTTTATTTTAAATACAAATTATACAACTTTAAAAATTTGCACCAATTACGTAAACAATAAGCAGAATTTTTTTTTCGAGAACAAATTTAACAAACAAGCGAAATAATTAAAGAATTTATTGTTCCTACCTTTTCTTAAGGACAAAAGTTCAAATGCAATTACAAAAAACTTTTCTGTAAATACTTTCTTAAAACTCGTAGCTTACAATTTGAAGAGAAACATAAAAAATGCAAGTTTCCATTTGCTCCCATGTAATAAGAATAAAAAAAGTTAAATGAATTTAAATATATTTCTATTGAACTTTGCTCAACTACACTCCGTCTCCGAATAAACAAATGAACAAAAAAAAATTTCAAACAAACAATTAAAAAACAAGAAACTTGAGCTCGCAACCCCCTTTAAATATTCAAGCAGGTGTCGCCTATTAAACCGAAAGAAAATTCATATTATCGTAGGTTGGAAAGTTCTCAAGCAACAAAGAAAATGGAAGCGAGCGCTCGAAAACGAACGATTGTGCTTTGGGCGAATGACGCCGAGACAATGGGAAACAAAACGGAGCAGAAAGAGAAAAGGTGACCGACGTATATACGTCTAAAGAGGAAATCAGCGGCGGAGGAAACTCCGGCGCGGAGCTCAAAACTATACGGCCGGATTAAAACTTGCGCGCGGCAGCGGCTTGGGCTCCGTATAATTGCGTTGCAAATGCCTGGCAACGCTCAAGCAGCACCGAGCATCGATTAATTCGTAATTGAAACTGTTTCTCTTTCCGGCCGCGCAGTTTAAAGCTGCCGGTCTATCCGCACTGTACTGCTGTTTAAAAATATATATGCCGCTGTCTCCCGAACCGAGAAAGAAATTTACTCAAGCGCTGCTTCGGCTGCTTTAAGGGATTGCAATTTCGAATATTAATTTCATTGCGTGCAAGATCAATTTAATGCCGATAATGGTAGCATTTCACAGGGCAAGGATATTAATTAACAAATAGTCGATGAATTATTCGTGGAAATGGATTAGCTTTCAATCCTCCAGGCAAATTCCTTCCGTTTATGAACCTCTCATGAATATGCTAAAAAAACCTAGATCAATGTGTTATGTTTTGAAAGGTAAAGAAATAAACTATATAAAGTACCATATAACTATTTACAATATTTTACAAAAAAAAAAAAAAAAAATACAGTCAACCGTTGTAATAAAAAAAATGTAAATTATGTCCCATTTTTCTTTGTGAACGACTCCTAAATTATTTTTATTTAAAATGAAATCCGAGAAAACAGTTTTTCTATACAGTTGCGTCATATTTTATCCTTGAAACTCTTAGAAACAAAAGTAATCAACGCAAGATATCGTAATTTATGCACAATCACTTCAGTCGTAACTTGGCGCTGAGATTTTTTTATATTCCCACGAGATCTTCTCCGCTGTCATTAATACTATCATTATTCCAAGGCTCTTCATAGAATCTGCACTCGCAGCTTTATGCGCACCTTTTTATGGATTCTTTAGTCTTAAATCATCGCACGCGCCGCGTCTTTCCCTCTCGGAGGTGTGAAGACGACGGACGTTTTAAGTGCTACTTGAGAAAGAATTACTCGCGATAAGGGAGACTTCTCGGGCAGAATTGTTGATGTTAAGACTGTTAGAGATCGTTAAGGGAAATAAAAGGGTGAACTTACGTCTTTACTTGGAAGCACTCTTATTCCTGGATTTATTTCCTTATTGGCAAGGCAAATTTCTGTGGAAGTAGAAAAAGTTGAAAGATTCTATTCAAACAGTATTTTAACTTTTGAGTTTTTATTTAATTTTTAATTAGCAATCTAAAAAAAATAAATGTTCACCTACAAAAAGAAAAAAAAACTTTAAGACAAATAAATAGCCAGTAATAAAATAGAAAAACTAGTCAATATTTTTAAAACATTAAATGGATACGTGCAAAGTTTAAAAAAATGGCCGCTCTATTTTTGCATTTCGTTTTATTTACGAAAGTTCGAAAAAATACGACTTATTTATTGACCGAAGCCGAAAAAAGAGGCAAAAAATGCGGTCGAGGGGATTTCCGTAAGGCTTCGTCGCATAAAATAGCCTCGTTAATTCCCATGCAAATCCTCGTGAATGAATCCTTCAGGACCCATTCAAAACTAGTGGAAATTCTCGCGAACGTACAACAGCATTGATCGGCATATAACTCGGACCGTTCGACTGTTCCTTTGCCACTTAACGGTCTTTGTCTCTAAAGTAAATAGAACTGAATTCAACCGGAAAAGTTATTCAGTATTAATTTATAGAAAACCATAATTATTTTACGTTGTTCATGTGTAAAAAATAAGAAATCAAAATGATATAAACGTTGGTTATAATTTTAGTAACTACGTTGATATAATTATATCAATAAAACGTCGCTCGAATAAAAAATTAGTAATAATAACCACTGTATTATTCTACCAGTAGAATAAGACAATATAGACAGAAACGAGATGTAAATTTAATACGAGTAAACGTCCAGGTAAAATAACACAAAAAGTAGACATTTATCCCTCTAAAAGGCATTTCCTCAAAATCAGCGTCAAATGTCCTGATGAAATAAGCAACCGCCAGGCTAGAAGTAATCATTATTCGCTCCTCCGACTGCCTCCTTTTCGCCGCTCTCATCTGCCTCGTTTGCAGCCGAAACGGACAGTGGCAAGACTCAATCGTAGTTATTATCCCGACCGAGATCCCGATGTCTAGAGGCACGATTCTACCCTTCGCTCGATTCAATCTTGACGCAGCGACTATCTTGAAATATATCAATTATATGAAATGAAAGAGCGAAAGGAGGGAGCTGGAGAGAGAGAGAGAGAGAGAGAGATAACAAGTAGCATTATTTTCTCGTTTGCAGCACGAGAAATTTTCAGCGTTTCGTTTCGATCTGATTGTGCAGTTCTCGCAGCGGTTCATTGATCTGCTGCCGTCGATGTGCATCGTTAAAGTCTTCTTTTTTCTTTTTCGTTTGCACTGTTTGCCCCGCTCATTTTCAACGATGCGATCGTTTTTCTCGGTATAGGTAAATGCTATCGAGCCCCCCCTATTATAAATAATAAGAGCAATTTTTTTCTCTGCCTTTATTTATATCTTAACAATCATCCGCATTTCAATAAAAGTCTTTTGCACTATTCAATTTCATACTCGACTAGAGTTCGCGCATTATTGGGGTACGGTTCAATACTAAAATATCTCAGAAAAATGATTTAATTTCTTTCCATTTGGTTGGAAAAACACTGTAGTCACTACTAATTGTAAGTCACCTCGCTTCGCTCAGGCATAACTCTCGCGCTCGTGCTAAGGACATTTACCCGCGTTAGTTGCACATTCTATATTTTTAAACAAGTTCTAAACTAAAAATCACATAAACAGAGTTTGTATATATCAAAAAAATGTTGATACGTGAAATAAAATTGTTAACAATCTAGTGCAAAAAAGTTAAGAGTACTTTAGGCACGCTAAACGAGTTCGAAAGGTCAAACTTTGCACTGTTTTAAAAAACATAAATAACTTGATGTGACAGATGAAACATGAATCGAACTTCAAAAGTCAAGAAATAAATAACTTTTATCTCATATTTCTGATTTTTCAAATAATTCTTCTCTTTTCAGGTTGTGCATGGGGTTCATATAGAACCCGCCCACGACGTGAAAAAGCGCAGTATTAGTCAACAGTTACGGATCCTTCTCCATTACGACGACAGTGTCTACAGGTTCGTTTGCTTTCTCTTATTCCATATTTTTATAATGAAGATTTATCCAACGTAGATTAAAGTAAAATTTTACTCGTACGCATATTTATACTATTTATTAAGATTACAATAGATTTTTCATTTATTTTAAATTTTATTTGTGATAATATTTTGAATTTTAGAAGTGCAAAAATCATAACACTAATAATGAAAAAAATCTATGTATTATCAAAATGTCTCGCTAAGTATTACTATGAACGTTTTTTGATGAACTTTGAATTCTCTTCTTTGTACTTTATCAAAAACTAAGAAAGTCAATAAGTCAGGTAAGAGAATCCGTCGAATATTCAGCGCAAATGCGATTTCGAAAAAATCAATTCCCAAGGCGGTCGACCCGTAACAGGGAATAATTCAGACACAGCAGCAAGCAGCGCTTAACAATCCGCCCCCGAAAAAGGCAATCGCGGCTTCCGCCGAAGCCATAAAAGCCCCCGTAAAAAGCTAGCCTGCGGAAAATCCGGACAAACGTCGCAAGAACGGCACTGCACGAGAGCTGACTTGGCTTGTTTTGCTTCGACGATGGCCCTTCCGTGTTCTTCTCGCGACGAGTTGATCGACGCATTTACGACTACGAACAGCTCTCTCTCTCTCTCTCTCTTTCTCTTTCTACCTCTCTCGTGCGATGGAGGATTGGTGGCGCGAGATGAAACTGGCTTTGCTACTCCGAGATTGATGCGCCTTTTTCGAGCAACGGCTGACTCGGGGAAGATCGCTTGAGGATTGGATTTTCGGGATTGTTGTTCTTCTTCCGAGTCCGACTCGCACCGAGGAGAGAAGTAGCCGAGAGTTAAGAAATTCATTTGAAATGTGACGCTGCTGTTGTTCTCGAGATTTCCAAGTAAAAAATTGAAACGAACGGTTTCGCCTGCAATTTTTGGACCTACGTTATGAGCAGTGAAAAAGTATTAATTTTTAGCAAAAGATTACAAATTATATTTTTATTTTAGTTGAGTTAACACTGTTATTTGCTAACGTATATATTTTCTATCAGTTTTTTTTTCACAAATTACTAAAGTAATAAACAATAACTAAACAAAAAGTAATAAAGCTATTGTTCTTTTAGCTGAAGTATTTAGAGCCTTTGTGCAGGGTAAATATCCCCTTAACTTACTGAATAAAGGGGTAATTTTAACCCCACGGTAATTTTGTTAATCAATGCATTGAAAAAATAATAACCTCAAAACTTTGACGTTAACAGCATTAACGGATCCAAAGTAAAGGGCGAAGAGTTTATACGCTGGAGTTCATTGAGGGTAAAAAATTGGCCTTAAACGCGCTGCGGAAAGATATTACGAAACTCGAGTCACGCATCAGTAAGGAAATGCTACATCGCGCAGGAACTTCGGCAGTTACTAAATGCCTTTCCGCCAGTCCTCAAACTTCGAAAGCTCCGCTTTCCCGCTCTCGACCCTTCCCCACTTGCACACATATGCAGCTTCTTCTTGCGCTGCTTCCCTCTTCTCTTCTTTGCCGACCCGACAATCTCGCCAACTTCTCGCCTTGATTCATTAGTCATTGTGTCTTCTTATTTCTGAGAAATGGCTTCTTCTCAAGAGAGGGATTTAACTTTCAGAACTTTTTTTCTCTCTTTTTTGTTGTGAATAAGCAGACGCTTTGTCCGGGCAAATAGGCGCGATTACCTTGTACTGCAGCGCATTTGCATTCAAACAAATGCAAATGTAAGCTTGTAATTAGTAGTGTTAGACAAGCTGTTTGCAAATTGTATTATGGATCGTTGTAACCTAGAAAATATGGTCGTATCTTCAGAATTTTATTGCCGGCGTTTAATTCATTTAAAGGGAGCCCAACGTATACTTTATTTTTAAATATTTTGCAGCTTCTCTCTACCTCAGAACAAAGTAGGTTAAAATAACTTGAAACTGAGAATGGCGTATATAGTTAGGTGTTCACAGATATATATAGATAGGAGTCCAAAAGATTTAGTATTAGTTCAAAACAGTTTAGTAAACTGGGAACCGTAGTACTGCAGAGTTAGTAATCATCTTTAACTTAATTTGGGTCCAAATATGAAACTTTCACTAAAGCAATTTTGAGTTCGCGTTCAACGCATAAGTGCTCCAAAATCAAATTATTTTTCTTATCATTCTCAACCAAATCAATTACTGCAAAACATTTTAAGGTCAGGTGCAAAAACTAGATCGCTCTTATCCCACAATACGCTAATTTATTTTTCCAATTTCTCGTGATTATCGTTTTCAAAGTCAATGTAAATAACGTTTTTTAAACATTTTAACGACTCTCTTCTTATTCTTCTTTATTTTCTATTTCAAGAGCGAAACAAGTAGGTATCGCAAACTATCAACAAGAGCTCGCTCGCCCTAAACAAACGGCCACCCAAGACGGTCTTTGCCGTTGCCTTTGAATTCCGGCGTTCCAGCTTCCTTCGTTGAATTTCCGGGCATTCTCTCTCTGCTCCCTCGCGTGCCGTAAACAAGACGCTTACGCGACGCCGGTCACCGTCGTCTTTCACCTTCCTGGAATTTGCATTGTAAAAATGACGCCTGCACCTCTCGCGCAGTTTTACTCGCGGACTTTTCCTTAGCTCGGCCTGCCTTGATAGTTCGCGCCCTTTCATTAGACGTCGAGGGCGCTTTACGACGCGCGGAGGCCCTCTATATATCGCCGTGCAGTTTGACCCCCTGGGACGAGGTTTTCGCTAAACCCCCGGCGTTTCTCGCTAACGGCCACGTTATTAGTTTCCCTGCGAGATGCCGCTGTTGCTGGGGAACCGTGTGCTATTGAGAAATTTTGCGCTAGAGGTAGAAGTGTAATGAATAGATATTTATTTATTTTTAATATCTTGAGCTTAGGAAAAGCATTGGTGTCCAACGGGGTCAAGAATACTCCTTTATATTCAGATATAAAGTCGTTTTTTTTAGTACTTGTAATCTTTCCTTATACCAATGTTACAGGTTCGATAATGGGTATATTTACCAAATTTGTTTAATAAAAGACCTTAATTTTTAAAATATAATGATAACATAAAAGCATGTAATTCCTAAAATCAGCATTTTCTTTAATATTTAGAATATTTGAAAATATAGAATTACTCTACGGATTACTGATATATTATTGAGAACACTGGTAAACCGATATTGAATCAATATTCCATTGATAGATCTTGTAATGTAAAATTTATATTTACTGCGACTGAAGACGTTCTTGACACTATTTATTGATACATCTAACCGTTACCTTCAGACATAACTATAAATATAATACAATCACGTTTGCGGGTTTCCGAAATCGAATGGAGACATTATCTGGAATTTTTATACCGAAGAGAAACGATCTTCCTCTCATTATGTTAAACCAACGCTATGACAATGTTCCCTTTACAACATCTGCACGTTGCGAAATATTATTTCAATTTACGCGTATAGTTTATGCTTCTGTTTTGCGGTTATTGCCAAGTGTTGCGTAAATATTGTGTTAATACTGTCGTATAATTCACATTCCCATAACAAAGCACAAATATAAAAATCACAATTCGAAGGCAACGAGAACATGCAATTTATCGTAATGACGATAAAGTACTGTGAAAACGTTATTATCTTGTCGTTCATAAAACTGCTTGACTTGAAATTGCTTTTTACTTCTGCCGCATTCATTTTTTAGTCGAATTATATGTATATTTCGTTATAATTACGTTAAAATATTACTGTATAAGAGTCGTACTGAATCAGAGAATCCCGTGTAAAAATTTAAGTATTGGAGCATTGAAGAAAGAAATTTATTGGTTTATTTATTCGCCAGAGTACAAAGACGTGGAAGTTTATATCAAATTATACAATTCATATAGTTAGAAAACCAGTATCTTAAACAGATAAACTATTGTTAAATGTACATTGATCCTCAGTATAATTAAACTAAAACTTATTTTTAATTGGAGACCCATAATTTGCTTACACAGTAAGTAAGTTAGTCAAAATCGTTAATTTGATCCCTCCACTTTCGCATTCTGCAGCCTCTATACTCTAACCTAGTCCCATTTCTCCAAAGAGCCGCAAAAACCAGACGGCAAAAAAAGAAAACACCTCTCAATCGGTCTCTACAAGCCGTTTCTAAAATCTCCGGCATAGAAGCACTTGACAAATGACATAATTGGAGTCATAGGCGTAACAACAACGACGACAAGCACGTCGGCAAAAAGCGGGAACGCGGAAAAACGTGCGCGCACGCGCTGCGTAATTTATATCGGGCGCGCGCGAGCCGTAACCCAAAGGTTTTTCCTCTCCCGATCGAGTTGACAAATCGCCAGGCAATTTCTCCGTTTTGTAATGAAGCCCCGACGCGTGGCGCAAGCGGAAACCTGTTGGCGAGCGGCGAATTGCGGATTGACTCTGCTTTGAAGATCATTGGGAATAAAGTTGCTCGTTTTTTGGGTTGCTTTTGCTTTTTCGTTTAACTTTGGATGTTGATTTGGGACACAGTTAGTGGCTGAAGGTGGAAGTGGAAGTAGGTTAGAAGGCAAATACAAAAAAAAAAATGATGAAATTTCGTTGCAAATAGGAACATTAAAATATAGAACGTTTTGGAATGCGCTTAAATTGTAATTTATTTATAAAGCTTATTGCGTCCTCAATAAGTGTAAATATGCTGATGTAAATGGATGTAAATTAATTCGCATCGTTGATATAAATTTATCCTTAGTGCAGAAGATGTTCTCACCGCTCCTGAAAAATTGTACATGTAGATAAATGATAATGAACCGATAAAAAATGCTCAACAACCTTTTTGAACCTTTTTTTGAAGTAAAAAAGGGTCACCTCCGAGTCACAACCCGGAAATGCTCGTAGCTTCGGCCGCTCGATAAAAAATGCAGCGCAGTCTTATCAAGTCTTGCGCATTCAAAGCCAGTTCGAGTCTTTATGGGGCTCTCGTGCAACCACTCTAAATTATCATTGCGGGCGCGGTTTATTTCCGCGTGGCCACGATTTTCCTTTTGACAGTCGAGCCACGCGCGCGCGCGCCCGCGAAAATCGCATTTTTTTCCGATACCGGCTGCGGGGAAAAAGATTTCGCGGGCTGCCCTGCAGTCGCTTGTTTTTTCACGCACTTTTGCCGGGGAAATGCGCGGTCGGAAATGTTTGCGCGTGCGGTGGTTTCGGTTTAAAAGAGCAGCCGATAAAAACGAATTTTTTTTGCACTGGGGGTTATTATATTGGCGCGTACGTATCGGTCACTGGATAAGCCGACAGAGAAGTAATGAGAAAATAATCAAAGGTAAAGATTCAAATGGAGTTGGTTACGTTACGGTTTCCGTGTTGTTCGTAAAATTTTAAAATACTTTGACCTTTTAAAACAAATTTAAAATATATTTTCATATAGAGCACTAATACTTGTTATATGCCTCAGTTTTTCTTACATAACACTGACTCACAAATTATAAAAAGTATGCTTCGCAACAGTCGAGTCCCTTGTATTGTGATCTGCGAACCGGGGGTCAGAATTGCCCTATCATCCTCCATTTTTTAAATCTCGTGTTAATGTGTAAGTATTAGACTCATTATTTTATTTGCAATTTTTCCTAATTTAAAATAAAACTTAAGTTAATTGCTTTCAATTATCTCAAATTATTTTCGAAGGATAATAGTTGATCCTCTCCTAAATTAACGTTTCCTCCATTCCTATTTGATTTGACCTATTTATAAAAAAAATGTGAATTATTTCTATTATAATCAATAAAACGCTAATAAACGAACAAATAACCAACCCATCATTCCATCGAAAACAGAAAAAATTCCAGCTGCCGGAGGAAAAGTCATTCTCGCCCTGAAAAATTCGATAAATCGAAAGAACGCTGCCGGCCGTAAAAGAATTCCCGCGATATTCCCCAGCTCGTAATAAAACATCTCGCCGTAACTGCGGAACCATTAATCCAGGGACAAAAAGGTCGCTCGGCAGTCCTCTTTTTTCCAGCCGCATATTGACGCTCTCGTCCGGATTATCCGGAACATTATCCGGCACGCGTATCTGAATATGCGCGAAAAATTTCTCGCGTCCTTGCAATTTGCGGCTCCGTTCCCTTTGAGTTTTTCTGCCCCGGCGACTTCAAAGCTCAAGTTACGTTGGGCTTGTGCTTGTGAATTTTTCAACTAATTTTATGAATAGTTTGTTCTGCGAGTGTTACGGACTGAATTAGAAATAATCTTACTTATAAGTTTTGAGCGTTAGTTTTGTAAACAATTTGATTCGTAGGCACGTTAAAATTAAAAACTAAGCGTTTCAATAGTATTAATCAGAATTAGTTGATTATTTAGTTTCGTTAAAATCAAATTGCTTTAAATCATTTACTATTATAGTATAGAAAAGTATAGCTTTAAGCAATTTATTTGTAAAGGCGAAGTCAGATTTCAATACACCTCATTCGCGTTTAATTTAGATAATTCAGTTAATTCTAT
>JAWWML010000052.1:19626164-19647950 GCA_035047165.1 Ormyrus rosae | reverse complement strand
CGCGGTGCGCAGCTCTGCTCTCCCGGGCTCTATCTTGCTTCTTTCTCTCTCTCACGCCGCAAGCCCAGCCCGTTACAATATATATATTCTTTAGTAGTACATCCTTCAATTGTGTCTAAGACTATAGCTTGATCTTTCTTCGGGAAGCAGTCATTTGAGGTCACTCTGGCGTAACTCATTGAACTCTGTGTTGGTTCTATGGGGTTAGGTTTATATGGGTCTCTGTAGTCAGAGGAGCCCATTTTGTAGGCTTTGAGGAGTTAAAAAAAACTCCTCTACACTAGCCCTCACTTAAACACTTTTTTCACCAGTCGAATTCCAGTAAGGTGTACACTCACTGAACTAAGCTGGGATTTATAACTTGTGGTCAAATATTTATAAGAGACTGTAAATACGTCCGAACTGTACGGTGTCCACAAACATTGTTATTTATTTGTTTATTAATCGCTTAAAAAATGAAAAATTTGAAACTTTCTTTAAACAATTGAAGTTAGTGCAGTGAATTTTGAAGGTTAAAAATTCGAGTAAAATAACCATAGGTTGGGTGACTGCAAAAGCAGTCACCCAACCTATTATTAAAAGATGAAAGGTAATCCATACTTTTTCAATATCCAATGATTCCCATTTTGCTTCGTCCTTTGTATAATATTTATTGGGTTCAAGTAATTTTTTTATAATCCCACCTGCTGATAGTTTCATTAAAGTTTTGCTAAATTTGCTTAAAAGTGGTGAGTCTTCAGAAAATAGATACGTTAGACCTCTTTCCAGTAAATTTTTTTTTGATACATGAATTAATGGAATTTTTCTTAAATAATTTTTCTGCATAATTGGATTGTATAGACAGACTACTTTGTCCCCTTTGAGAATACGTTCGATGCAATTGTTAAAATTTGAATTTTCATGAAAACGTTTATTAAATTCTTCATTTCGTATCAGTTCTTTCATTGCAACGAAACCATAAATCGTTACGTTTGAAGATATTAAATTGTCAAAGGTATCAAGATTCCTATTTTCTGTTACAGTGTTAATAACACTTAAACAACTAAGCAGAAATGTACCATTTATAAAAGCAGAAAATATTAAAGTTACAAAAATAATTTTTTGAATTAAGTTCAGCGATTGCAAACTAGTTGAATGGTTTACTGTCATCCGTACAAATTCTAAAACAACTCTGTTTGTAGAAAGTTTCCAAAAGTATTTTAATACTACTGTAGCTAGCAAAAAGTAAGAAATCAAAGCAATCCACATTCTTACAGAAAAAATTCTTTCAAATCTTGTTATAAATTTCAATGATATTTTCCTTGACAAATAAGTAAGAGTATTCGTATGCCTTGGATAGCTCTGTTGTTTCCAATAATCTCGTAAAAAGAAAACCCCTAAGGAGACATCGGTGTTGCCTGAAAGTACGTCGTGGGCTATTCCGTAAGCTTTGTTATTATCGACAAACGATGAATTAAAGAGTTTAATTTTATATATTGCATTTGCATTTTTCAAAACTAAACACATAATTTGATACTCATCTGCTAATCTATTACATTCTAAAATTTTTCTTGGAATCGTGTATTCTAGAGGCCTATACAGTATTGCCGTCTTCACATTCCATCCTTTCATATTTCTAATTTTATCATAGTATAATTGCCTGCAGGAGAATGAAGCTACTTTTGTAGAAACTGAAAGAGTGTATGAAAATGAAATGAAATATGATTATAAGTTATGCTGCACTGGTTAAACGCAGTTGCTCACCCTGGAGAAAAACTTCAAAAAAAGGTTCAAAGTAAGTTTTTATAATGTTATTAGTTTTTTTTTTAAATTAATTTTCCAAGAATCTTGAAAAATTGTATCGATTTAAAAATGTAAAGATATTTTCTATGAAAAATTACAAAACTTTTTTCACTTCTTTCCAGGGTGGGCCAAAAATTTTAATTATTACGAACCTTTATTAAGTAAATCTTTATTTGTTTCCTGTAACTCATATTCAAATAATGAGAAACTCTGATTTAACGAAGAATTCTGCGCCAATACTTCTTTCCAAGGCTCTGGAGCTAAGTTAGCATAAGGATTAAATGTGTATAGAATCCACTGATTGTTAATATTTTTACACAGGCATATGGCTGATAAAATTCTAAACGACCATATTGTCCTTAAAACTTCATAAGATTCTTGGTAGTCTATACACGTATTTGTATAAACAATCAGAAATATTGCTTCGTGGTTCCACCAAATAGAATTTTTTAGATCTTCCAACATTTTTCCAAGAGTTATATGCGATGAAATAATGATTATAAAGCTTCTTGTTGGATAATTTAATTTACTGAATTGAGTTTCATTTAACACGTAAACATGTTGGAACCTTCGATGTCTTTTTAAACTAATATCATAATTATTTCCAAATAAAGTTATGGGTACGTCTAAATAAACGAGCTTCTTAATGATATCTTGAATGTTGGTATTTTCTTCTAATAGAAAAATAGTACTTTTTCGGAAATAGTTTAAACATTCCATTATTAAATTACCCTTTATGTTAAAAGAAAAATAATTAATCAGTTGCGGGGCATAATAAAATGCACATTCAACAAAAGATGTATTACAACAAGAAATGAATTAATGAAAAGATGTCCTTACCGCTGTTTTTGAAATTTTTTCTTCATCTATAGAATCCAGTGTAGCCGCAATTCTTATGTGAATGCCAATTAAAATCAGATAGGTTATACAAACAAAAAGGAAATAACTTTTTAATAATTTTATTTTATTTCTATTTTGCATGTTTTCAGAAAGCTTATGTTATGCTTTTGGTTATTCGAAAAGAAAGAAGAAAAGTAGGCAAGAGCTTTACACTTGAGTGCTTCCTTTAAGCCAATAATCTATACGTTTTATTTTAAGCTACGTTGTAAAAGTAATTGCATTTAAGTATTTTTGACGCTCTTGAAACTATTGTCAATTTGATTTCGTTTCGTTTAACAGAAGTTCGAAACAGTTTTACGCTATAATGTGTAAATTACACAATATTTAATACAAATGTTTAATACAAATTAATACAATACGTTCGAAATCTTTATCTTCGAATACTTACCCTACCATTTCTGAGATTGCTCTTTCGAATACCGTGAAGTAAAATTTCCACCAGGCTATATGAAAAATAGATCTAGTCTAAATATCTGCTAAGATATACTTTTATTTAACGTGCAAGATTGCTTTCTTAATACAAATAATCTTTCTCCCGGAAGCACAGAAACGTATGTGAATTTAAACACCTCCATCACGAGCGTCCGGCAAACACGCTCGCGCCTCCCCGTTTTTTCGCGCGCTCACGAAACGAAGAAGCAGAAAAGCGCGCGGAAAAGAGAGCCAGCTCGCATCAAACGAAGTTCATTAACGAAACATCAAAAGCTGAGAGCTCGCGGCACGCTTCCGGGCGCGTAGCGTGTAGCTCGACGGCTTGAATTAATGATCGATCGCATCTTGAGGTTGTCTCTCTCTCCCTTTCTCTCCCTCCACAAGCGAAATTCGACCGAGCTACAACGCGGATCAGCCTCGAGCTTGTACGCACCCTTGTGTTACATGGGTCTGCTGACGATATTTCTTGCTGAAGCGCAAAGTGCAGCCTTTGCCCCTCCGTCACCGAGCCAAGTGGGACAAGGGATCTATATCTATCGACACCTTTCCAGCCGCGCCGCAAAGCAGAGCCCCACCAAACCCTGATATCACCCTGATTGATCGATGCTGCCGAGCTGCAGAGGAGCCGATGTTTAGCCGGTTGACTCGTTGAGGAAGTTTAGTAGAGGAGTTTTCACTGGAAAAGCGGTTGTGTAGTCCGGGAGATTTTATTTATAACTTGCAGATGGTTTAGTACTTGAGGAATCTTTACTTTAGTTTGGTCTTTAAAATATCATTTGGAGTGATTGAATAATATTTATTTCCTGTTCATTTCAAGAATAAAGCATTCATATCCCACGAAACTTAATATTGAAAACGATGAGCACCAGACCGACGCTTATTGGATCATCTCGCGCAAAACGAGCCTAACCGCAGCTTCATAAAATCAGCTTCAAAAGCTGAAGCCACCTGAGAGTATCCGAGCCAGTGGCTCGAAAAATTCCAGCCGCGAAACTGGTTCGCAGCGGCGGCGTCTGATCGAGCGAATCCCTCGAAGACGGAGAAGAATCAACCGCGAACGAATCCATCAGCTCGCGAGAGGATGTGAAATTAAATGAGACTCCCTCTCGGCCCTCGCGGCTAAGATTACGTTCAAGCCTTTATCTCTTTGCGCGCCGACTGGAGCAGGAGGAGAGAGATAAACGCTATCCGGCAATAGAATCGCCCATCCGGAAGGAATTACGCCTGAGATTTTGGCACAAGTGCAGCCGTGGAAGCCGGCGAGCGAGGCTTTGCGAGAGTTAATTGGACTGCCATCCGCAGATATTCGTCTCGGCCAAGGAATTAGATTGTCTGCGCGAAAAAGTGGCCAGAACTTATACGGGTATTATGGTAGTTTTTGCGAACGGCGGGCTCTGTTTCTCTTGGATAACCTTCTTTCTGCCGTCTTTGTTTAAACTCTATTCGGTTTTAATTGCGTACTATTGAAAGGCGGGTATTGAATTTCAGAAAATGGACTTTCTTCAATTAATTTTTATCGCTATATACACTTTTTAAAGCAAAGTATTTTATTTTGTATTTTTATTCGCGATAATGAACAAATATTTAAAGATTTTGCAAATACTTTATAAAATATTAATTTTTTTTAATCTTAATTTTTATTGAATTAACTTTTTAAAAAATAAATGTATTGTAATTGTAGATATTTTGAAATTTTTAACAGAATAACTTCAAAATTCTCCGATTCCGTTTTCAGTGACCAAATTGTAGTTCCATTTTCGATTTTTCAAGTGAAAAGAACGAGCCGCCCATTTTACGAATTCAAACTCAAATCAGCCAGATCGGTACTTTTCCCCCTTTCTTCCGGTTCAAAATTCAGCGGGCCGGCAATCGAGAACTAATCAACCCTACATCTAAATTCCGCTCGAGCGGAACAGCGGCTGCTCCCTCTTCCCCAGAGCGCATGAATTTTCCTACCGCGATGCGTGCCTGTACCTGCGTACACGAGAGGCCGCAAACCGTGCAAAACTATCGCTCACATGACCGACGGAGCATGCAACAATAATAATAATAACAGCCTGGTCACAGGATCAAACTCTGTTTGGCGCGGTTGCCTTATAAAAATATGTCTGAAAACAGTTGCTGGTGAATATAGTCTGTGTTTATCCTAAATCAAGTATTCGTTTCTGAGTTACCTGTAGTGAGTTATACTAGGTTGTAGGGTTTTGGTCATGAGGTATGACCGTACACTCGGTGGCCTTAGGCCCATTGGGTTAAATGAGTTATACCAAGTTTATTAGAATATTAAAGGAAAATTCCTTTAAACTTTAAGTGATTAATTAAAACTCTTCTGCTAGATATTAAATGCAAATATAGGATGCGGAATTTGAACTTCTCTGCATCGAGAATTGTTTCGTGCCAAATACTGCTTAATGAATGCACATTGAAATGTTAATTAACTCTTGATGTAAATTGAAAGTTCGCAAGGAAAGGCATTCTGAATTGATCTGTGATCAAGGACTGTATACCTAAATTAATTAAATAAACGAACCTGTTTCTTTCACTAATTTTCAAAAACCTTTAAAAAATTATAAATTTTACATATAATAAATAAAAAAAAAAAAAAAAACAACCCTTTTAACTTAACGAACCCTCGAACAAGTGCCTTCAAGCTATTTCCGTCACTCGAACTAAAACAACACAACCGACTTTCCAAAACACGACACGTCGTTCAAACCCCAGTCTAGCAAAAAGTTAATGCAGCTAAAAGTACATGCGAATGATATGGCACTTCGGGGCACCGAGCAGAGACAAGAGCGAGAACTTTCCCGAGAGAGACAGATAAGACAAACACGTGTCCGTCACGGGAGCTTATTCTTAACCCCAGCCATGATAAACTATCGACGTGCGTTGTTTTGTAAATATATATGTCAGGGAAAGAACGTTTGCGTTTGGACGGAGTGGCTTTCTTCCTGTCTAGCCGTATTCCATCGAGTACGGATGCGTGAAATTTCTACAAGTATGATCCGAGGTCAAGAGCCCGTCCACCTTGACCCAATAAATCGGCGAGCACTTTGAAAATGAAGTTGTCGCGGAACCGTCGGCTCACTTTCGGAAAAGCCCGAAAACGGCGCTCCCCCTGCGAACTTGGAAAAGCGGGCAGGCTCTTTCTCTCAAATTACTTAACTTCCGAACGATACTCCCCCGAAGAAGAAGCGAGGAGGAAGAAGAAGCGCAGCACCATGAATAAAACGCTAGTTATCGAGATCGTAAATCCAGCCGGAGGCTCGTTTCGTTTGAGCGCAGAGGCTCTCCAAGCCGCTTGATTTATTTGAAAACTTGGCTGTTTCTCCCTTTCTCTTCCCTCTACTTTCGCCTTCCTTCCTTCCTTCCTTCCGCCTTTCTTCCCACTCCCCCCAAGTCCCCCTTTCAACCACTCGATCTATCATTTTTTCTCATCATTCGCCGCCGTCGAGCTTATTTCCTCGTTTTCGCGATCTTTCGACGCCTTTGTTTCACTTTTCAAGTGCACGCCCTGCTCGAGCTTTTATTTCCTCCACTGTGCGCAAAAGCCCGGCAAAAGAATTATTGCGGATGAGTTGTAAGGAATGACTTGGACCTGGAATTCCGTGAAATTCCAGATAAACTTTATTGTTGCTTCTGCGTGTTTTCAAGTAACAATTGAATAACTTTCCAGCAATCTTTATTTACGAAGAAAAATACGGCGAACCCATCTGAAATCAGTATAAACCTTTATAAACTTGAACTTTTGCTCCACTCAGTTTTTCGCTCTATGAATTACTGTATGTCTAAACTTTTATTCCTCTACTTTTGCCAAAATGCAATCTTAAATTAATTAAACTTTTCCCAACTTTTCATCAAATAAAATCTTTCTCGAGTTACCGTTATAAATTTTAAAATTGTCAAGATCACGTTCTGGCATGAGATTGTAAGGAGGGAATTTCAAGCGCATCGCGTGACTGACTCGAACGCATTGCTGACTGCCCGCGTCGATAAAAGAGGCCCGTCTAATGTTTTACGGAACCGAGTTCTCGAGTTGTATATATCATTGGCTGTGGACGTTTTTAAAGTACAAAGTAATTCAATGTAGCGGACAGAAATTTAAGGGCAGAATTTATTGCCGATAATTCAGAGGACTTGATCCGAGAGAATGTAGTTCTGCTGCTAGTCTTCCATTAATTCTTTACTTCATTTATCACGTTTTAAGATGGTTCTTGCACGAATAGAATGTTAAGACCATTGCGTGCTACTGAAATATATTTTTAGTAATAATAAGTTTCCGGGATTTCAGGTTGAATCGTTAATTAAAGAAATAAAATCATTAAATTTTACGATTAGTATTTTATTTTATGAATTCACTGTACTTTTATTGATTCTAAAGAGTTATTAAAAATGATACTTAAGTTTCCATCGCTACTAACCAAAGAAAAAAATTTTCGATTACCTCAAATTTTCTAACGGATTATCGTTCAACGCACCAAAAAACATAATAATCCTAAAGAAATTAATGTATGATGTTTACGTAAAATACTATTTCACTACAATAAAACTCTAATTTGTAAATAGAATAAAAAGCTTTCCTTACCCGGAACAACGACACGTCAGAATAGTATTAATTTACGCAAAAGAGGCGCCTCAAAAGAAGAATCGCAAAGCCAGAATTTAATCGCTCCTCAATCTCCCGTAGAATTTAAGCGAAGCAGCACTCGCTCATTTCCGTCCGTACGAAAAATAATTTGGCGCACGGCAAAAGGCCCTCGAGGGCCGAAAAAAGCAAAATTGCTTTCTAAGAACGGCTCTGTGTTGGGGGCTCACGCACTCCAGTCGTCCCGAAAAACCGCACGCGCATAAAAGTCGAGGAAGGACTGCCGCGGTTTATTCCGAGTGCTTTGTCCTTATCGCCCTCTCCGTAATTTCGCCCGCATTACGCGACCGCGCCCCCCGCCTCCCCCTTCTTTTCTTCTTCGTCCTTGCTGCTTACGGCTACGCGTATGCAAATTCAAGTTAGGAACATGCCGTTAAACTAGTCGTACTTTTCACCCGAAAGCCGCTCCTGTTGCTGCGGGCTGCCTCTTTTTGTTTTGTGGCTCCTGCGCTTTTCTGCCGCCGGTTTTTTTTTTTTTTTTTTTTTTTGTCGCGGTAATTATTTTGGGTTTCGTTATTTAAAGTTGTTGGTACTATAGAATTGAATTTTTTGAATTCGTAGTGTTAGTAATACTGAAGTGAATATTTGATAATGTTTCTGAAATTTGAGTTTTTTATTTACTAAATTCGTATCCATCACACTGACTAACAAGTTTTAAAAATTTACATTAAATAACTTTATATGTCAAAATTCAATATTCTGAAAAATTTCGTGGAATTGCAACAACTTTTTCAATCATCTCAGCGCACAGAAAAGTGCTCGAATTAATATATTGCATATAAAATCTGTATATGAAAGTTACTATATATTTATTAACCAAGAGACAAACTTAAAATATGCAGATATTTAATATACTTAAATTATCACTTTACTTTCGTTATAATTAAGAAGCAGTATACTGAAAGGTAAAATATTATAGTAATTTTTCTATAAAAAATGTTTATATTTATATAAAAACATCTCTCCGTGTACACGCAGCTCTTTAAAAAAAATATAATTGAAAATTATTAGATTGAAATCTGAATAGCGTTTTAAAATCCGCCTTCCAATAATGGTTTTACGTGAACGGGTGCACCATGCAATTGCACCTCTTTACCTTTTCATCATTCAGGAAATGAGCGCTTTTCCACTAATTGCAAATACACTCACGTTCATTTTTCCACTCTATTTTTTCAACGATCAGCATTCAATCATTTTTCAATACTCCACATCGTATCAACGTAATCGGCTTCCATTGAATTTTCATTTATTAAGTTAAGCAAGCATCTATTATTTTTAAAAGTTATTTCAAGAAGTTAAAAATATTTATAAAAATATTTTCTTGAATAACTATTTTAAAATTTTGGATTTTCCTCCTTACTCATTACTTTTGGTCAATTTCGATAAAACTTAAAACTTGTTACTGCCAACTTGTTATGAATCTTTACATTTTTTACAATATCAATATTATTTAAAATGCTTTATTATTTATAAACTATTCATATTAATTGTTTCAGAATACAATTTTACCAGAAGCTGTCCACTTTTGGGAAAGAGCTTTAATGGTGCGCGAAACAAAGGGAAAGATACGACTTAACCGGTAAGTTACTAAACAATGAAACCATTTGTGCACCATATATTTTGAACGTACATTCCTATAAACATCACAATTTAGTACTACCGCATCGGCTGACTATATACAGACCTAAACTATTAATTTATATAATAAAGTACGTAACTGCGTTCTCGAACATTACTACAGACCTACTTTTTCATAATTATTTTAGCACTAAAATAGACGTACTAAGAACGAAATTTCAGTCCCTCAATCGTGCTACGATTCCACCCATCGATCCATCAGTAAACCCGTCGAATCTTCAATTACCGAAGACCAATCCGAAATGGAAATCGCGCAATGCTCCTGAAAGTGCCAAAGGCACGTAACGGTCTGGGCTCGTTATTGCGCGTTCAATTTTCGAAGACGCGAGTCAGCTTAAAAGCTCGTACGCCGCGCGCACAGTTTGCATCTAGTTTCGCGTATGACAATGGCGCTCGCGGACATGGGCCACAAACCGCACGCCCTTTACTGCGCAATTTTGCCGCCCTCCCCCCCAAGTTTTTGCGTTAAAGTTAACGCGTCTTTGATGTCGCCGCCGCCGGTCGGATTGACCGGATGAGATGCGCTCGTTCGACGGAAACTGGTGCGGAGTCGGTATGAAGACTTTTTAGAGGGCCATTTCGGCGGATTGAATAATCGCGGGGGGAAGTTTGCTCGGTTTTACGGTGTTTCATCGCCGGATTTTATCCGAATTTTATTTAAATTTTACTTCCGAAAGTAAGCGTTGTTGCGGTTTCAAAGCCAGTAAATAAAGTAACAAATGGAGTATTAAATAGTTTCTATAAAATTTTTAAAATATCATATGAAACTTTATTCAGAAAATGTTTTTAAAACTTAGAGTTACTACATTTTTTTTAATTACCTTACCTGAATGTATAAAATCTGTTACTAGTCTATAATAATTTTCTTAAGGTAAAGTATTAAAATCTTTAAATTAAAAAACGAATTTTCGCAATGTTTCACTAATAATCCAGACGAATTACCTTCTAAGGTCATAAAATGAAAACCATTAACCGACGACACAAACTACTGCAAAAATCTCACCCAGCCAATCTAAAAGCATCATCAAAAAAGAGTAATCCCGCGGAGCCATAATAAAGCCAGGCGTCAGAGCGTCGGAATAAATATAATCTAATCGGGCAACTATAGCAGTGCAGCCGTCTCCGGCTTAATTTGTATGCATGCACGTTGGGCTTCGCCGGCGGCGCGCATAAATCTCCGCTTACGTCGTTCGCCGGTAATGAGGTCTCGGGGCTTGATCGCACGCATGACTTCTAACTCACTCTCTGTCTCTCAGTAGACGCAGTCGAGCTACGGTCAGACGCGGCCGCCTCTGCGATGGGAGGAAAGCGCTGGTTTTGCGGCCTCCGGCGAGGCTTTACCGCGAATTTTGCGCGCGAAAATAACCGGTATAGCTCGGTTTATTATTGCTGTGACTACTTTCTTGTTGCCTTGAGCCACTGGACTTTGTTTGCTGAGTTGATATTTCGCCAATTATCTGTTTTTCGTGTATTTTTGTTTGGTTCTTTACGACTTATTAAATTTTATTTCATATTTTGGAGCTTAAAAAGTTCATATGTTTCATATGTTCACTAGAGATTTATGTTGCGGATAAGAAAATTTATTAAACCAAGAAAATATTAAATTTTTAGAAGAAAATTTGAAAGTTAATTTTTCTTAATCCAAAATATACTTCATATTACACTGAGAAAAATGTCAGGATAAAATTTATGAAAAAATGAAAATGAAATCTTCTCGTCATTTGCGAGTCGAGAAAACGACGCCACCTGTATGTAGAAGTCGCATACATCTCAGCAGCAAGTTTGAAAAATGAAAAATGAATCAATTGATCAATGGTTTGGTGCGCACGTGTTTGCAACTGCTCGCGCGACTGTATCGACTTGCCCGGAGGCTTGCATATAGAATTAACCTAAGCTGTAGTAAAACCGGGTGCGCTACGTGAAACTTCATCATAAATTATGTATTCTATATTGGTAGCTTTACATTCGTGATGACAAAAATTACCATCTTATATGGTAAACATTTCTGAACATGTTTTTATTTAAATATCGTAATTAATTATGTAATATTATTAATTGTAAAGTGTACTAAAATTCCTCACAAATTGCGTAGGTCCCGCGGACATTGTATAGAATACAGTAATTTTTATTTAACATGTCAGAAATTTTATTCTAACATTTTTCTCAGCGTATAGTAAATAAGAAATCACATAAAGTTCGTCAAATTATCTTATTAAAAGCAAGTGCCATTGAAAGTTTTACGCTGCCATAAACCTCACAAAACGTATCCTCGACATTTTTCAGGTAGCAAAACCTTTCTTTTCATTTCGCCTATTGTATTTAAATTTAACCGCGCTTTTAAGTACCCCATAAATTATTCATGCTTTAGAAAAATAAAGAATTTTCCCTTTTACGTCGCTCGCTCGAGATTGTATAAGAAAGTTATCTCCCTTAAAGACCGCCTTTCTTACAAAGCAAGACTCCGTAAAACCTCAGCTCCCGAAGCAAAGGACACGAGTCGCGCATCGCGACGTGTATCTCGTAATGAGGGGGGAAAAGTCCACGTAACGAGACACGCGAACTTATTATTAGCATAAATCCGCGGCCTTTTTTGGCCTGGAAATTTATGCGTCTCGTGACTGTTTGTCGCTCATTCGAGCGACACTTTTTGCGACCCCGAGCGTATTCATACCCGCGTGAATGTGCGCAGACGCAAGAAAGCGGACATTCCGCCGGCATACAGGGGATAAACATCGCGCGTTAGCGCAACTCGGCAAAAAAAAAACGCATTCCCGGAGCATAGATGACATTAATATCGTGCTCCGCGAGCTATAGGCATTCTGCAAATACGTTAGAGACAATGACGCTGCGATTACTTGATATTAAAGTTTTTGTGTTCGACAGTGTGCTGGTTTCTTTGCTTGTGTATTAAGTTTTTGCTTTCGCCAGATTTTCGCTCGTTATAATAACATTAATCTTTCGAAAAGTGCAGATATTTATAATATCCAAATGAAATCTTTGATTCAAAAATACATTGCATTCATTAAGCTGTAAAGATATATTTTGAAAATTCAATCGAGACATCAAGTCTCGCTTATAGCTCCTTTTGCAATAAAGCATCAGCACGCGCGTAAAAAATTCAGATATACATTAAAGTTCCTGCTCGAGCGCACTCGCGTACCCGATGATGAATGAACCGCGTACGAATTGATATGTGCATAACCGAGCGCACGGACGTGTTCAGCCCCGTAAATACTGCCGTAATATTCTCTGCAACATCTCTATTTTATTACTATCAATTAGTCAAATTTTTCAAGGCTTTTAGCTAACCGAAAACTGTGTAGCGCAGGTTTTAGCTCAAACTGCAGTGGAAAAATAAAGATTTGTGTTTTCTTTCGCTGATTAATTAAAAATGTAGTTTGTTAATTAAGTCCATTTAACGCTTCGCTGGTAGAAATTTGACGATAAAAACTAGTAAATAAATTAACCAGTAGCTTTTGGCGAATTTAAGCGCATCGCCAAAAATTGTCTAAGACATAGTGAGTATTTCCATGATTTGCAATAGCCAATATTTTCCTTCTGTAACAAACTTCTTTGCATCTATCTTCGCCTAAAAAATTCAGCCAAGACACACATGTAGACGCACGTACAGTGCTTCCGTTGGATCGTACACGCGCCATGATGAATGAATGGTGCTTCTCGTTCACGAGGGGGAGGCAGGCAGGGCCTGGGCGTCTATAGACACTGGGCGGAGGCATTGAGAACATATGGCTGAAATTAATGCTCGTCGAGCCGCGGGCCTGCAAACACGTAGCATGCAAACTCGGAATGCCGTGTTTGTTTTTGCCGGCATCTCTCTCGGCGGCGACGATTTCCGCCTGATTCGACACAGTCGCGGGCTCGAGGCTTGCCAAGCGATACAATGCCGCTCGTTGTTCCAGGCTGCGACGAGGCTGCCCCGCTTTTTTGCACACCGCCGCCGCCGCGATCGCGCGCCAAAGACTTTTTGCCTGCGTTTCTGCTTTGTCGGGCTTTTGACGTGCTTGCTGCTTGGTTTGAACATGGCTTTCTGAAAACGCCAGGATTTTTTAGCGTTAAATTTTTGATAGTATCACAGTTTTCTTATACATTACAAAACTTATGCCAACAATTTAAACAATTTTTAGTTAAAGAAAAAACATCGTCTTTTATTTTTATCATATACTGCTTTTGAAATTGCATTAACTAAATGAAAATAGTGTCTGCTAATTTAAATAAAAGTAGATATTTATTCAGCGATGTCGAAAAGTCCTATAAATTATTATCTCAACGCATTCTAATTTCCGTAGATTTCCCTGTGGTAACAATCAACTAGAAGCAAGTCGGTCAAAATTACTTGGTTTCCGCGTGGCAAATGCACATAAGGCAAATATTGTTGCATTTAATTAACCTACTTCAGCAGAAACGTAAATCGTACTCGAAAATAATTGAAAGAAATATGATCAACTACAGAAAAGCTAAAAAATTATATTATATAATAAGTAATTAAGTTAACTATAATGTAAATTAATCAGGGTCAATTCTTTCAAGAAATAATAGTGTTATAAATATACAGCATTCAATGATATTAGGCAATTTCGCAATTCCGTTATTGTTTTAACAATTCTAAAAAGTATTAATAGTCCAACGTTTTTTTTAAAGGATTCCAGGTAAAGTTATTATAATGTACAGATTTCAGCCATATTTTCGCAGAAAAAGCAAATTATTCCGTAACGAACTCAAAGAGTCGTTACTTCGACGCTCGTATATTCTTTTTATTAGACGTTATCTAAGTGGAGCATAAGTTGCAACGGAGCCGAATCTAAATCACCCGACTTTGTATTCGAGCGGTTAATTTTGAATCCGGCGCCATTCGTCAGCCGCAAATGTCGGGCATTAAAATTCTAATTGCAATTCCTCGGCGACTGCGAGCATGAATCCTCCAAAGCATCATAAAAGTGGCCTTTTACGCAGCTGAAAAACTTGCGTAATTCCCGTAAATCGAACTTATGGCCGGAGGGCGGGGGGAGTACGAATTATCCGCAGGGCTGAACTGCGCTAATGAGGTTAACCGGTCGGACGGACGGGTGCCGCTAATACGAAATGAATTAACGCGTGTCGCGTGTTTGGCTGCTCTCGCGGTTATTTCAATTTCTGCGACTCGAAAATGCGCGGGCCTAAGTGCTTTCTAATTTTCGGAAAATACTAATTGCAGAGCTGTGCTTCGAATGCCTTGATTTATTGGCTTTGTGTGGAATGTGGGATGATCAAGCTGGATCATGATGATTAATTGCTTCAAATTTTTTAATTATTCAAGTTCTTTTGTTTATTGAAAGAAATTTAGAGGTAGATAAAAATTGCTTTGTTAAAATTATTTTGAAATATAGTCCAACTAAAGTTAGTCACTATTTTTAAATTAAGCTGTACAATGCATAAAAGGGATAATCTTTGTATGTACGTTAAAAGGATTTTATGCTTTTATAACTTTAAATTATTCGTTCTTTACTTATTATTTATTTTATTTTATTTTATTTTCAGTATTTACATTACGAACTTTGTGATTTTGAATTAATTATTTTGGATTAAATGTAGATAGAACAAAATTAAACTAAGAATAAGAGATTAAAACTGCACTCAAAATACGTTTATAAATAATAATTTTAATTATGAATTAATTTAATCCTTAAAACAAAGCAAGATAAAATTGAAAAAAAAGATTCATTTTTCACTCGGTACAATATGTTTTTCGGATATCTTGTTATTAAATATTAAAATAAAAAGTTTGTTTTTATAAATCCATCAAAAAAAAGGAGATTTAGAACTAAACTGAATAAAAAAACTCGACGAATAAAAGTTTCTTGAAAGAAAACCTTTTCACAACTAAGTCCAATCGAAATCAGTTACCCACTCCGAGAAAATTAGCATTCTTCCGAACCTGAAATATATACATATGAATAAAAATGGGAAAACTCTAATCTCGAGCAAAGCAACGTTTCTTCTTCCGGGCTTCTATTCCGCTTCTTTTTTTCATTAGAGATTGGTTTTCCGTGAAATTCCGATCGGCCGAGCGGCTTTGTGTGTAACTCGCAAAGTTTATCGCTTTCCCTCGTCCCGAACTTTTTCATCAAAACTTTTCCGCTCTTTGATTTTCGGAGTCTTCGACGAAACCTCGGGACTGCAGGCTTCTCAGGTAAGGACTTTGCGTTCGTATCACTTCTTCCGCTCTATTTTTTACTTTTTCACTTGCAGCATTTGTTTCGCTACCCGACTTATTTGTTAGAGATTAAGCTATGGCTTTATTGCACGCTGTTTCACTGTTTGTCAAAATAAAAGGATTAATATTATCATTATTTTTTCAATCACGAATTTTTATCCAAGAGCGTATAAAGAAATTGAATTGAAATATAATGTGTAATGAAATTCCGAGAAGAAAGTCCTTTTTTTATTATTCTTTTGCTATTTGCTTATTCAATACTTTTCAGGAGCAGACGAGGATTTTATTTTTTCTTGTAAATTCTTCAGTATTAAAGTAATTTAATGTTATAAATAAAAATGATACGTCCGCGAGTATAAAAAGTAAGAGAGAGGAACGAGAAAATATTCGATTCTCCTCTCGGAATAGATTAATACGTACGATACGTAGTACAGCATTTTCCGGCATTAACGCGATTCTTTTTTATTATCTCTTCCGCTCTACTTGACGTTTTATTGTTAAAATTTTTGTCAATCTTTATCTTACATCGTTCCAAAGTGCAGAAGACGAGAAGCCCCCGGGCGCTTTTTTCTGCAAGCTCTCGCGACGGTCCAGTCGTTAAGTTAACTCTATCTTTTTCTTCGCAGGACAAGTTTTATCGAAGGCTGTCTCTCCCTCCCCATTTTTCGCGGCTAAAAGCGCGGAAAAACGCGAAAGAGGAAGAAAAAAGGAAGGAAGGGATATACCGAACTTCCGAAGTGCTTGAAAAACACTTTATTTCCCGGAACGCGAGCTTATGTATTTTTGCTCCTTGTTTTGCCTCTCCGGCATTTAGAGGAAGCCTCGACTTCGATACTTTCCGCAGCTTCTCCTTTTGTCTCAAACTTCCGCGAGCATGTAGCCACGTACTCTGCGCTCGGCTTCATTTTTTCCTGCACGCAAGAGGAATTTTCTAATAAACATGAGGGTTAAGCATCCGTTTACGCAACGATATTAACTTTCTTCTTTGTTCGGGATAATAATTTAGCGGAAAGAAAACTCATTTCAGGATAAATGTTTACCACTCCACTTAAGCTGCCTCGCGGCTCGCGGGATGCTGCTGCTTTGCCGGGGATAGAAAGTTTTAAATTACGGAAAAACGATATAATGGTTAGGAATCTTGCCTTCGCAAATATTAAGTTGAAAAATAGTTACAAGCTCCGACTTTTTCTGCGACTTTTTCTGAAAGCCGAGACGCCGATCTCCGAGTTCGTGAAATAACATTTTTCGCAATGTAAAATTGGATTTTCATTGAATGACAAGCTGACACGTCAGTATGAAATTGCCTGGAGTTCGTAATACATTGCTTTCAATCAAATAACGTTTATTTTCTGCTTTCGTTAAAATATTTCCAGCAAAGCGTTACTTTTAATCAAGTAACGTTTATTTTCTGCTTTCGTTAAAATATTTACAGGAAAGCGTTACATAAACTTTAAAAAGAAATTTAATTCATGCGTTATTCCAATGGGTACTCGAAAACATTTTATATTTTCGTTGTTAATAAAATAGTTAATTGGACCAAAATTTAAAAGATATTTTTTATAATAAAATCAAATCTTGGTTTTACAAGTATAATTAGCTTTTTGATAATCAAACTGAATTCTTTTATTTAAAAAATGATTTAAGAAATGATTCTTTCGAAAAAGAGCCCGACGGGAAGAAAATTCTAGCTATTCAATTTCATCGTAAGATGAGCAGAATGTGACAAGGAGCAGTAACCCAGATAAAGCAGTCGCCCTACAAAGTGAAAAGCCAGAAATCGCTCAAAGCTAATTTTCGCATCCACCTGACCGAGGTTGACTCGCGCAGTCCCGCTGCCATTTTCTTTCGCAGGCTAATTTTCAGCGGGAAGAAGCAGCCAAGATAAAATCCCAAGATCCCAGACACCGGAGAACGTACCTCTCCCATGACCTTTCAGCGCTCCTCCTATTTCCACGTCGCTTAAGACATCTACACACAGCTGCACATACACACACTGGGTTCCCTTTTGGTATCGATCCTCTAGGCGACGTCTCGCCCCGTCAAATCTCGTTCCGGCAGGCACTTTCGGCGAAGACGTTGCGGGATGGCGTTACACGCTGAAAGGCGACATCGGCTGCTTTTAGGTCGGACCGCTCCTTTAAAACAACACGCCACCGTACACGGCTTTCGATTACTTTGCCGGAATACTTTGGAGGATACCGGGGCTGAAAGGCTGCAAAGGAAGAAAGATGCAGACGGGGTATTGATGGATGTTGACTTTGGAGGATCTTGATAGTGGATGCCTGTTTTCGAGGCGATGAATAATAATGCCGAGGCGGGATTCGGGAAAGGTGTTTGAGTCCGTTCACCCAGGTTTACTTCCCAAGTTCGGTTTTAGTGAATGCAAAGTTTCGGGCAATGAGCGAATTATTAAGACGATGTCTGCTTTAATTTTAGAGTTCGGGATTAAAGGTGAGATCTTAATCAATGTCAAATGCAGAATGGGGGGACTATTGTGACGGCAAGACATGAAAGCGAGGAATACTCAAACAATCGGGGTGATAACATTGTGGAACCGTTGAATGGATTGATACCAATTTGAATAGACACCATTGTTTCTTCAATCAATAAAATTAAATTATTCTGGGTAATCCAGTTCAAAGAGGGTACTGAAGCAATATTTAAGTTGTTGGTTCATCTATACACTTAACTTGTTAAAAAACTTATCAACATAGTCTGGTTGAAGCAATTCTTTCGTCAGCAATAATTTTTTTTCTCAGCATTAATAACATCAAAAAATAATAAATTCTTAAGTCCTTTTGAAAAAACTGAGATAAAGATTTTCAAACTCATTGAAAAATTTACCTTCATTTGCATGCTTTTTTTCTCTGCGAATCCGCAAGCTCGAGAACGAAAAAGGAAAGGCACTCCGGCGCAGACAGCAGGAGCAAGAAGACACTCCGCTCGACGACGAGGAGGAAACGGAAATTCCGATTGTCGTCAGCTCAAAGACAAAAGAAGTGGTTCTGGCTGGCGTGGCACCTGTGTTTACGCTCTCGCCTTGCTGTCGGCGTCGAAGCAAGCCGAAACTGCTCGGAAAATCCGAAAGCTGCCGACGACGGATAGAACTGATCCATTATTCAAAAGACGCGACATCGGCCCGGGAAATGCGTCCTCTTTTATACGGAAAATTTCGCGCGCGAATTCTGCCGCTTTAGGGGCGCGCCACTTTTCATTCCTCGCGATGATTTTTTCATTCTCGAACGCTGCCGCCGTCGCCCCTCCGGGCAAAATATTTCGATGGTTATTGATGGGATTTGAATTTCGCGAGGGGAAGGCTGGCAGAGAAGTAGTAATAAAGTTTACTGATGGCTTTTTCAGCGAGGTTTCGACGGCTGTTTCTTGTTTAAACATGACGGGGAATTGTGTAGGAGCAAAGGAAGGGACTGAAAAATACCTTTGCGTTTCTCAAAAATAATTAAACTTGAGTTCAAAGGCAAAAGGAATAAGTTTCTTTGGAACTTCTTTTGTGAAAGGCCTGTTATATAAATATTTATAACGGAAGAATTTTCAAGTATTCGACTTTCTTCTGGAACTTCTGGTAGTTTAATCGAAGTTAATGTTTTTCCAGTATCCGTAACAAAAGTTGAAGGAAAGTAAGTTTTTTTTACTAATACATTTGTGGCCATACTGTCAGGCTACAAAGTTTCCTCTCACTTTTGAAAAATGTCACAAAGCTGGTAAATATTATAACTTGAAATAAGATGTGCTTATCGTAAAGTTTTAAGTAGCAAACTTATAAACTTATACACATCCTCTTGCTTAAACGAAAGTAAACTTGTAAAAAGAATATGATATTCGGTATAGAAGACTCAGTAATGATTAAGTGGTGTCATTATTTCACTTTTTATGATACAGAAAATTCGTTTTCTGTCATATATTCCTTGATAATTCTTACTCAAAGTAGTGTATTTACATTTCCATATACTTAGCCATCATGAACGGAGTGGATTTTACAAAACACGATTTATTTCACTGTATTTGTTTACAGATTTTCTTCGCTTCGTAAACATAGCCTCATAAATAAGCTTGCCAGAAAATGAAGAACGATGATTAATTAGCAATAAATTGTAAGCGTTTAAAATATACGATACTATTGAAACGGCGTCCAACGCTGATCCTTTCATCCCATTAATAACAGGCCATCGGAAAAACGAAACTAAAAACCCCATAACAATTTGTTCCTCATCCTCTTGAGGCAGTAGAATGTCGTACTAGATTGTGCAGTATCATAAAAGCTCGTAAGAACAGAAGCTCCTTAGAAAACGAGCCAATAACTCGAGGAGCTGCTTGAAATAACGACAATCTTTAATACCACCTCTTTTCTCTCGGGGAAGCAAAAAAGAGAGCGAGAGAGAGGCATGCAGCTTCCTTTATTTACCGGCTCGGGCTTTCTTCCGATAGAGGCCCATAAAACACCGTAACCGCTGGCCGCGTTAATGCAGAGACGCCATCTCTCTTTGGAATTACGGCGACGCCACAACAAATCTTGCGCGCCGGGAGAGGAGCTTTCCAGTGGTATACGCCGAACCCCCGGGGCTCGTTTATCTCCGCCGCGTTCTTATACACACGTACCCGAGGAGTTGCGCCTTTGACGGCCAATGAGACGTGTGCGAGCAGCCAGCTTTTGTGCCGGGCTTTTTGCCGCTTTGGGCGAGGAGCTCTTCGAGCTTGGGGAGGCTAATTTCGAGACGAGACGACGACGCTGCGGGCATTCTTGGAAATAAAGTATTTCGCGTTTTCATCGAAAGTCAATCTAATTTTCTTTGCGAAGCTAACATTGACCGGCCTAGGGCGGGAATGTACTATTTTTCGCCGGCAAGCAGGCATAAAAAAATCAAATTTCGCACCAACGTGTCAAAAAATAGTATGTGCACCGCCACCATCATTGGTACACAATGTACTGTTATAGCAAATATTAAAATGCTGACGAAAATCGAGCGACTAAATAAGTTTATTTTAATATTTTATTCAAAAATCACTTTATTTAATGAATAAAAGTTTCTTAATCTTTGTTATTTAATTAAAAACGGCTTATTTTATTTTCCAAACAAGATATTTACTTTCATAAAATAAAAACTTGTTACATTAAGTTTCGTAAATATGACATGAAATTATAATTATTTTACTAAAAAGAAGTGCGTTACTTAATGCAAAAATGTGTAATATTCTTACATTTGATTAATTGAATTAAATTAAATAAATTAGATTAAAAGCTTTCGTTACGTTAATTACTTCAAATAATACTTAGCTTTACGTTGTTGCACTTACATATTATACCTCACTGCAGCAGTTTTCTAAATGACTTGTGATCATGGAAGTAATTTCTCATTATATATTTCTTAATTTTCTGAAGGCACTCATTAACTACTTAAACGCATCAATTTTTCATGAAGATAATAATCTGTTACGTGCGGTAAATTACGGTTTTATAGCTCAATTAATCAATGCAGCATGCGATATTCAAAGGGATTATAAAATGCAAATACCATCGCCATAGCAAAGGAGTTTACGACGGCCACAGAACTAATTAAACCCTTCGGGCCATCAGTTGGCCAAAGTGCTTAAGCGTGTAGCGCAACAATGGAATAGAATTTCTGGAGCAGCATTGATTTTAACGCTAATATTAATCACTGTCTCGGAAATATCTGGCGCCGCGATCAGTCATTTTCTTCGCGTCCCTCTCCGTCCTATTCGTCTTTATCTTTCGTCGTTAAACGTCGTTACGCCTTCGGGGAATTACAGTCGTATTATGTCCCGGGTTGGCTTCTCCGACAGCCCCTCCTTCGATATTGTACATCCTTTTGCGAAAATCCCCAGAGGGAAATGTCTTGTCGGTCGGCTGGCTGCCGTTTATTTCACATCATCGATCAAATTTTTCGCGCCTTGCCGTGTAAATACTGACACCCTCATTTTCTCACCGGTTTTTATCGGGTATTTTGGTAACGAAAATTACTGCGCTGTTAAAACACAAAATACAATTTTTGTTTATAATAAAAAGCGAGGACATTTATTTATTTTTCACTTTCATATTGTAGTCAATTATAATGAAACAAAAATATTACACTGATAGAAATATTCTATCAAAATTTACCATTTTTTGCCTGGCAAACGTGAGACGAGAGCGAAAAATCGTTAA
>JAWWML010000052.1:19593037-19626064 GCA_035047165.1 Ormyrus rosae | reverse complement strand
ATTAAAAAGAATTTTTGAAGTTCATCTACTAATTTTTGTTTTATAACGATTTTAAGTTATGTATGGTATAGCGATTACATAAATAACATAATACAGTCATATTATTATTAGTATTATTTTATTATGCTTATTTTCATTAGTTTGAACAGTATAGTTCAAATTAAATATAAAAAATTACTTTTCTTTGGTTTATAATTACAGAGAAAATTCAATTTATTTGAAAATTTTATTTGATTTTCTTTTAGAGGAAGATAGTGTGAAAAGGTAACACCAGGCTAAAATCACTTTTTTGCTCTTGCATTGAACATTATATTTTGTTACGTCTTGTACAAAGCTTGATTTATCACATGCATTTTTATTTAAATTTGCGCGAAATCGAGCTTTGCGCATAGTTTCCAAAATTCTGCATTTAGTCCAAATTCTGCACTTAAATATTTCAATAACAAATTTTTTATTTAAATTTTGTTTGCTGTTCATTAAATTCTAAAATGGAGATAGGAAAATAAAATACACCGAGAAAAATTCTCTACTAAAAATTACAATAGTCAATCTTAATTTCCTCACAGACTGACATTGTTGGAAAAATTACAATAGTTTGTGGTAAAATTTATCAGAACTATATTAAATTTTTAAAAAACTGTGGTAATTTTTAAAGTCAGTCTGTGAGAACATTAAGATAATTGACTATTGTAATTTTTAGTAGAGTATTTTTCTCCATGTAATAATAAAATAATAAATAATTAATTAAATAAAGAATAGTTTGAAATTATATTTTTGATATCGATTGTTTTTAATGAATTTCAGAGATAATATTGGATTTATCAATTAATTAGGAGAAAGCTAAGTGCCAATGAATTGGCAGCAGTTTTTTTATTGAAAAGGATTTTTTTTTCTTGAAAAAGAACATTATAAAATCTACTAAAACTTTTTACTTAAATTAGTTTAATATTGAGAGTCAACATAAAAATTACCAGCTGCGATTTAACAGCAAGGTGCAGTGCTGATTCATTGAGTTTGCCGTCTTTGACATTGACATTCGCGCCGCATTCCCAGAGCAGCTTGAGTATCGACAGTCGATCAGTCAGCTCGATTTTAGGGGAGTCCTCGACGTCGCAAATCATATGCAGCGGCGTTCTGTCAACAAAGTTTCGCACATTTGGTGGCACCTCGCTGTGGAATGCAAAATGTTTTTCATTCACCGAGCTATTAATAAGTTATTATGATATAACAACGAGCAATCTAATAACAAGTGTTCTTATTATACATTATTGGTACCGAGCGTCGAACTATATTTCATAGCCCAAATGATTCATCAATGATTCATATGTATAGAGAAAACATGTTTTCCACCCACCTTCGCAGTATGCATTGCTCAATAGTTTGAACGTCTCCAGAACGTATGGCTGAAAAGAGGTCGGCTTTTTTTTCTATATCGTCCATTTTGTATATTGTTATCTATTTGAATGTACGTATTTTTTTATTAAACTATGAAAATGCATTTTGAGATCTTTAAAAGATTGAATATCAACTTAACTGTTCTCTACGTCGTACACATTTTTGAAGCTTACTTCTCGTTATTTCGCAGCAACAATGCAACTGACTTGCAAAGGTTTCATTCGCGAGTTTAAGATGATTATACCTTTCTACTGATTCTGTGAGTAAAACAGTTTTGTTTAGAGTAGATAAATATAAGTGAGAAAAAATTAAAACATCTAAAAAAGTTATTCAATATAGAATGATAAACACTGTTCCCATTCACTAAAAAATTTATAGAAAAAAATGCATAAAATGCTAATAACACGTAAACTGTTGGTTCTCTTGTTAAAAAATTGTAAATCTTACCATAGTTTAAAATATTCTTATACCTAGTCAGCAATATCCTAATTATTCTAAACATAATTAGAGATGTTTCAAATCGCAAATTATTTGAATTTCGCGCCCTTCCACAAAAGCACCGTGCGCATGCGCAAAATCGCGAGTCCGCCGCGCCGCGCCGAAAGCATAAGAAACCGCGCGAAATTCAAACCCACCAAACGACAGAGCAGCTTCCTCCTCGTCGGCAAAAGCCAAATCCAGAAAAATTCATCCCCCAAATGAAGTCTTCGCACCTAACCTACAATTTCGACCGAGCAAATAAAAGCTGGCGCGCTCTCTGCTTTTTCGGGAGATTCCTCGAGCGCGCGCTATTTCGATCGTGCGTGGGTGAAAGAGGTCCACGGTCGGATCAGCGGCAGCCTCGCCGCGGACTCTATTTTCGAGGCGCATTCCACCAGCCCCGGGCCGATACTGTCCCCCTCCCCCCCCCCTCTCCGCCTCTGTGCCCGGGTCGGAATCGAGTGAAATGAGAAAAAGAATTCGAGGGATTTTACAGTCGCAAGTTCTTTTTACAGAGGCGAAATCTAGCCTAATCAGACCATTGATTTTTTAGTGTTTCATTTGAGTGTATGCGGGTTTTAATTTGATGTTATCAGAGTTTTCGTAAACCTTTAGCTGATTGAAATTTGATTTTAGATTTTTTTTTTTTAATTTCTTTGATTTTGTATGTTTTTTTTACCTCATAGATGTTTTAATATACATTTATTTAATTAATAATGCATTATTATCAAATATTTTCATAGTTGTAAGTCAGTTTGGAATTTAACATTGACACTCTAAATGCTGTTTGAGCTTCTGAAAGTTAAAAATAAATGTATATATATATTCTTTTTGGTTTAATCCAGATTAGACTTAATAAAAAAAAAGTTCTTTAATTTTACGAACTTTGCTTTGCTTACATTCTAAACTTAAGCATTTAAAATTGTTCATCGTCAGATGTTTGAGCAAGAAGCAAAACTTTGTATAATAAGAAAATACTGTAAATATTAAAAAGTTTTTATCAAATATCAAAATTCTTTAGTCTAATTAAATGCAACAACTATTATTGCAATTTTCATATTCCTTGTAATTTAAATTCTACCAAATGTTAAATCGAATCGACAAGCCTTTTTAAATACTCACTTTCGAATTTTACCTAAATTTTCGACGTTCCACCTTTGCCCATAAAGGTTCAGACAGAACCGACGGCAGTCTTTGCATTAGCTTTCTACAAACAAGAAACATCGTCTGGTTCTTCTCTCGCGGTCGCTCGCGGTAACCTTGGAAGAGCGGATTCGATTTCGTGCCGAAACCACGGGCGACGCTGCCCCCTGCGAAGACCCGACATCATTAGCGAGGTAGAGAGCGCCACTAGATCAGAGCGCTCGATGGGGTTGCCGTTGCCGCTGCAGGGGTGGAGAGAAGAACACACTCGCGTTCCTCGGCTTCGCGCGATTTCAGCTGCGGGGCGTGACGTTGAAAGCCGAGAATTATAACTGAGCTCTTTAATTCGTAATGTGATGGAAGACTTTGCTTTAGAGATTTTTATTATAAAAAATTTAAGAGCTACTTATGTAATATCTAATATGAACCGCAAGAATAAACGAATTTGTTTTTTGGTAACCGAAAAGAAATTCACTTGTAAAAGAATAAATTGATTTCGAGCAGTAGGAAAGGATTTTTTTTTATAGTATTTTATTCGAATACAAAAGTTGTAGCAGAGTTGACTTTGTACATACTCTTAATGACAAGAAGTTAATGTCTCAATTTCTGTGCAAAAAGTGTTGGTTAAGGTCAAAGTCGGTGAATGACTATTGAAATCGATTTCAATAAAGATATGCTCAATTGCAAAAAATACTTGTTTTTAATAAGGAATGGTACTGTCAATCACGATCCACGGGCTTTTAAACTTTACATTAAAAATTTTGAAATTAAAACACTTGTTTCAGAATGTTTTTTCATTCTACATTCGAAATTCGAAGGAGCAGAGCTGAAATTCTACGATTCGAAGCAAACCACTAATATTTCCACCATTGTCATTGCAACAATGCCTCCGAAAAAGCCGATTAAACCCATCAGTAAGTTACTTTGTAGAGCAACGGTAATAGCCTCGCTCCGTGCACACTCGTCGCGCAGAAAATCAGCCGAATAAACGCGAGCGCGAGAGCGAGAGCCGCGCGCGGCTGGAACGGAGGGACAGAGAGAGAGAGAGAGAGCTGAAAGAGAGGGGGACTCAGGCAGGCGTCGAGAAAGGAAATAGAAGGGCTGGGAGAGCGAGCGAGAAGGAGCGAGTGGGGGAAGCGAGCTCACTCTCGCACGAGGGAGAAAGAGAGAGGCGTCTAGGCCTGGGCCGGAGCCGCGCGCACACACCGGCGAATCGTGTGTCAGACTCGTGGCACAGGCAGATTAGAGACGGCGGCGGGGTCGGACGGACGGAGCGAGCTTTGTTATCCCCCTGTTTCTTTTAGTCAACGGCAGTGCGCTCTCGAGTCTCTTTCTCTGTAAATTACTCTCTTTTTTTCGCTGGAAAAAAGGAGGAACGACACGCTAAACACACTCGGTACGTTGCTATACGCTGTCGCGCTCGCGGCCCTTTCCTCTTGTTCTCCGCCGGCTGCGGCGGGCCTCTCTGGTGTATACATACTCCGAGCGCGCGTATATAACCTCAAAGGGCTCTCTCTCTCTCTCCCGTGTGTACATTATACAGGCAGTATCGGCGGAGAAAAAAAGGAAAGGTTAGGTCACGCATTCGCGGCAGTGAAAGGATCGCCGTGCATGCATGCATGCCCGCGAGCGGAGTATAGCAAAATTTAGAGAGAACGCGCGCGCGAGACGCCGAGCGAGCGAGACAGATTCTCTCCTCGAGAAAAGCGACATTATGTGATAAGAGTGTCTCTTCTGCGGTTTTGAAGGAAACGAACGAGCGAACGAGGACTACCGGCGGCAGCGGCGGCGAGTTTTTCAATAGTGTCCGAACGACCAGAGCTGATACGCTAAGGAAGCTGCCAGGATGAACGACATGGAGGCCTACGGCGACGGTTACATGGAGCCCGAGGAGGAATGGGAGCGCGAGGGACTCCTCGACCCCGCCTGGGAGAAGCAACAGAAAAAAGTGAGTGTGTGAGACCGTTTCCTTTTGCCCGCAACGAGAACAAGTGCAAATAAGAATCTACTCTGCTTACGACGATATAAATAGAAACTTTACAGTGGTGGCAGGCCGTTCGGGCTTTCTTTTTTAAATAAACTCCAATTTGTGGCTTCTCTTAAAAAAATATATATCAGAGCTATTTTGGTGACTTGTTTTGGTTCAAGTTTCATCTTGAATTTCAGTTGGCTGAGAGACCTCAACTTTTCAAGAAATCAAAATTTATTATTAGGAGATACGGATAAGAGTATCCTTGTCCTAAAGAACTAATTTTATAGGCAATTTGAATTTTCTTCTCGGTTTAAAAATAAATTCAAGCTGTGCGAATTGACTTTCCAGATAAACTCAAGTGCATTAATTCAATTTAATAACGAGTGCTTTTTCCCTTCCTAATGACTACAGTTTTTGCTCATGATTGCTTTGGATGAGACAAGAGATAAGGTTGCACAGTGTAGTGCTTATTATTAATCTTGTACATTGTTTGCACATAATGATAAGCCACAGTTGTGTCAGAGTCTTTTATACAAGCAGTGTTTTACAGAGATAGAGGCCCAGAGCTACGAAGGTTTCTTCTTATTTCCTTGAATCTTTTCTTCTTCTGTATTCTACAAGTATGTGACTCTTGACGTTTTCCCAATTGTTGGCAGAGTTTCAAGGCTCTTCTGGGCGCCTGCTCGGGCCCTTTGAGTTGTATTTTTGGATTTTATGACTAAAATAATTGAACGGTGACTCATATCAAAGCTGTTTACTGTGCATCGCTGAACTTTCACTCTTTCTCTTTTAACAGCAGGAAATTTCACTAATTGCTCCAATTTTAAAGTCATTAAAAGATGATTTCATCTTTCTCAACATTTACAAATATTTAGTTTACAAATATTACAACAGCTATTGTTCAGCTGATACCCCCAATTGCTTTACCATAAATATTAATCCAAGAATCGATCAATGGTCAAATAGGTTTTTTGATTAGCCCAATTATTGCTAGTCAACAGAGTGCATGATCACATGCAGTTTTTGCACTTTAGTTCTAATCATTGGTAGGATCTTTTTCTTTGAATTATTTCATGAGCTTTAATGATTACTCAATTTTATCACTATTTATTTACTTGTCAGAATTTCAATATTTTCAACTAATCTTTTGTAAAAAAAACTGTATGCAAAGGACGTTTTCCCCTTTAAAATCATGATCCAAAGTCAAATCCAACTTTTCTTCCTAAAAAAAAGCAGACTTTCAGGAAATTAAAAATCATAACACGTTGCGCACTCCAATCACCACCATTAACTGTAATCTCCATTTAATAAAGTAGCAAAAAGAATCGAAAAAAAAAAAGAAAACGACACTCATCCCCATGAAGACTGACCGCAGCCGCGTCCAAGAAGAGAGCCTTTCGAAACTTTCTTCCCCGTCATCGCAATTGAGCCTGGATTACTCATAAAAAAATATTATAATCAGCGGCGGCTCGCGGTCGTCGTCGTCGTCGTCGCGAGAAAGGCGAACGAGTCAGCCGGAAATCGTCGCCTCGCGCCGCGGCTCGTGCGGCGCGCGACTTCGGTAGTAGGCTTTTCTCTCTCTCGCTCGCGGGGGGAAAATATAGGTCGCGTGTGTATGTGTCGGGCTCACCTCTCAGAAATAAACTCGTATAAATTGATGATGCGAGCCGACCGAGCGGCGGGCCGAAAATTTTCTTCTCTTCGCCTTTATTATTGTGCGCGAGACGAGAGAGAGAGGAGAGCCGATAAATCGTCCGAGAAGCGAATGACAAAGGGGGTTCGGGTTTCATTGATTACCGCTGCCTCGAGTCCGTCCCTTCTGTTTTTTTTTCGGGCGATTCCGCTGACGGTTTCGAGGATTTTAGCCGGCTCGGCTGCTTTTCGAATTTGAATTTTACATTTTTATCTGGGAGCTCGGATCGCCTCGCGCGTTGGAAAATTTATTCGTGCGATTTTGTAAAAATAACTTTTTCGACTTTCGAAATAAAATTTGAATAAAAATCGTCGGTTTCGGGCTTTTAATTTCAAAAATTAATTTGCTTAATTTTTTAAAGAGCGTGCAAATGTGAAAATAGTTTTTCTCGGTTCTCGGTTCTTATGCATTTGAAATCGTCACCAACACATTGTTTCTATGCATTTGGCACCTTAATTCGCTGGCAGCATTTAGTCGCTAACAAAACAAGGCTTCGGCTGCGAAATTCCAACAGCTCCGATTGAAATACCATCGAAAAGCGCGAACCGGCCTGAAACACGCAGGAAACCTCAACAAATCGACATCATCGGCTACCGCTCGTAGAGCTTCCCCCGACGCGATTACGTAAAAGCTGCGAAGAAAACCGGCAAGCAGAGCAGAGCGAAAGAAAGTGAAGAAGAGCAGCCGCTGAGGTCAGATATATTCCACGGACTCGACCGTCGTCGTCCGTTCCGCTCCGAATTCGCGGGCGAATCTCGATTCGAGATTAGATAATCCGAGTCAAGGTGAGATCGGGTCTCTCTCTCTCTCTCTCGGACGCGGGATAAATATCGGTGACTGCGCCGCCGCGATCGTCCAATTTTTCGAGAGAGGCGGACGGAGAGGAGCGAAGAAGAGAGGATCGTTAACCTTTGCGAGGCCTCCAGGCGGCGAGCCAAATCTCAGATTGGATTCGGGGTGACCCACACTTCTCGGCTGCGCAGCTTCACTTTGTAAGTCGCGATTGTCGCGCATATATCTGGGGCCTTGCCGGCCGAGATGAGCGTCGCCGACGTGCAGTCGAGAAAATTGCGAGGAGCGAACGAGGATTTCGGCGCGGAGGAGAGCTCAATGGGAGTACAATGACGATCGACGGGATGAACTGCTCTCTTTGTTGAGAAGTGGGTTGCTCGCGCCGGAGAATGCATATATTTGCGCGACGTTCGAGGACGCGGGCGAGTTTTATTGTCTGGCTTGGGAGAGATAAGAGGGGCTGATTAGAATGTTCGTCTTGTTCTCGATTTTCAGCGAAAGAGGCGGTGCAAGTCTACGATGAGCGCGTAGGTCCTTGAGGCATTTTCCGAGTAAGCTTTTATTTCCGTTGAATTGAGCTTGAATCGAAGTTTCCGATGGAAGCTGCATTGGACCGGGAAAAAAGTGATGATTGACAAATTCCAATTGATAGATTAAAGTAATTGTAGACGTTGAGAAAAAAAAGAAGGTTTTACAATATTCCTCACTTGCACTAATTGCTGCTCCGCTTCTTAGGATAATCGACTGTCCTCGGTGCAACGGAAACTTGTTGCATTGCCAAGTTTAAAGTCATTATGCCGGCTACATTCTGATTAAATTTCACTTTCATTGTGCATTGTATTGAAATAATTTATTTTTTAAACATTCCGTTTTTAATATTCTTATACAATTAGTCATCGACAATACCTTTTATTATAATCTCGTCGAATCATCGACGCGAGTTCATAAATTTTTCATTATATTTTCCGACTTTCGTCGAGAGCAAAAAAACAACTATTAAAGCACTTGCGTTGCGCACGAAAAATGTGCCATAGAAACGCGGCACTTGGAATTAAGAATGGCGCAATCGTCGAAACATCGTAAATTAATTGACTCATTATTTAACAAGCTTTACACATTCGTAATTCGAAGGCACACCGCTTGAACTCGCGAGTGAGAAACAATGCGAACTATACAAACAACTCTCTCTCTCTCTCTCTCTCTCTGTCGGTGTACCTGGCAAATTCTTAACGCCTGACAGTTACGGCGGAATCCATGACCCTCAAAATACGACTATGTATATTTTTGCTTCCTGGCGTCGCGCGTAAGAACGTAGAATGTAATAATTTTTGACGCGCGGTATTAAGACTCTTACGACCGTCAGAACTTTCCATTAAATAAACTCCCCGAGAAAAGGGACATTCCGCCGTGCGCGTCTTGCTCTTGCTTCTTTGCACTCGCGCAATTTACGAGCGTGTATTTAAAGTATCAGAGGTGGGGATCGGGAGAAATTAATATTTCGGCACGCCGGTTTTAATTAAGATTACGGACGATATAAATTTGGCTAATTTTAATACTATACTTTGTATGGAAGGCAATCGCTTAGCCGTTTTAGTTTCTACATAATAATTACGGGACGTTCGGCAGAGGATATACTGCATAATAAACAGAGGAAACAGATCGTGCCCGGCAATCAACTGTAAATTTCATTACTCCACTCGATCAAGTTGACATAACTGTAGAGGATTCTTCTTAGAATACGTTATTTATAATTTTAACGTGAAACTAAAATCTCACGTACATTTTTTTTAAGTTTAATTATTTAATGTCGCGTCCTCAATGTACATACAAATACATTTGGTCGGGAAACTTTTATTTTACATTTTGTAACAGTGTGTGATAATATAATATGTAAATATATTTGTAATATAATATAAACATTTGATTAAACTCAACGCACACAACTACAATTCAGCATTAAAACTCTCAAGAGACCAAGTTATAATAACAAGACTACAAATTGGAACCACAAAAGTTACACACCAGCACATACTCAATAAAAGAAATCGTCTTGTGACAAATGTCAGGTCCCTATAACCCCTGGTAGAAATCACACCATTTTTAATGCTTTGAGATTAAATTTTAGCATTTATTGGCTGATCAAGGAGCATTTTTTGACCATTTCTTTTGGCCAATTCTTGCTCTAAAAATGTTTTCAATTTCTACCAGGGGCAGTAAAACATACTTATAGAATGTTTGGGGGTGTGGTATTTTCGCCCCCGTGCATTTTCCCTGTCTGTCTTTTATCGTTCTGTGGACAATAAGTCGAAATGGTGGGGGTTATTGGCCTTAGGATGGCAGTTATAAAGTTAAAACCGATGTAAAGGTAGTCTCAATCCTTGTGATTTTGGGGGATCGATTTTATTTTGCTATTTTCATTACTGGAAGTCATTATAAATGTATTTCTGACATTCTTTTGTCAAATTTGAGAAAAAAGAGTTTCGTTGGATTCCAACGATGGAAACTTAATTTACCTGAATTAAAGCTAAGCTAAAAAAACAGTTAAAAGATTTACTGGTCAAGACAACTAATGCAGATATACGATCAACTTTATCAAAGAAATAATATGCTCTACAAAATATGAATTAAATCAGAATTTTCACCGTATACTCTGTAAAGTATCTGGTATTGTCACGTGCATTTGTTAATTTACAATAATTAGTATGAGTCACGCGTGTTTTCCTTGGCGTTTTCCCCATTAAGATTAGCTACACTGCTAAAGTTTACTTAATTACGCCAGACTTACACATCTCCAGATAGCATTTGTCAACAGTAGCAATCTACTACTCCACTACCGCTATCAAGATACCCGATCCCAATCCACGTTTTTCCCAATCGACAGCAGCGACGACGCAACGAGCAGCTCCTAGAAAGCCGCGCCTCGCGTAAAACTCCTCTCGACGTATCGAAATCCTCCCGCGAGAGCCAGAGTAACGCCGAGCAGCGTCGGAAGCGCACTTCCCATTAATAACCATGGCTTTGCGTCACTCCTCGGCTCTCGTCTCCGCTCACTTTTACGGGCGCCTTCATTCATACACACACCTCGAGAGCGCCTCGGCCCCCCTCAGTCGCCGGTTATTATTTTTAAAGCGGCTCTTCCGCGGTACTACACACACACTCCGACACTTCCGATCCTCCTTCGTCATCCCCGCCGCGTGGCGTTACGTCGCTCGGCGCGTTACGTTCGCGTTTGGGCGCCGTTTCAAAAATGTACTTGTACGAGCTGCGGCGAGAGGGTTTATTATTGCGCGCTACGAATTTGGAGCTGAATGAACCCGAGAACCCGGACGTTTGGCGCCACCCGCGAGAGCGAGTCACGAGCAATAATTGTCGCGCGCGGAAGCGATGATTCAGATCCGCCGACGATTGTTTTGGTGGGATGCGCTTTCGGCTCGGGTCGATTATGTTCACTTTGGATTATTTGCGAAATTTGGCAGTGGGATTGAATTGCTGGGATATCAGGGCAGTTTGGGGCTACTTGGTGACGATTTTGCAAAATTCTCGGGATAGCAATTGAATTTTTGCTCGGTTTCGAGTGTGCAATGAACCTTGAAACTTTGGAGTGGAGTCAAAATTATTAAGTAAATATGAAAATAGAACGCTTCCGAAGATACGATGATAATGGCGGGTTTACGCTCGGCGAACGCCGCGTTAATTACATCGTGTTGAAACGACTTTGATTTCATTAGCGGCCGACCATAAAAAAAAAGATATAATTTATCGTCGGACATAGGCGTCTCGCGCATTGCATTCGAAATTGCTATTTCGAATTCACGAGTGCGAAATATCGCCGGTACTGACAAGCTAACCTCTATTAAAAAAGTCCAGCTGTCTTGATTTATGTGATGAACGATATTGAGATATAAATAAAGTTTCTTATTTATGCGCCGTCTAAAACGAATCTGCGCTTAATGTAATATTCATTCGCGTAAATATTCAGTTCTTTTTCCAAAACTGAAAAATCTTTTTCGATAAGTATATTTATTCCCTTAAACTCCTGTGATATTGTCAATTTTAAAAAGCTAGCGGCACTTTGCCGGATGAGCTTTTTTTTCGAATCGAGTTTTCTTATATTTCGGACTTTTACGAGGCGTACCAAAGTTTAGATTCGCCCGAAGCCCGCTATTTCGAAGCGGCTTCCTTCAAAAATAAAACTTTATTCTTAGGTGTCGGCTGCGTATCTAAGACACGGGAGGGAATCAAAGATATTCCGTGAATCATGTTCTCGGCACATTATTCTCGAAGACGGTGTATTTCACGCGGGCCGCGAGAGGAACTTCCTTGTAACTTTTGAAAGTTTTATGTAATAATCCGGCTACGCGCAAGTGGAAAATATACTTTGGGAGCGGACGGCGCGAGCCAATAAATTATTTTGTTAGGTGGAAACAAATATTTTCCTGGCAGCCCTCAAAGAAACGTTTATCGGGCGTTATTTATTCGATATTCTTTTAGAAAACGTAAGCAGTCGGTCGTTACGCTTTTTTTTGAATTCTTCGCAAAATTTCGAGTCGTCGGTGGCTCGTATTTTTATTTTTTTTGAAATTTTATCTTTCGCCGCGAAGCAAAAAATGTATTTGCTATCTCGATGATTGATTTGTAAAAGACTTTGTGCTCGTTGTTATTGAAAGTAATTGCCAACAATTATAATGTTTCTATTTAATTATCCAATTTATAAGACACTAAATATTTCAGCTAGCATTGAAATTTTGTGTGCGTCTTTTATTTCCACAGAAAACTAACCATTCTTGATTGAAGAATTTAATTAATTTAAACGTTTAATTAATTATTTATAAACAACGGCTACGAGACATTGTCTTCAAGAAAGAAATTATGCACAAATCTACGTTGTTTATTCTTTTATTTTTTAGCACTGGGTGAAGTTATTTACAACGTTATAAAAATAAGTTGAAATGAAAAAATAGCCCGGTACCGTTAAGTAATCTTCGAGGTTCACCTCATTCTTTTCATGTTTGTGTTGATAACCATTATGCATAAAGTTTCTTAAATAACATTGTTTTGACCAAAGACATCGAAAATAACCCAGTCTTTACTTAATTACAATAAAAGTCATCGAACCTACTATAAATCTATATACATTATGAGACATCGAGCACATTTTCCGATCCGCAAAGCCTCATCCGTTCTCAAGCAGCATGAAAGGCTTTCTAAAGCTTCATTTTCACACGTCGAAGGAAACGTTAACTCTTCCCTCTTCCATTCTAAGCCGCTCCAAAATTACCCAAGCCATTCTTCCGTTTTACGACAAGAATCCACGAAGAATCAATAAAATTCCGTGCGATCTGCAATTTCACGAGAGTCGATTTTCTCGCTCGCCTCTTCATCTCTCTCTTTCTCTCTTACGGCTCTCGACGTCGTCGGTTAACGTCCGTTGCGTCATCGCGACGACGTCTAAAAGCGACGTCGCGGCAAAAATACACCCGGCGCAAATCGCCCGACGCGCCTCGCCTTCTCGTTCTCGCTCGGAATTCTTTTTTTCGACTCTACCCGGCCCGCCGCGTCTTCTTTTTATTTTCTTTTTTTTTTTATATTTATTTCCCGCGGGTAAACAAACCAAAGACGAGATACGCTTTTGCGATAAGACCGGCATTGACGTCGTCGCAATATCGTAGGTTCTTTTTTTTAACTTTTGGAAATAATTCGGATTAAGTCTGTGGCGTTTTTGATGTTGCTGACACCTGTTTTGAGGCGCGGTAGGACTTTTGGCTAATTATAGCTGGTTATTTCGGGCCTGTCGAGAAGAGACGCGAGAGGAACGTTGATAGAGTATTGTGATTACTTTTCAGAAATTCTCTTGAAACTAATAAAAAGTTTTTATTCGTCTAAATTTAGGAGCTAAACCAAGTTAAACGACACTTTAAGTGGACTTGGACAATCTTTCTACTGTTAATCTCGAAAAAATTTTTCATTTTTCCGTCGAGATTAGCTTCTAATACCTCGGCTATTTAAAAGTCGATACGATCAATTATTTCCGAGAATTTCGAAGACTATAAAGGCTATTTTTTTCTCTCAAGTAAATCGGTATAAATTAGCCATCGTTTACCAAGCACAGTTTCACGCGTCTGCAGGAAATCAATTATCATGGAGCGTTCATGAAAGCCGCCGATTAAAAGCGTGGAAGTGCATTTATAGAAGTCCGCCGCTGGAACATAACGAGTGATTTATTCCCCTTATCTGCGACCCTGACGTTCCACGCTACTTCCGATATATTAGATTTACTTTAGATTGTTTAAAGGCCGCAAGAGTCAAGTGCGAGATCGATTATAGAACGGAACGATTATCGAATATGCAATAGATAAGGATGACTTATCGACAGAAGCTTGTTTATTTTAAAAATCAAAAGTATAAAAGTTTTGTTATGTCACTTTGTGTTTGTAATCATTTGGTCGGACTTTGAAATGCAGAATTTATTTGCGGCTGCAGTGTTTATTTAAATAAAGTCTTCTTGCGTTTTAATATTCTGAGTCAGCACTGTTATTCTTGTGCATATTTGATTTAGTATTGAATTTCGTCGTATTTTTAGAATTCTAATGGTTTGAGTGATGAGTTTATCTGAAGACGAGCGTCGTGTACGTCAATTAATAAGTCATTTTTCCGCGAAATTAATGATCCTCTAAATATAGTACTTCAGAATAAAACTTACACGTTGCCGTGTAAAATTTTGTAAATCTCTTTAAGTTGCGGCTTTAAATATAGATTGTTCGCGACTGTAACGACAAATGTCGAGGTATTTGAAATATCTAAACGAAGCTCGGAATTAAAATGTGCCGTTATCGTATTATTAACCCTTCAAAGAATCAAGTTTAGCGTATTGTAACAGATGCTACGTGTTACTTAATAATGACACGAATGACTCATGTTTTATTTAAATAGGCCAATACGTGCTCTCTAGTTCCATAACCAGATTTGCTCGATTTTTGTATCTGCGCGTGACACCGTTAGAGAAATTGAACATGGAATAATTCCATTAGATTATTTAAGGTTATTATAACATCGTTTCGGCATGAAAATTTTGAAAATTCACACTTTTTTTACCTGCACTACTTTGAAAACTTTCACAAACCGTCGCTTTCTTCTTTCTCTATTTCCAACCACCGCCTCAGAAAAGGCCAATTTTACAAAGTGAAATTCGTCGATTTGCATATTTACCCGCTGAAAACTCGCTCCATTAAAGAAAAAGCAGTTGAAAACGCTCCCGAAGCAAAGTATCCTCAATTTGAATAAAACTTGACCACAATCCGCGTAAGCTCTCGAAAATTACCCATCAATAAAGACCTCACCGCTAGCAAAAAAAAAATAAAAGACCACCTCGACTCGTCACTCGCGGAAAATCCATCGATTTTCCCGTCGAAGCATCCCACGTCCTTATCTCAGCCCGGCATCGGTACCTATACGGTGATAAGCGAAATCCAGTTAGTTAGCGCGGAGCAAATTAACGGAAAGTCGCGAGCAAGAGAGAGAGAGAAAGAGAGGAGAAAGGTCGTTAAACCGCGCAGCAGCGGCTGCAGGCGCATTGACAGCGGCAACAGTATATACGCGAGGGACGACCTCGCTTTCTGCACGAGCGTGTTCGCCGCGGAGATGCAGAGTATCGTATATATATATATATATATATATGACGAGGCTGAAAAACTGAGCCGTTTTCGGCCGCTTGATAGCGCCGCTGATATGCATCGCGCGGACGCGGGGGTTAATGGCCGCCGAGGAGAAGGAGACGCGAGATTCGGGCCATTGTTTCGGTGGATGCAGATGCTTTTATCGGAGCTCGATTTCGTTTTTCTCTGATTTGCGCTCTTTTTATTGGCGGACGGCGGAGAGAAGGAACGCTGACAGATGTTTCTCGGAATTGGTTGATACGAAGTTTTACGAAACGAAGTCGAAATCCGAACGAGTTTTTTTTTTTCGGAAGAGAAAATTTGCGAATTGAAAGAGCAAAGATTGCGGACACCGCGGCTTTATTCCAGTTGCGTTTCTAACAACTCTGTTATAGAAATGAAAGTCAGCTTCTAGTTTCAATTGATTAGCACGTCAAAGACCTTAAAAGAGACGTTCATTTGTTTTTCTACCTTTCAAAAGTGCTCGATTTCATTCGACTTTTGGTCACTTTTACCTGTGCTTATATTGGTACTTGTGTCGATATTTTTGAACAGCAATTTCACTTTCTACAAAACTTCGTTGTTGAATAATGCATAAATACTGTTAAACAATACGCAAGGTAAGAAAGGTTAAAATTTAAACGCGAATGTACCAGTGATCAAATTCACTCGACGAAAGATACTCTTCAAATAAACAGTATTGTGAAAATCTCAATACTATAAATAAGTCTGCAAAAAAGGCTAAAAATGTGAGATACTTGTTTAATTTACATATAAAATTGAACTCTCAAACATTTCCACTCGTACGTTTGACAGAATTAAAAAAGTATGTACTTTGAATTCTAAACCACAGCCAGCACTCTATCCCAACGAAGCACCAAAATCTATATCTAACTTATTTGCACCATATTGCACCGACGCCAATCAACCGCCTCCGGAATCTATATCGTTCTCTCGAAAAGCAAAGCGCACTTTCTCCGCAGGACAATCACCTCGGGGCAGCAGCAGCAGCAGTCTTGCACTCTCGCGCATTACCGAAAGTGCTAGACGGGGTGGTGTGCGGGTTCTCTCGGCATGTCTTTATTTACGAGCTTCTTCGAGAGAGTCTCTCGAGCGCCAGGGAAAATCATAACTGCGCCTCGACCCAAATCTATCGAGCGAACGACGAAGCCGCCGCCGCCTTCGAATTTTCTGTCGAATTAGCCTTTTCTCGGATTCCAGCTGCCCGCGGCGCGGGATATTGGCGCAGCGGTAATCGAACCGGTATTGATATTAATAAGAGAAAAGTGCGCTCAAATCTGCGTATAAGGCTTTCGGGAGGTTCGCTTGGGCGTACGAAGCTGTTTTTTCTATCCGAGTTTAAACTGCCTTTTTTTATTTCAAAGTAAAATCTACAAAGCTGCAAATTTTGCAGTAAATTTTAAAATTCAAAGGACTTATGAGTTACGTAAATTTTCGGAATTTATCTAAACTCTCGCGAATTCCTCAATTAATTATTTTACTTTCAATTTTGAAAACTTTTTTTAACTTCCATCCCGCGGTTATATTTAGACTTCGACAGTAAAAATCGTTTATCTCCAAAATAATCAGTCATGCTTACACTGTACGCCGAATGTTATTAATAAACAATTATTATCAGCTTATCGGATGAATTAATTGAATATAAGTTCAAAATGCACTCCGCGCAAGTTGAAACTTATTTACTGAATTCGACGCTCGCTTACAAAAGCAAACGAAATACGTTAACGCTTTTAATTGCGCAGCATTGAATCAGCCTTGACCAAACTAGTTCAAAGTCTATTGTTAGTAATGTTCAAAGTCAGTAGACCAGTCTTTGACTGAAATAACCAAAATCAGCGAAATTAGCATCAGCCGTCGGCGTTATTTCACAAAAAGCCCAGCCTTTCGATTTAAAGCACCGAAGTACGTCGTGCGAATAAAATTTACTATCCACGAAGCGATGAATCATCCGCTATTGTCATTCTCCGTCGTATAAATGCATCTTCTTTCCGGAGCAGTTCGAAATTTCTGTGGAACTGAGCGTTTCGGAAGTAGTTAAAAAGACGGATATCGCGAATATCTGCAGATGCAGACGGAAAGGAGAGTAGGAAATTTGCAGCAGAATTATGGCGGGCGACGCATTTACTTCGCTCCCAGATAAGATAAGGACGAAACGCAAATACGAGAAACGCGCGTTTGTACAATTTGTGTAAGCGTGTTGCGTCGTTTGGGTTTCGCTCGACTGAAGGTTTCTTCAGGCTGGAAATTTGTTTTAACTTATTTACCGATGACCAGGATTAATGACCATTATTGATTCAAAGAGACAATCGCAAACTGTGTTCGAATATGACTCGTAATGTGTTTCTTAAGGAATTCTTGAGTAGAACAAGATTATAAAAATTATTTTACACTTGAAAGTTTATTCTTTTAATTTGCTAGCTATATTCAACGCGCTTCGCGCATATTTTTCTCTTTCTGCCGTTACGAATATAATCATTTTTTATGAATCAAGTTTTAATTAGTTTACATTTATTTATTTATCCAGAGTACACGAAAATACATTATGATAATTTCGATTTCTCACTGTAATTTTGAATTTCAAGAACTGGAATCGTGTAGACCAACGATTTTTGTTCCAAAATCGCAGTACATTTACTCAACACTGCACAGCCTTGGTGTTTACCCAGTCCGACAGTCACCTGCTGCTTCCTCTCCGGGAAACACCTGCCGACGCGTTGGAACTTAAAATATGCCGCCGAAGGTTTTTTTTTTTACGAAAAAAAAAAAAAAAAAGAAAAAAAAAACCGAAACAGCCGAACGGTCTTTGCGGAAGTGCTATTTTTAAAGGACGAAAGATCGCCAGCTAGTCGGAGCTGCTCGCGTAAATTATCGCGCGCGACTTGCTCGGACACTTGAGAGAGTACTCTGATATTTGTAGTATTGAACTTGTGCCGTTCGTCGTGCACCTTCGAGTTTTTTGCGAGTCTGAATCTTAGCGTTCGATTTAGCATACTTGGGAGTGTAAATATTGAGGTGCTAAATCTAAATATTTTCAACTTTATTGAGTAGTTGTTTCAGATTTAGCAATCAGGAGTTGCTTACATTTTTTACTGACGTGCGTACAGTTGATTGATTAATTGTTGAGTGTTTCACTTTATTTTATTTACAAAACAATATTTTCGTCAAATGTTTAGCGATTTTAGTGTATATTTCTAGGGTTGACACCAAATTTCATTCTTCTTCATGTTTATTTGAATTTAGTTTTAAAAGCAAAGCGGCTCTTAGGTATCAGCGTAAAAATAATTTATATAGTTTTTTAAGTTTTGTAAAATTTTGATTCTACATAAATCGTACACAATTTGTATACAAAAATATAAAAAATATGAGATCCTCTAATAACCATCGGACGCTAATTTTGTTATGAAAGGTGTAAAAGGTTAGGATGCACCACCAAGCGCCAGTAGTGAAAAATAAAATTAATTCCACTTGGTCGTGCGTTTTAACCTTTTACACCCCTCATGACAAAATTAGCAGCCGATGACTACAAGGGTAGCTCATATTTTTTATATTTTTGTATACATATGCTATATCAGTTATATACAGTTCCAAAAAACTTGAAAATAAAAGTATAAAATCTTGATAAAAATTGTATAAATTATTTATTTAATTTTTTGAATTTTATGTATAACGTTTTCTAACCTATAATAAAATAAGTCTCTCCGAATTTTAATCTTTCAAATTATTTGTAGTACAAAAAAACAATTCACGAAACGTCAAACGGTTTGTCGCAAATTCGCCGAGAGATCGTCGGAAAAAGAGCCTCGCGAAAAACTCGCGAATTTTCCTTCGCAATTAATTTCGCTCAATTGAAAACCGTCGACAATAATTATTTTCGCATTCCGCGCCGCTCGACGAAGACGATGTCGTTCCGCTCTCTCTCTCTCTCTCTCTCTCTCTCTCTCTTTCTCTCTTTGCGAGTCGACTGTCGTGCGTCACGCCGATTGTTAAATAAAGCAACGCCTCTCCGGACTGTACTTACTTACGCGCTGCCCCTGAATCGGCCGCTCGCAATTAGTTTTTCTCGCGCTCCCCGAAATAATTGATGCTCGAATGGGCTTCTGCAATTCCCGCGCGGTTTTTCTGCGCGCCGCTGTTTACGCTCGCGATAAAGTCTCGTAATTGATTTTTTCTGCGTAGAAAAGGGTTTTTCTTAGATTGTTTATCGATTTATTTGTCAATATCATTTATACAAAAATAATTAAATTAATGATATTTATTGATATTTCTTTTTTAAGTAATTTTAAACGGCATTGAGTAATTTAAAAATAATTTGTTAACTACAATTTAACTGAAATAATATAAAGCGCATAAAGAGACATTGTCTGCAACAATTTGTAACTCTGAGCACAAATTTAATCATTTCTCATAGAATATACGCAACTAAGTAATCTCAATTTCCGATCTCGTTGCATCATTTCGAAACGAGCTGCCAAGAAACGAAGATATCAAATCTGTTTGAAAATTTCGAAAATACCCTGCATCGCAACAATCGTGATTTTGAACATCAACAAACACTCGTCAAAAGAAGCAACGACTTCCGCGCAATAATTCCGGCTGCTTTTTTCAGGCAGCTCTTCCTGCGCCACGAAAATTTCCTTTTCGCCTGTACACCGCACAACAGATGTTCCTCTCTCTCTCTGTCTCCCTCTCTTTCTCCCGCCCCGCGCGGCTTTTTTGTATACGGCGGCACGTGCCGGACCCGGCTTTTTCATCATCGTTATACCGCGATTAAAGTTCTCTCTCTTTTTTTTTACACTGTATAAACTCTGCGGGCTCGTGTCTTTTGGCATTGCTTCTCTGATTTGTGATTTTTTTTATGAGGCTATTTTCGCTGGGATTTATGGAAAACGATGATTGAAGACGCTCCTGACGAGTTTTATTTGAAAATTGAGGGGTATTTTTAGAGGTTGGAATTAGGCGGGTTCATCAAAAAATAGATTTAGGATCAAAATTTGTGATAAAAATGTTGAAACTGCGCTTGATTTCTGAGAGCCAGTTTAGATACTTTATTCGGATATCTTCTCCCATTTATAATAATAAATTATTTTATTTTCACAATAGTAGTAAATAGTAGTATTATTTAGAGATTCTTTACAATAAAATTTTATTTAAAGATCTCAATTTAATATCATTCTTTACTATTTACCCATTATTGTTTAATACGCATTACAACTTTTAAAATCATCCCTATTTTATTGAACATTGTCAATACAAATTTTCAAAAACCGCTTCTCCGACGCAACAAACCCATGTAACAAACCCCCTCTTCAAACAAAAAAAAAAAAAAAAAAGAACTGGAACCAGTGCGCCTAAATAAGCAGCAGATCAATCAATTAATCCCCAAATCGATCAAATCCTCCGAGCGCCTCGGGCAGATGTTTTTCGAAACGCGCGGATATTCGCCGCGCGGGAGTAACCGATGTCTTACAAATAGATCGTAGAGAGAGAGAAAGAGAGTAGCTCGAGTCGAAAGCGAGGCAGGCTTGAAGCTCAGGGTGGCTCATGTCCAATTTTGGCCGCGGCGTGCTTGGCTTTACGGCACCGGCCCTCCCCCGGTATTAAGTTTCACTCAATATTTTTCACGCCGGAAAAAATCCATTTTTAGCAACCCGGAGAGAGAGAGAGAGAGCGAGAGAGAGAGAGAGACGCCGAGCTGCTTTGACACCTTCGCCAAGGCCCAAAAACCGGCGAGCCCCGCCGAGGGGTCAGTTGAGAGGTGCGCACCTGCCTTTTCGGGGGCGACCCTTTTGCGTGCAAACTTTTTGCAACGGCTCGCCAACTCCGCCTGGAGACTGGCTTTTCGTGGGTTCGATAAGGAATTGATGGCTTTTACGGCTTGCTTCGTGGAATGCCGCCTTTCTCGCCGCGCCAGACAATTTGTGAGAATAAAGAGAGATGAAAGGAAAAATTGCGTTTTTTAAAATTGAACGGGAGAATGAAATTGGAACGGACTTTATAATTCCTCCGCGAAACGTACATTTGTTGTGAGACATTTTATTTTTAGAGGTCATCGGGCTGACCCTTAACTGGGCGCTTGGCGCCATTGAACGTTAAGTTAGTTAGCGTTTATGATTTTACAACGTGTCGTTAATCATTCGTCTCGAAAGCTTGTTATTATCGAATTATGTTAACGATTTGTAGTGTATTAACAAAATCACACGTAATTAAAGATCTGCATAATGACCGATGAAAACATTTTAATTGGAATGATTTTATACACATGTACATGCAAAAAATGGTTTAAAAAACCATATTACGATCTATCAAAATTTTCTCTAAAATTTATTTTCCCAATTCAGAGTATTACTAACACTAACAAAACACGTGTTTAGCAAACGTAAATTGCATCGTCGTAAAAATAAATCTTATTATCCGAACCCGTAAACATTCTTACACAAAACGAGAGTACCACCCTAAGAATCCAAAATTAACCTCCGTATACACAAACGTGCTTTTCCCAGTACAATGATTCAACCGACACCCGGCCACGATTTTCATCTCTCAGTTCCTCTCTCTCTCTCTCTCTCTCTCTCTTTCTCTCGACTCTCCGCATCGCCGACCGAAGCGCCGTCCCTCTCTCCGCGTTTTCCGTCGCGAAAAAAATGTGAGCGACAATGTTCCCCGCCGCACCGAGAGAGGAGCTGAGGCAAAAACGAGATCCTCCCGGGACGCGGATGAATAAAAGATATCGGCTTTATTAAATCGCGTCGCGGAACGAAAGCGCGGCAGAGGCGATAGGAAGCGCGGCGGGCAACAGAAGGAGAGAGAAAGAACCAGGACACTAGGTATATATAGCGCGGAGGGATCGGGGTCGTTACTAAAATATACACAAAGCCGCATCGCAGCGCGCGGACGCATTTCGTCTCTTATGATTTCGCGCGAGGCAAAATCGACGGAGCTCCAGAGAGAGAAAGAGAGAGAGAGACAGCACCACCGATCGACATTCGACGCCGGGGAAAGGATGATTTTGTCTTTTAGGCACTCGGGTTGGAGCTAGGTTGGATTTAGGTTTAGGTCGTTTTTTTTATTTACTGTTGCTTGGGATGGAGGCGAGAGCGGAGACTGCAAGGATGCGCTTTTTTAAAGCGGCTTTTAAATTTTTCGTATGAAAAATTTACAAAACCCTTCGCGGGTGATGTAGTACTTGTTTGTAGAAACCGTGGAAGCATTTATGAAGACTTTTTTGATAATGTCAATGGAATAGATTTCAAAAATATAATTGAAAAATTTTCCTTAAAAAACAATTTTATATTATTAAAATTCGTTTAGTAGAAACTATAGACCATTTATTCTTGTTCCTGACACCGTAAAATACAATTATTATAACAGATTTTTAGAGAATTTTCAAAAATTACTATCACAAAGCTTCCTCTAGAAAAAAGCAAAATAATCCTCTAATGCAAATAAATACTTAAATGCTTCTTCTACTTTGTTTTAATAACACTAAATAAAATGTCTTAATTTGACACGCCGTAATCATCTTCAATCCTCCATTAGGTAATAGTACGGTTATTTTTCAAACGAAAACCCATTAAATCCTTTTACGTCGCGCCTCTCCGTAGCGGTAATCGCGCGCAGCTCTTTTTTTTTATCATTACGCGACACTTAATGCCACGCCGCGCGTCTTTCGCGTCACCCCGAATAGCTCCGGCTAAAGATTCATTCGCATCAAACGAATCCCGGCAGGCCTCGTCCGTCACGGCTCGACCAGCTGTTACGCGGCTCCGGCACATTACTAACCCGGATAATTATAACTTAATATTTCGTCAACTCGCTTGTCATTGACCAAAAAATTCTAACGAAAATTCGACAAGACGCGCATTTGGCAGCCGAAGGACGGGGGGGGGGGGGGACCGAAGTGAAAAACAGCGCCTCGAAAGTGGCCGCTTTTTGAAAAAAAAGAAATAAATAAAAGTATCAATTTTCAACAAGGCAAATAAACAAACGATCGCTCGAGCAACTCGACGCAGAGCAAACACGCAGCCACCTCCAGCGGGGGAGTGAACGAGAAACCGTTCGAATCCCGCGGCTCTCCTCGACAATCAAAACGAAATGTTTTATGCCCGCGGCGCGCGCAAAAAGGCGCCGCTCATCAGCCGCAAAACCGACTCTCGTTCCCAGCGGTTCCGAATGGGTTAATGGGTTAACAATCCGCGAGGAGCGCGCGGCTTTTCCGCCGGCTCGCGTTCCAGTCCTCGAAAGCGCGCGAACGACCGGAAAGTAAATAAAAAAAAAAGAAAAAAAAAACAGAAAAAAAAAGGCGACCCGAAGAATTCATAACTCCGGTTAAGGCGCGAAATGCGCGCGATCAGCATTGTGCGCGAGCGCGGGAGCGGAGCTGCTTTTTAGCCGCGGTGAAACTCGGCTGAGGATGAATTCCTCAAAGTTCGCGGAGGAGAAATCAGAATTTTTTTTAACGAGCCGCCCTCCTCGTCCACGCGGGACATCGTTGGTTCTGCGAGGATTTTCGGAGCGGTGCTGAGAGTCGAGAGGATCGAGGGATTCTTTGATAAAGTATCACGATTAGTAGAGAGCCGATCTGATAAGAGGCTACTGCAGTTTGTTTGATGAACGATTACGAGCGATTGGAGTTTGATTTGCATTTAATGTGTCATTCGTTGGGAGTGTAGAATCATTTCGCTTCGGGTGCGTTTCCAAGTTATAAATTTTTATGAAATTAAACGATTCTACAAAGTAAGGATGATTAAGTTTCTAATTAGTTACTGGGAAAAGTGTACAGTTAATGTAGAGAGCTGTAAGAATGGTTTCTTGTAAGATAAAATCCATTTGTGCGAATATTTTTCAATAATTATGCCGTTGTTGCATTAACTTGAAGAGTTATTATGTCACAAATGCATAGATGGGAATACAGTTTACATGGGAAGAAAACGTAAATTGTAAAATATTGCAAATAAAAAAATCTATTTAGAATACTTTCAAGGAAATGTTATATGCTTGTCTTCTAGCGGTTGCCTATAATTTTTAAAGAAGTAAAAAAAACGATAAAACGATAGTCAATTATTTCAATTAAAAACGTAAACGTATCTTTTACCGACCGCCTCAACTTTGCAAACTTGGAAGTTTCATTTGCATATTTATTTTTCAGAAATATAGATTTTCTTCATACTTGAAGAAAACGTTCACCCTGACCTTTCAAAACTATTTTCCTCCTCAACGTTTCGCAAAAGCTTCCAAATTTTCTAGCCTCTTATTTATATACCAAAAATCACGACTGACAACGAAATTTTCCTCCTCAGACGTTCACAGCATGGTGCAACTCGCATCTACGAAAGGCAGGCACGGCCATCGAATCGATCGAGGAGGACTTCAGGAACGGGCTGAAGTTGATGCTCCTGCTGGAGGTGATCTCCGGCGAAACCCTACCGAAACCCGACCGCGGCAAAATGCGATTCCACAAGATCGCCAACGTGAACAAGGCCCTCGACTACATTGCCAGCAAGGGCGTCAAACTCGTGTCCATCGGTGCCGAAGGTCAGGCTTCTTTTCAATCGAAAAATTGAGTTCGTTGCTTTTTTGCTGTTTAAGAGAACTGTTTTTTTTTCTTTTTTAATAAAATAAGTTTTTCCAGTTCCTTAAAAGGTTAACTTTGCTATAAATTTTTAATTTCAACAGAAAAAAAGAAACTGGAATTGCGTCTTAAGAAATTTACTGGAATACGAATACATTTTTGCACAAAAAAAAATTCAAATTCGAAAACAATTATTGCCCAAACTGTAATTAAAATCATTGATCATTAAACAATTCAACACCATCTAATCTCTCAATTTTAAAAACGACAGAAATCGTCGACGGCAACCTGAAGATGACCCTGGGTATGATCTGGACGATAATTCTGCGCTTCGCCATTCAGGACATCTCGGTGGAGGAGATGACGGCCAAGGAAGGCCTGCTGCTTTGGTGCCAGCGCAAGACGGCCCCCTACAAGAACGTCAACGTCCAGAACTTCCACCTCTCGTTCAAGGACGGCTTGGCGTTCTGCGCCCTCATTCACCGCCATAGACCGGACCTCATCGATTACCACAAGCTCAGCAAGGACAATCCGCTCGAGAACCTCAACACGGCCTTCGACGTCGCCGAAAAGTATCTCGACATTCCGCGCATGTTGGATCCCGACGGTTAGTTACTGATTCTGGCTTTGTTGGGTGATCCCGGTCGATTTGATTGTCAGTTTTCTTTTTCTTTTACAAGACTCAATCGGAATTGTGAAAATTTAAAAAAAGTATATGCAGTTTCGTAAGAAATAGTAAATAAAATTTAAAATTAACGTTGCAGAAAACAGTTGCAGAAGAATATTGTCGTCTAAATTCACTGCGTAATGAATTTATGACGCAATAAGAAATTTAATTAGTGTTGTTTTTATCGCATACTCGCAGTTTTAAAGTCTAGTAGCACTAAAAATATCACTACTTATTGTACATCAGCGTTTTATGATAATACTTTGGCATTTTACCGATATTCTACAAAAACAAATTTTCATAAGAAAATGTATTCTATATTGATTATCAACATAGAAGAAAAACTAACAGTCAAAACTAATCAAGTGAAAAAAGTGCTATAGTCATTTTTCCATTGGATAAATTATTATTTAATGATTTTATCAGACGTTTCAGAAAGACTCGTATGTCCTTGCAGTTTGAAAATGACATCAATTTACACCTAAAATGATACATTATTACATTCCTCTAGATCTGATCAACACTCCCAAGCCGGACGAAAGGGCTATCATGACCTACGTATCCTGCTATTACCATGCCTTCCAGGGCGCCCAGCAGGTCAGCAGCTAACTGCGTGAACTGCTTGTGTTTTGCTCAGTCCTGCTCTCCCTAAGTAACCAAAAACAGTAACTAAAATGACTTATTTCAGAACTCTGTTTTATTAATGTGATAACTTCTTTTTTTTTTTTTTTTTTTTTTCAAGAAAAATGCAATTTTTTTTTATAAAGTGACTTTTAAATTACATATGTCCGTAAAACAGATATCTGAAAATTTCGTTTCAATCGATTGTTACCGACTGATGTATTTCATAAAACGCTTGTTTTATTTTACTTAATTTTTTACCCATTTTCATCAGTCACTATTTTTTAAGAAAAACTAACAAGAAACATCAAATAAGTTATATGATTTAATACGAAAAGAAAAAAATTTACAGTGAATCTATTTTTTACATTCCAACGTATCAGTCATTAAATTATAAAACACTATATGACATACTTCAGGAGGTGACAACGACTTTTCCGTCATTTCCTTCCTCTTTTTCACAACTGACAGATTTAACATTCAATTTTCAAAGAATGTTTCGTTTTTCTTATACGTTAAAACAGAGAAAAACATATCGCAATATAAGACTACAACGGTATGTGCTAACCAATGCATGGGTTTGAGTTTTTTCCTACTGTTTTTTCTAGACATGCATAACACAGCTATGCCCGACGAGCGAGCCGTTATGACGTACGTGTCGTCGTATTATCACTGTTTCAGTGGTGCTCAAAAGGTGTGTGAAATTTTTTACTAATACAAATTTGTTACCTTTGCATGTTATTGTCGTAACGATATAACGTAATAAAAAAAGTGAAAACATTTTTTAACTTACTAAAGTTTTAATAAGTTTATTTCAGGAATTAATTGTTTCATTACACGGAAAAAATGTTTAAGAAAAATTATTATACTCACCAGTAAATCAAGGACAGTCTTTCAATTAGGGTAAAAAATTACTATACTTTACATTAAAATTTACTATACGTTTAGTAATTTTTACTAAACTTTTAATAAAAATTATTAAAATATAACAAAAATTAATATAAAATATTAATTTTTTACCTTAAAGACTGTCCTCGATTTACTAAAGTCTTAAAGTACATATCAATGTTCTCAAATCAAGATCAAATGAAGATTTAAAAAAAATATTTTTAACAATAACATAGTAGTCGTATAATTTTTGATTAAGGAAAAAGTATAATCTTTTCAGATCAATTCATCATCGATGTGAAATGATTGCAAATTTTTGAATAAAATTGTGCGAAATTCAAACTTTTAATGTTAAAAAATTTATTTAAAACAGCTATGCTGTACAAGCTTAATAAGCTCAATAATTCAAATAATTCGACTTCTACTCTTAGGCTGAGACAGCGGCAAACAGGATCTGCAAGGTGCTAAAGGTGAACCAAGAGAACGAACGCTTGATGGAAGAGTACGAACGTCTCGCCTCCGATTTACTCGAATGGATCAGGCGCACGATGCCGTGGCTAAACAGCCGCCAGACCGATAACTCTCTTGCCGGTTGCCAGAAGAAGCTGGAGGAATACCGCACTTACAGGCGCAAGCATAAGCCACCACGCGTCGAGCAGAAGGCCAAGCTCGAGACGAACTTTAACACGTTGCAGACAAAGTTGCGACTTAGCAACCGACCGGCTTACATGCCGACCGAGGGTAAAATGGTTTCGGACATCAACAAGGCCTGGAAAGGCCTAGAAACTGCCGAGAAGGCCTTCGAGGACTGGTTACTCTCCGAAATGATGAGGCTCGAGCGCCTCGAACATCTTGCTCAGAAGTTCAAGCACAAGGCTGACGCTCACGAAGATTGGACTAACGGTAAGGAAGAGATGCTTACCTCGCAACACTTCAGGCAATGCAAGCTCAATGAGCTCAAAGCCCTCAAGAAGAAACACGAGGCTTTCGAGTCTGATCTCGCTGCTCACCAAGATCGCGTTGAACAGATTGCCGCCATCGCTCAGGAGCTCAAGTGAGTACTGATTATCGACTATACCAAATATTTAAATCCCTGCAAATTGTAATTTTTTTTAATGAACATATTTTTATGTGATTATTCGTAGCACCCTGGAATATCACGATAGTGCTTCCGTGAACGCAAGATGCCAGAGAATCTGCGATCAATGGGATCGTCTTGGTACACTCACTCAGCGCAGACGCCAAGCCCTTGACGAAGCTGAACGCATTTTGGAGAAGATCGATGTTTTGCACTTGGAATTCGCCAAACGCGCTGCGGTAAATTCTTTTGCAAAGAGCTCTTATATTGGTCGTCTGACTTGAAAATACTGTTAAACGTACGTTTGCATTGTAGCCATTCAACAACTGGCTGGATGGAACACGGGAGGATCTTGTGGACATGTTTATAGTCCATACAATGGAAGAAATTCAGGGTCTGATGGATGCCCATGCTGCTTTCAAAGCAACTCTCGGCGAAGCCGACAAGGAATACAATTCGATTGTTGGTCTTGTTCGGGAGGTTGAGTCGATTGTTAAACAGTTCCAAATCCCTGGAGGACTTGAGAATCCCTACACTACTCTTACCGCTTTGGTGCGTAAATTAAAAGATTAAAAGTTGCTTTCTTTATTGTACGATTTTTAATGATATTCATTATTTATTTAGGATCTTACCAAAAAATGGAGCGATGTAAGACAACTAGTACCACAGCGTGATGGTACTTTGGCTGCTGAATTACGCAAGCAACAAAGTATGTTTTTTTTCTATCTTTTAATAATATTTTCTGGGTTATAAATAAATATTTTCATTCTTTCACAGACAATGAACTGCTTCGTAGACAGTTTGCTGAAAAAGCAAACGCAGTTGGACCATGGATCGAACGGCAATTGGACGCAGTTACTGCTATTGGTCTTGGACTACAGGTAATAAATACTTCATATAAAATGCAGACCCTGTAACACAAGTCACTTATATGGATACGTATATATTGAATTTCTAAAATTTCTAAAATCGATACAAATGTTTAACTATGATTTTAATACCGCATTTGGAAACTTTAAAATAAATACGATCAAATCTATTCATCAGGTATTCGATTAAGTGAAATTTTGTTGTTCATTCATATAAGAATCGTTTACTTAAATAATTTCACACATCGCACAATTATCGCTTACATTTTATTTATAGAGTTTGAATTTTTATTAATTTCATATTGAAAAATAAGTAAATAAATAATTATTCATTACTTAAGAAATGATAAGAATACGTTTTTTTATAGCAACTTTATATTGGTTTTATGTACAGGGAACACTGGAAGATCAGTTACACCGGCTGAAGGAGTATGAACAAGCAGTCTATGCCTACAAGGCCCACCTCGAAGAGCTTGAGAAGATTCACCAGGCCGTGCAGGAAGGCATGATATTCGAGAATCGCTACACCCAGTACACTATGGAGACGCTGCGCGTCGGCTGGGAACAGCTGCTAACTTCCATCAACCGTAACATCAACGAGGTCGAGAATCAGATTCTCACGCGCGACTCCAAGGTAAGGAGCGTTTCGCAAAATCGCTGACGAGGTAAAATGTTGGACGCGATCCAAAGAAGCTGGCGGCGATGTCTGTCTCTCTTTTACGTGACTTAGACTGCTGTTTGTATGCGATTTTTCGTATTTACAGATGTAGGTTATATTTTGCAACGAGGTATTTATTTGTGACACGGTTTAACGTGAGATTTTTTGAATTCCTGCATCGTCGGCGAAAATCAGTTTCTGTTTCGTAGAATATTTTCGGAGTACAATAATACTTTTTCCATGAAAAGACTTTTTAAAAACAAATTTAAATTTAATTTAGAAAATAAATTTACAAGCTAAACGGTTGTAAAACCTGTTATGATTTTATCAATTGGTTTTTGATTTATTGAACAACTCTTCTCTAATTTATAATTTTAATTTGTTTCTCAGGGAATCACGCAGGAACAACTGAGCGAATTCCGCAGCAGTTTCAATCACTTTGACAAGAACCGAACAGGTCGTCTGTCGCCGGAAGAATTCAAATCCTGCCTGGTGTCACTCGGCTATTCGATTGGTAAAGACAGGCAGGGTGATATTGATTTCCAACGCATTCTTGCCATCGTCGATCCCAACAACTCTGGTTACGTACAGTTCGATGCCTTCCTCGACTTTATGACCCGCGAATCGACAGACACCGATACCGCCGAGCAGGTCATTGACAGCTTCCGCATTCTGGCTGGAGATAAGGTATTTCTAAGAATTATTTTAAAAAGTTGATAATAATTTTATAATTTATTTTCTGACACAAAATTCTTCTTTTTGTAGCCTTACATTTTAGCAGAGGAGTTGAGGAGAGAATTGCCGCCAGATCAGGCCGAATACTGCATTCTGCGAATGCCACCTTACAAGGGACCGAATGCCACTCCAGGAGCCCTGGATTACCGTTCATTCTCGACTGCCCTCTATGGAGAATCGGATTTATAAAGTGAAAGAACCTTAAAGAAAAAGAACCTACAAACACATGCAAAACAAAAATAATATTCATACATTTTAGGATCTCTCAAAAGCGATTCGTCCGCGCTTTTTTCTCTGCTCGCCAGTCACTTACATCTCGAAAGAATCGTAAATGACCATACAAGTTCTCAAAATAATAAAAGGAAATATACAAACGGTTTATGTATTGGCGAACAAAATAGAAAATGATGGCTAAACTCAGGCTAACAAACGCACAAATAATAGTACAACAAACAGAAAGAGAAAATTGGATTTTATACGAATTTACAAATTTTCTAAATCAAATTTTTTTTTCTTGATATACATATACGTACTCTTTAAGTCTTTTTAAAGCGCATATTTTATTCTCGAACTAAAGCAGATATAAGAATATTTTTATTTTGTTTATCGAAGAAAAGACTCCAAGAGAGTAGATACTATATAAATTATATCCAAAAAGAAATATAAATTCAGCGTCCTTTCGTAATCATGTAGAAAATAAATGAGCTTGTAAGCGAATCAATCAAGTGAATTTTGCGCTAAAGAGATTCGTATGCCAAACAAAAAGTATTTTGTCATATTTTATGCCGACGATGATAAAGCATTTTTATAAATTGTAAAACGGCAAAGAAAAAAATCATCGTCAACGAATATCAACTTTATATTTTCACGCAAGCATTTCTAACTTTGCGATAACCGTGTTCGTAAAATAATTGCAGCGAAAATGAAAAGAGAATCGAGTCGTCAAAGAGTAATATTCGAAAAAGTGCTAGAAATCGAAATTGCATGTGACATGCTTATTTTTTTATGAAAAAATACTATAGAAATAAAAAGCGACGAAGTAAAAAGAAAGAGAGAGAAAAAAAGATGAATACGGCGAAATCAACTCGCAACGATAAAAGATGGCCGTATTGACGTAAATCCTATATTATTAAAAGATTAAATACGAAGCTATAATAAACATACAAGATATTTATTTATTTGATTTATTACTTATTTATTATGAATATTATATATATATATTATATATCAATATACACTGTAGTGAAACGAAGTGAACTTTTAAAGTATTTATTTTTATAAATATTTTTCGAAGCTACGAGAGATCTTAAAAATCATTGTAAATCAAACGAATAAAATCGTTTTAAATGCAGCTCTACAATGTAATTATGAATAATAAGATCGTGTCTTCGATTAGTTTAAATGTACGTATAAATCGACTAATATTTTACAAAGAAAATAGTGTGTAACAAAATGGAGATCCAAACCACAGGCATAAAAATGAGCTTTTCGTTTGACCTGAAGCTTGATTGCTTTTGAATTGTTATATTTTTTGTTTTTACCTTTTTGTTTTTTATTTTGAGAATCTGTCTTTAACGTTGCTTTTATTATTTTCTTGGTCATTATATATTTATTCACTGTATTTTAAATTTCTTTTCTCTCTTCGAAATACGACGAAAAAACGACTTTTAAAAAGCAACTGAAAAGAAAAAACGAACGAGCCCTCATTAATTTGGAGCTCGAAATCTCGGAGCAATTTATTGCGTTATATATTATCTGTACATAAATATAAAATACATATTATTTAAAGGTACATTTTCTACGACTGTAGAATCATTAAATAGAGGAAGGATTGACTATCATCGCACCACACGTCGTCATATTTAATATATTTACGATAAAGATAAATAAATGCATCTCGGTGAATGTCCGGAAGTTACGAATAACACTTTCGCCTTGCACCACATTTAAACTTACAAGAGAGCAATAATACTTATTATATTCTATTTAATTATAATTATTTCAAATTTAATTTACGTCGTAATTGTACAATTATATATTTTACTGAAGAAATGGAACAGAAGCCTGGTCATCCTGCATCGCACTCCTCTACATCTCTATTCTACCACACCGTGTATTTTTCTCTTTCTTTTTTTGCCTATTTCATTTTCTTCTTTACTAGTTTAATAACAAATTGTAAGATTGTAAAACGAAAAGAAAAATATGTGAGAAAATAAATGAGAAAAATTCGTAAGATGTCTTTTTAATTACCCTAAAGGAAAAATTAATTATTAAAATATAAGCACCAGAATTTACGTTCATCATTTGCACACTTTTTAAAGTTAAGGTTAAATGTTACATTATTACTTTACTATACATTTCAAATTTTAAATCGAATGACATTACAAAACTTGTCGATTAAAACAAATAAGGAATCCCACAATTATTTTAATTTGTACTGTATATATTTAAAATACAATTTAGAAGTCTACATTCTAAACAGTCATAAATTTTATCATAAAGACATCATAAAGGCATAAACATTTTGTTAGTAAATAGTTCTCGGCAAAAAAAACCTTTTAAATTTTCTGCAAAGTTAATTTTCCTTTCATAATTGAATATTTTATATTTTTTGCTTTATAAAATGATGATTTCTTCACGTCCTAATAATTTATTTTTATTTAGTATTACATTTACAATAAACCGAATTTTGAAACATTACTTTAAAGAAAAAAACCACTGCCAAGTCATTGGCAGTTAGCTTCCTCCTAACTAATTTATTGTTCCATTATTATCTCGTTTTTATTATTATTTTA
>JAWWML010000052.1:19510496-19585953 GCA_035047165.1 Ormyrus rosae | reverse complement strand
TAAATAATTATATTATGTTGCCCCTCCCCCCCCCCCCCCGCCCGCAAAAAATACTATATAATAGATCACGATCAAACAGTTCGTGACTAAAATTCAAAAGAAAATAAAACTTAAATCAAAAAAGTAGTATTTATATATCAATCAATCAATGGAAGTGTAGGTAATATTATTTAAAAATCTTAAAAAGCTTACGACAACACATATATACGAATTTTTTAGTTCACATAACAAACCTAATATATTGAAAAAGAAATATTTAAATAGAAATTACATCAAAGTTTATAATTGTATCAAGCGTTAATACATATACTGTACATAATTGTATATTATGTAAGGTATAAAAATACTTTACTTTTCAGACCATTATCAATTGATCTACGATTAAGAAATTTTAGCTTATTATTGATATTAAGATATCTGAATAAACAGTAATTCTAAATTTACTAAAAAACAAAATTAGAAATAAACTAAAAGACAAGGAAATGAAAGACAAATAATTATTGCATCGTCTCCTCTTTATTGATAAAAAATTAGTTTGTAAGACAATTCTTTACATGTCTTCATATTTTCATGACCAGATTCTTATTAGGAATTTCCTATTATTTTCTCTCGTCAACAGTGGCTAAAGATTTTCTACACATTCGCGGAATGTAACAGCTATTACAAACATGAAGACATCATAAATCGGAAAACATTGGAAAACTTTCGCAATCTTCTTTCTTACAAATATCCTTCCAATGTCCGACTGTTCACAGCCATCAAACATTTATTTGCACTTTTTTTAACCAGTTTAAATTAAACATTTTTTAATCTTTTTTATCTTCTATATACAATATATAATTGTAACATGCACTCTAGTTTTAGGTTCAAAAATTATTATGATGAACAAAATAATATTTATCTAATAACGCAATATATTAGAAGCTACTGACAATAAAGACTATGCTGACTACAAAATTAATGAACGTACGTGTACATTGATTTAGGCTATGGACTCGAAGTTTGATTATATATAAAACAAACTTTGGTCTAAAATTAAAACAAAACTTGTTTTTCTGTAACATCGCTTTTATGACCTTAAAACTAGTTCCTTATTTTATAACTATAATACTTTTTAAACATTTTTTCGAATAATTTATTAACTCTCAAACGTACATAAAAAAATACAATACAAAATAGACTTTGAGTAAAAAATATCTGAAAATTCTTTTCCAGTCAACTTTCAACTTTATTTTAATTTTAAACATCTTTCGCAACAGCTAATCTTGAAAAAAAATAATGAGCAAAATGGAGGCGAGGACCGATACTAGACAGTTTAAATTTCATTTACAAATCCTCAAGTTTATGTATATTATCTTTTGTACCAGTTCCTGTTATCGTTTAGTTATGGAAACGTATTACAGAACATACATATTTGACTTGAATGTAAAAGATGCATTCAAACTTCTCACTAGAAATAAAAATTTAAGTAAGCTAACAAAAAATCTAGTAAAAATAAGACCATCTTTCGAGCTAATACTTTTTATATGTTCTCATCTCCCCTCAACCTGTGAGACATTCTAATAAACTAAATTCTTAAAAACTATATATGAGATATTGATGAGAAAGAAATTATAGATTATGGTATGTTTCGATCACAGATTGTCGGCTGGCCATTGTCAGTACGGTACCGATAACATAAAAGTGTTAGCTCGGAAAGATCGTTAGTCTTATCAAGAGGCGCGACAGCGCCTCGAGGCAATTTTTATTACGAGAATATTACAAACGAGCATTAGTCAATAACTATTAAATAAAAAATAAATCTAGCATATAAAAACCATCATAAAACATATTTGTAAGATTCAAGGCACTGCCGCACTTAAATACAAAATACAATTTTTAAAAAGAACTGAAAATAAAGATAATCAAATTAATGATTAATTTATCATAACATAAATTAATTATAAATTAAATATAATAATTTAAAGTAGTATCTATATAAATAAATAGATAACGATTCTAATAATAAGAAGCCCAGTCGATGCTAATCTATTTTAACGCAAACGTCGCAGATGCGAACCGGTTCACTCCAACCACGGTGAGGTACAGGTTTGCGATGTGGAGAGCAATCCTGACAAACACCTCGACCACAGTCTCTGCAGTGATGAAGAAGCAGCTTTTCAGAGAAGGGTTTTGAACAAACACAGCAGTTCGTAATCTCCGAGTCTGGTACCCAGTAAGCTGGTCTGATTGTTTCTTTTATAAGCGTTGCAGGGTAAGAAAAGACAGTTGCAACTGTGCCGAGGGTAGAGACGAACTGTTCCGATGCTCTTCTCGCACTTATGTCGTGTCCAACCATGCGGTGGAACACTTCGGTGGAACGATCATTGAAACAGTTGTCACAAACTCTGACGGGTTCGTACCAGCTTTTCGAACGAACGGGCTTCCTCTTGGACGAACAGTCATCGCAAAAACCTTCGCCACAACCGCGACAATGGTGTTTTTTATCTGTTGGTTTAAATTCCACACGACAATTGTGGCAACATACTATTTCGTGGTTCGGACGCCAGTATGTAGGTGCTAATTGGTCGCTTATCCATTCGCTTATCATCTTCGTTGGTTGAATGGACACGCTCGAGACCGCCTCTGATATGTACGCGACACTGTCCACGACACGTTGCGCTGTGTTTTGAGCGGCTAAAACTGCATCAGTCTACAAGATTCAACAATTAAGTTAGACTTTAATCTTTTTATATTGATTTTAATAGTCCTATTAACGTAAAAAACTTTAATGCATCACTATCAATTTTTGAAAATAAATCATTTTTAACTTTAGTTATTTATAAATAAAGTTATAATTTTTTTTTGAAAACGGTAAAAAGTACAATAAGCTTATGAATAAAACAAATAGGATATGAAACATGAACAATTTCATAAATTTAATTTCAAATTATACTTGAATTTAATTCAAATAATTAGATTTAGATTTTTATCAACAGAAAAATTATTGAAAAAATCGTTAATTTATTAATTTGATTTTTATATTTTGTACACATCAAATAGGGCTTAATTTGCTAAATAAAAGATTTTTGAAAAAGCTCAAAAGATAATCTTACCATTTGCCAAACATGTTTAATCTCTTTGTGCACTGCGCTATCTTCTGGATCCTTGTTACCGTACCAATGTTTTCTGCTGCGGTAAATTTCTCCACACCGTGGGCACTCAATCACAGAACCCATCCAAGCATATTTTGCTAAGCCCAACCAATTGTCATTTTGAGTCAGGTACTGACTCGTGACTTCGATTTCATTGCCATTTTGGTAACAGGCTTTGCAAAACGATACTAGGTTATCAAATTGATGTTGATATCTGCATCTGTAATAATTATTGTTTAGATTTATACCCATTTTATTATCTAAAGTTATGTTGCAAGAAATTGTAATTATTACTTTGCACTGCTTGAATGTGGTATTCCAGTGCTACTATGGCCCCCACTTTCTTGACACCTGGCTCCACAACTATGACATACCTGAGAGCATGTGAAATATTCGTCGGAATATAGTAATGGTGTTTTTGCACCAGAATCAATTTTACCGGAAAATCTTTCATTAAAAATTCGCAATATTTTGTAAATTATCTGTGGTTCTCTAGGCGATCTTACAGTTGTGTTCCTCAGTTCGAGCTTAATGCATTCTTTGAGCGAATTAAAATTAGTTGGAGAATTTGTCGTTTTGATGCCAACGTACTTAATGGAACTAAAGGCGTCTATTTGAAGCCTTACGTCAGCAAAAAGACTTCTAATGTCATCTTCTGGGCTGCTATTTTTCCCTGTAAACATTACAGATAATAATATATTTGAAATCATTATTCTATACATACTTTGTTTAAAGTCATAATTTGCGCTGTGCGTTATTCTACAAATTATAACTTATCAACAATATCTGTTTATACAAGTTTATTTGCAACTTACCCATTTGAAGAGGTGCTGTGTTTTGTGTCTCATGAAATATAATAACCGATGGTCCGAGTGACGCTGCACTGGATATTCCCTCTTTCATTGCAATATTGTGCAGGGCTTTATTAAAATATAGATTATAGGCTTTTGACGCCGAGGCTAAGAATATAAACATATCCTTATATAGTCTATCAGATCTTAATCTATATATAACGATATCTGAGATCGCCAGAACTTTCAGTAGAAGTCGCATTCTGGCATTTTCATCATTACTGATCCCTAGGAAGCCCTCTGTGTCAAGCACAATAGCCTTCATTTGGGGATCATAGGCTGCCCAGACTCCTAAGGTACAAGATGTCCATGATGAGGTGGAGGTCTGGAAAACTTCATAACCCTTGAAGAAAGTGTGATTAAGGGTATGACTTTTTCCAACACCTGTGTTTCCGAATATGGAAACCACCTTTACTCTCACTTGACTTCTTTGACACCCTAATTTGCTCAGAAACTTTTCAGCAGACTCGACCTGAAAGTTGTAATTTTTTTGCATTAGTATATAAATATACATTAAATTAGTATATTATGCATCTAGAGATGCGAAGAATTGGCAAGCTTATAGCTCATGTAAATTGACATCCGAGCTGAAGGCGAGGCGGCAAGTTTACACCTCGAGTGCGATCGCCGTGCACGAGGGCCGACTACTCTGCCGGCCCGAGTGCTGCGCGATCGCGCTATATCGTAGAACTCTTACGCCCGAAATAGCGTATTATGTCCGCATTAGGCGAAAAATTCAATTTTAGTTTGTTTTGCAGAAAGGCGACAAATCGAATTTTACTTATGTGTGTATCAAAATATTGTTTTATTTATATTAAAAATTCATACCTTTAGATGTTCGTTATTATCAATCAACAAAAATCCGGGATATTGTATATTATTCTGATCAATTAGCGATGAGCCCACTCCATGTAGGGATACGTTGCCTTGGAATGATGAGCAACTTGAAAAAGAACCATCCATGCTATATGCATAAGACCCATCCATGCTCTGCATGATTGCAGAACTGAATTGTTCTTCTGACTGCTCCTTTAATGATCCCATCTTGTGAAGTGTGCTCATCTAAATTGATGTATATTTTTCTGTAAAAATATTTTATTTTAATATACCAGTAATTATGCAATAATAATTATAAGAATAATATATACATATTATTCTTCACGAAATTCTGGGAGCAAGTTACAAGACTTCTTATTTAAATAAATTGAAGCTGATAATTTTGTTCTGTTTCACTGTGCATTATTAAAAAAATGTTATTGAATTTGAATAACAGAAAACCTTGTTTTATTTTAAAACTTTTGTCCATCATCGTCGACCTCTTCAGGCATTTTATGGTAAAATTATTACCGAATATTTTTTTCGGAAAAAATATATTAGTGTTAAATCCTTCGTATTTCGCGTATTTAAGGAGGTTCGATACCGAAATCAAAATGTTTAGAAATTTCTGAAAACTATTTCAACCTAATAGTATATACGTAAAACGATTACTGTAAAATTTTTAGAGCGATTGACAATATAGTTTTGGAGATAATCGATGTTAAAATCATGATTTTATACACGGGATCTTATGGGAGGGAGAGGTTATCGGGCCTTTGATTATTTAAATCAATTGTAAATAATGGTTAAAGAAAGTTAAAAAAACTACAGTTTAATAAAAAAACAATCAAAGAACAAAAGTGCATCAGGATCTTGATCGTTTACAATCCCGTTTCACAGAAACAAACAAAAGTATGAACAAAACGTCGAGTTCGTGGGCTGCGGTGGGGGCGCGTGGTAAGCGTGACGCCGCTCGCGGGGGAGAGGGGACCCTCTTTCCTCGCCCCGCACGAGAGATCTATCGAATCTCCTTAAAATAGGCAACCGTTTAGTATTGCATGGTGTTTTTGAAAACTACTATACCAACCTCTGAAGTTTGCCCGCGAGTAAGCGCATGGAAAAAACTACTCACTTTTACGTATTATTTTTTGATCTTATTTAAAATATATTTTTTATTTTAAATTGTTTTTATTATTAATTTTGTTTTATAATAAATTTGTTTTTATTATTAAAACAAATAAATTCTTTATTAAAAATTTTGCAATTTAATAATTTTGAATACTGCACGTGGTTATTTATATTTCATCAATTCTTTTATGCAGACTAAATTCTCCCTAATTTGAGTGCATAAAATTCAGTTTCTAATTATTTAAAACAATTTAAAAAATTCGAAAATATAACACTATCTTTTATTTATTTCGAAGTAAATAGAGAACATTCATCTAATTATAATTTATTAATTTATTCTCAAATATCCCTCAACTCATTATATCACTCTTATCTTAACAAAAGCTGTCTTTTTTTTATTAAACAAAAATACAATTCATTTATATTTACGAATGACACGTATTATTTTAAAATGCAGTAACAAACTAGACGCGCACAATTCCTCTCTCAGCTATGCAGCTGAACTCCTAAAGTTGTCAAAAATGTCTACCCCACGCGCACAAGATACAACGCAGTTTCACTTCGACGGAAAATATACAAACTAGTCCCAAAACCAAGTTTGACAGATTATATACACGCGCTTACTAATTATCGGCACAGCTGAGCGAGGGGGAGGTGGGAGGCAGCGAGCGCAGATTCGCGATAATGAACACGAAGAGGAACACAAAAACAAGAGCGAGAAAATAGACGAAAATGAGAGCGTAGGAAAACTGACACTCACCTCTCGGCAGTCGGCGACAGAAAAACAAGCCTGTAAGGCCTGCGAGCGTCGGAGGGTCCGACCGACGGACCGCAGCGGCCTCATCGTACGCCATTGAAGGCCGCCTGCTGAGTTCATACCTGCTTGTTCAGCAACTCAGCGGCACATCTGTCTGCTAAGCCGAGTCTGCCTGACTAATCTAATGTTAACCTCCCAATAGACCAGCTGACTTGCTTGTGCCTACCCATTGTTTCTCCCTCCTTGTTTTCGCTGACGGTAATGCGCAGTACACACTTTGTTTACATTATATAGCTGATAAAATGATCAAAACAGCAAGAGATTGGCTGATTAGCCGATTGTTGGCGCCTTGACGGTAATGGAAGGTTGGCAGTACTGGTTTTTAACGTCCCTGTAGATTTGAAATCGAAGAGAAAGCGAAAGACGAAGAAACTCCGCAGATTGAATATACACAAGCACAGTAGAACACTAAAATTGTAAAATGGTTTTACAGATAAGATTTCCAAGTTCGAAGAAAATAATAATACATACATTTATCTGTGCAATACAAAATTAAGATATGTCATGCATTATCTCTTAGAAAAGTAAATAAAATTTAAATAAAAAAACATGGAAAAGTTATTTAGTTATTTTTGTCGAAAACGATATATGGTGTGCTTTACTTGCACTATAACTAGTAGTGTAGCACAGTGATTTGCAAAGGGGGATTACAGAACAGAGAAGAAAAATTGCTTGAAGCTTTAAAATGTTGTTTAATATTTTGCATAGATATCTTTTTTAACTCGAATACCATTTCTTTTTATCTGCAATATGACATGTACGTTTCTAAACGTACATGCCATATGACGTGCGTTTTCCAAAACTTTTCGCTTCCAGGAAAAATAGCGTCGGTCCCTTTTCGGAAATCTCTGCCTACGACTTTGGGACCAGACAAAGGTCTAAAAAAAGTGGGCAGCTGCGTCAGTGGAAAATTTTAGCAGATATCCACAAATGCCCTTACACTGTGTAATTTATTTATTCTACAAGCTATCAAAAATTCTTTTATTTAAGATTTTTTTAGGTTTACAAAATAAATGTTAAAAAAAAGTTTTATATGCATATTATAAGAGCAAATTCAGATTGTAATATAAATTATTGCAACAATAAAAAATGTTATTATATTATAAAAATCGAAGGTGCATTATATTAAATTTGGATGAAAACAAGCAAGCGCACAAAGTTGGAAAAATCTTTTGTCTATGCATTTCTTATCGCATCCCAAAAGTTTTTGTGGATAGATAAGACAAGAACCGAAAAACACCTCGTAATTTATCCGATAGATTATTTTATGATCATTTTTATCTTTATTTGAACATTAACTTTAAATTTTGAATTTGAATTTATAATTCTCGAAAATCATTAATTAAAAATCGATAATCAAATCCGTAAATTCTCTTCAATCTTCCTCAATTAATGACAGGAGGAATGACACATGTACGATTGCGCACAGTAGAGTTTACCCTGCACTTGAGAGTAGGATTCGAATGTCAGCTGACGTAAAGTGTTGAACGTCTCATGACTACTCGAAACTCGACGAACAAATCGATTCGAGTTTCGAGACCTCGTTCGATACACACGTGCGCATATGCAGAACTGCAAAACTATCATCAGAGGGCCGCGCAACAATTGCTCGAGAGGGGGAGACCTCGTGATTATATTCTGGAGCGCGTGGTGACGTCAGAACATGGCTGCGCGATCAGCTGGGTGTTGTGTGGAGTGTGCTTGAGTCTTGAAATGCTCGTCTTTAGAAAATCAACTGAGGACAACGTTTGCATTTCACTGCAGGTAAGTCGCTCGCTGATTCTAACCTTTGCTTCAGTCAGAGTTTCCTCGGCAATTGTTTCTTCGTCGAGATATCGTGCTCGGAAAAGTGGAAAAAATGCAGGGGAAAACGCACGCGAAAGAAAAACGCGAGTGCATGTGTGTACAACTCACGGTAGCGACGACGCAGTAATGGCTCGTGCATTTTCGTCTACTTTTTCACATCGAACGCTCTTTTTATTAAAGAACGAACGTTTTCGAAAATTTTAAATACGAAATAATTCTTTCCTGCCTTCGCGGATAACGATTTTTACAAAAGTCGCGTCACGCCGCAACTCTAACCCCATTGTACCGAATCGAACGCGTCCTCCACGCTGACGTTTTACGCAGCTCAAATATGTCAATAAACTGCGGTAAATCAATCTTGAAAAATCGTAAATAATGAATCCGTCAGTAATCGAATCGGCTGTCGAACCGCTTTGCATCAACCATGTTGATATCGTGTGCAAGTGATTCCGTGGCCATTTTTCGTAGGCCCTGCACGCGCTCTCTCCTCGCGCATATTTCGTAATCGCTTGTCGCCGCGACTCTTCGGTGATCTTCAGTAACTTCACGCGCAGGACAATCCTCCTTTCGCCCGAATACAGCAGGGTTTCTCAGCTAATAGTGGCGTGGATTGCCGAATGATTTGACGGTTTCGAATGCATTTCGGTCGGCACACGTGTAGCCCTTGCAACGAGTGCAGTCGAAGAGTGATGTAAATAAGGGCTTTTTTTTTAAAGAGAAATCGCGAGCCGTGCGTTTATTTACACGCGCTGTGTGTTGCCTTTATGTAATAGTCACAGACCGCAGCAGCGCGGAGGTGCTTCGCTTTGCTTATGCTACATAGAGATACGCTGGGCTGTAGCAGACGACACGTGCCGTCGACAATTTCGAGAAAACTGCTGTTGTCTCCTGCGGCTTTATGTTATCAAAAAAAGAATGCTACCACATCTTTTGAGAGAAAAACCAATTCACCGTTGATGCTCTGTGCTCTTCATTTTCGGTTTAGCGTTCGATTGATGGATGCGATTTTAAAATAATTTTTTTTTTAAGGAAGCGTTTGACAGTATTTTTACATTGTTAGGCGAGATTTTTATGGGGGCATCGTATAATTAGACGCTTAATGTAAAACTGCTGCAATTTTTCCAAAGGTAAGAAGAAAATGTACTGCATTGAAATATTCTTTTAACAAATAAAATTGTTGCTTTGAGGTTAGGACCGCCGTAGGCCCATAAAAAGACGACCGATCACGCCTTTTTTAACGTCGCTATCAAGAGCATATTTTTGTTGATCTAGAAACATTCGAACAAAAAGTTGAGGAAGTCGTCAATAAGAAAAAAAGTAAAAACCGTGTGCAGTGCAGCGGACTTCCTCGAGGCCATAAATACAATAGGTTTCGTGCATCGTGAAACCAGAGTCGAAGGGTCGCGAGGGCAACAACGAGGATAAATCGTAAAGTATATACACATGCACACGTCGGGATTTGAGCGACGCCATTTTGTTGCTTTTAAAGGGGGGCCGGATAAACAAGCGACTGTCGTCGAAATAAATTCTCAGATGACGATGGCGCATGCGTTGCACCCGGCGATGCGACACCAATTTTGGACAGGGCGCGTGATTTAAATCTGTTAAAGAGACATATTTTTTTTAAAATAGTTGTTCATTTTTATTTGGTTATTACAACTGTGAATTGTTTTGATTTGTATTGTTAAATATTTTTTATTTCAAAGTAATTTTTTTTAAATAAATTAAATTGGATAAAAAAAATTCGATAATTTTTTTAAAGAATTAAAATTATAAGTGTAAGGTTCCTTTGGATTTATTTCAAACTTATGCATTTCATTGTTAAATAAAAATAGAAAACTCAATTTAATACTAAAATCATGCAACTATCTACAAGACGCCTTTGTTCAAGTCCTTATTATTGATTCTTATTCAGAATTTTCTTTGATTTTTAAAAAAAATTCAAAGCAGAAGCTGCAAATTCATACATCAAATATGAATAACTGGCGTAAAAAGAGGGATGGAAAAAATCTAAAAGTAAAGGGTTTGCATTTAAAAATCAAAATGAATTTTTGAAGGTCTCTGGGGAAAGTTGTCCCTTGTTGTTCTTCTGTTTACTTCTACTTCCTCGACTTTCTCTTGCAAAATACATGATTTTAAAATGTCAAATACAACAAATTCAAATTTCAAACATAGATATTTAAAAAAATTATGGATATTCACACATATTTAATATTTAGAGTATTTTGCAAACTGAAAAATTTACAATACTGAAATTAAGAAATACAAAAATAAAATCCATAGACTCGTTAAACATTTTTAAAATCAGATAAAAAAAAGATTAAATCACAGCAATTAATAACAAATAAAGAATGGAGTCAAGACTAGACGTCAAATCAATATTCATTACGCTCTCAAGAACCTAATATACTTTATTGACAGTTTACATAACTCTGCAGTAAAAAAAATTATGTTTACGGAGATACGCCACCGTACGCCACCATATTGGTACTTTCCCGAACACGTGACAGGAAAGTTTCTCTCTCACTCTTTTCTCGCCTTTAATTAAGCAATCGTAAACAATTCGCAGTCAGTACTGCTTTGTTTATGTTTTCATTTTCCACGGTAAATGCACTTTAACTGATGCGCCTATATCTAACATTTAATATCTGCGTTTATGAATCATACCGCGAATTTATTAACATTCGCGCTTCTCGTAGATCTTGAGAAGTTACTTGTATGGGGTGTACGGGGCAAAATGACTAGAATGAAAATTCTTTTGAGAAATTACATACTTTAACTAAAATAAAAACAGAGGACTTCTATATTGAGGGAATCCATATTTAGGAAGTCTACAGTTTTAAAATTGTTACCACACTACTCTTCGATGTTGCTTAACGATATTACGCGGTAATATATTTTTTTTGTAATTAGAAAAATTAAACTCGGTTTTCTCTTGAAAAAATAAGATTAATACCTTTTTTTTTAAATTAAAAATTTATTAAAAAAAGTAACTAAAGACAGAAAACAAGACTAAAAATTCTACACCTTAAAACTTTCTTCAATCATTTTAAGGCATCAAAACAACCAAAAGTTTACCCAATTCTTTTCTACTCTCACGTTACCTCGTCCCTCGTCTCTTTGTCGTCTCCTTCCCCCAAAGTATAAGTTCGTAAAAGAATAAAAAGTGCATAAGAAAACGGTTTGGCTCGATGCGTCCATGATGCCTCGGCACTCCCCTACTCCCAGTTCTGGCAGTGCGTGTTGCCGAGGAAACGCGTTGCTTGGCAACAGCATCAGCGCCGCTGTATGGCTGTCGGCCTCCCTCGTTTACACGCACACACACGTGCACGCTTCTCTTTCGGGTTTAGCTTTATAGCTGCGTCCGCGAGAGGGAGGCAGAAAGCACGCACTTTATGTATACTAACGCTGCGAGCTACCTTTTTCATTATATTATATGCGCACGAGCACCGTAAGTTTGGAGCTGCCGCTGTTGTGATTGTTGTTGTTGTTATTTTTGTTTAACATTGCTGGGTAACAGTGTATGTATATTATTTGGAGTTTCACTATGTGATTTGGACTAGTTTTTTGCGTGATTCTTTTAGAACGGATTGTTTACTTAGTGAGTGATGGTGTGGCTTCACAATGTGGCGTTATCGTTGTTTACTTATTTTTAAGAATTTCGGATTATTTGTTTCCGATGGTTAAATAGTTCGTCGCAAAGAATGAGAATGTTTTTTAGGTGCGTTTCGTATAAATATATCGAGAATAATTAATTTATTACGGGAAAAAGGTTCCATAGGAATGCGCGCATTTATAGGTTATGTAAGTGATGGAATGTTAGCTTCTTTATTCAAATCGTAAGCATTTCTTGCTTTGACCGCAATAGTTTTTCTTATTTAATTTACAAAGTTTTTGCAAACTATAATTTTTACTTTTTAATAATTAATAATAATAATATTATTATTATTTACATTTTTATGAAATATTAATTTTATTTATTTCGAAGATTCCGATGCTATTGGAATGTTATTCGAACGCTATTCATTCGTATTGAAAAGCATCATTTGTACAATAGGTTATGTAAATGCGCGTCATGTAAAGTAGGGCATGTGCAAGACAGTTTCAACTTAAAAATGGTTGGATCGAAACTCTTTTCGTATACACAATCACCTCTAATCGTCGATAAAAAAAAGTCATTTATTTTAAATTATTAAAATAAAGTAGATTTTATGCGCAATTGGTTTTAAACTAATTATTCAAATTTAATAATTGAAAAATTCGACTTCGATCAGTATTTAAAAAAAAAGCAAAGCGAGCGAAGTGTTTCCTTATCGTTTTAAAGGAAAATTTAATGTTCTCTTTACCGCGTGTAGACAGAAAGCGTATTCCATAACACACAAGTATAGCAGCGCCGACCGGCCGCCCGATATTCCAAGTTTCGGTCGCACTTGCTTCACTCTTTTTGCACTGTCTCTCCATCCTTGTTTCGCGGTGTCGACGAACTCGAAAATCTGCGATCTCTCGATTCATTTTCGAACCACTCCCCTGCTGGCTTCTTATTGTTTTCGTCCGTTTTCTCGTTAAATTAACGTGTTCCGCACTCTGATATTTTAAAATTGATTTTGAAATTTTGAAAATTGAGCAGTTTACTATTAACGCTCGTAGAGAAAAAACGCGAAAATTTTATTTGACGGATCAATTAAATAAATGTTGACGACTTTCGAAATCGGTGAATTTGTATTCGTAAAAAAGTGCTGTCAGCGTTCCTTTCCTTTCCTAGCGTTGAAAACACGGTCGACGTGCGCGTACTATTTTCGGAAAGGAATCACACCGCGAGTTCCTTCCTTGTATTTTACGGTGGCCACTGAGATAGGAAATGTTGAAAATAGGCTTGAAGATGAAATCTTCTTTTACAGAAAATAGCTACTTCCGATTCGGCTCTTACGGAAGTGATAAATCAAACTGTAGATTTCTTTATATCGTTTAATTTTAACCTTTTATTAGAATTTAATTTTCTAAATAATTCAATGGATTACTTCGTGTCATTTAATTACGTAATCAAAGGTTTTTTGAATATTTATCTTTTTATATTCTATATGAAGACAGAATAAATATAATTTATGTTGCTTGAATAAATTGTTACCAAAATTTATACTTTATTAATTTTTTACTAAACTAATAATAAAATTTTTAATTTTATTTGAAATTTTATTGTTAAAATAATTTTCTGACTCACTTGTTGTCTCCACCTAATCACACCCCAAATTTCTATCTATAATGGAAAGCAATCTCAACTTAATAACTGAATAACAATAAAATTTTTCAGTGATTAAAAAACAATAGTGAAGAAATAAATAAAAATGGCACCAGACAGGCCGGACGCATCAGACGTGGAGACCGGCGGTGGTGGTGGATTGGCCGGTCCAGTGGTGACACGGGCTTTCGGCTACTGCGAGTCGTTCAACGCCAAAGATGACGACAACCACGGCCACGTACAGTTCGTCGAGGAGACGCAGGTTAGCAGCGACGAGATAGTCATCGAGGAGGAGGAGATTCCCATGATCAAGAGCGAGCCGGGCGACGACAAGAGCAGCAGTCAGTCCGACGACGATCTGACCTCCCTCAGCTGGCTGCACCAGCAGAACCTCCTGAAGGACTTGGATATCACCGAGCATCCGGTCAAGATCGAGAAGGAGGAGAATATTTTGAATAATAATGTCGGCGAGGACAGTCTCGATGTCTCGGAGAATACTAACTCGGTGTCCAGTTTGGATGAGAGCTATTCACCTGGTAATTTATGTTTTGATTTCGTTTCGTTTTTGTGTAATACTTTTTTCATAACAATAGGTTATAAAGAATAGTTTTAAACTATTAAAAAAGATTTTGGGCGCAAAACTGAAACGTGATTAATGACAGTATAATTTTTCAAGTTTTTCAAATTTAATCAAATATGTAGACTGAAATATCAATTTAAAGCGTCTCCTCTATAATCGCAAAAAAAAAACTGCAAAACAGATAAATGTACGAAAAGAACATAAAAAAGTAAAAAACATACTAGAAGGTACTTATAATTATTAATTATTTTATTGTACTTTTTAAAACTAAAATTCTATATTATTCTGATATTATTTGACTATGTTTATTTTTTTAAACTTTTTTAAAAATTTTTTAAATTGTTAACGTATTAAACTTAATATCTAAAAATACTGTCATTTATATTGTAAATTATTATATTGTAAATTTCCTGTCAACAAATGGTTAATATGTAAATTTATTTAAATTTATTTAAAATCTTTTAATAATAAATATTCAGAAAAATAATTTATGCAGCAATAACAGATTTACTAAAATTTCTTGATACAATAAATAGAGAGTAACGGAAAGGCCAGCAGCGTCGGATCTACAGGAATGCTGAACTACCACGACGTCGTGATCAACGGGAAGTCACCACCGAAGAATCCTCCAGAGGGCTCCAAGTCACCAAACGGTACACCACAATCTAACCAACATTCACTAATATTAATTACAATAATAGTTACGGCAACGACATTTTCAATCTTCCAGTTCCCAATCGGAACAAGCATCCGACCCACATACCGTACGACCCGTACCTGCATAAGAACAGCAAGCCGCCGTACTCGTTCTCCTGCCTGATCTTCATGGCTATCGAGGACAGTCCTGTGAAAGCGCTCCCGGTCAAGGAGGTCTACGCTTGGATCCTCGAACACTTCCCTTACTTCCGGAACGCGCCCACTGGCTGGAAAAACTCCGTCAGGCACAACCTCAGCCTTAACAAGTGTTTCCGCAAAGTCGAGAAGTCACCAGTGAGTTATTCTCGAGACGCGGTCCTATATGTATGTTTTTTTTTAACAATTCTTTTTTAATAATTGAGGGTTGAGCGAGGTACCGGATAACTGTTTTACTTAACTGACTTCACTAAGGCAATTCATGATATCAATCACATTTAACAAATGTCAGTAAGTGCAATAACGTACTTACCGAAAAAATTGCTATTTGTATGCGATACTACTTTGATGCTTATGTTTGCATGCTGTTTTTTTAAATGCTTAATAAACAATTTTATTAACAAGTAAATTTAATTATTAAACTAAAATAAAGTTTATATTTTTGAATATTGAAACTATTATTCATAATAATGTTCAATATGTTAATGCTTTATTAAAGTATTATCGTGAATTAATAGCAATTTGTGCTTTGTTTTGAGTGGCTGAATTCCTGCGTAAAGGCAGGATCATTATAGATGCTTTAAATTTTACCATTAGCTAAACCATATATTTTTTATTTTTTTAAATCAAATAATTAACAATGAAATAAATATATTAAAATAAAACACTGCACGTGGAATAACTTCTGGTAAAACTTTAAATGTTGGTAAAATAGAAACCGGTCATCCATTAAACACACCCTAAACATAAGGCATTTTTGTCCTTGATACGCTTAGTAATAAAACTGTTTTATATTTTAGAATCTAGGCAAAGGTTCGTTGTGGATGGTAGATTCACAATACCGGCCAAATTTACTACAAGCTCTTTCACGTTCACCTTTTCCTCCACCGACATCTACGAATCTTTCTACGCCTGAAAAAAGTTCACGCAAAGGAGGAAACAACAGGCTGCCGGATCCGGTACTCTTTCCTTACTTGTCAAAGAGACTCGCCTCAAGTAACATTGGAGAGAATTCGGAAGCAGAGTTTGACAGTGACGTAGACGCTGCTGCCGCCGCTATGTTGTCCTTCAAGCATGGACCTATCATTCTTAATCATAACAAAGGTTGATCGAACTAGTTGATTGATGAAATGTTTTTATTTTGCATTATAAGGGATACAAGATACCGAAATTACATGTTTCCAAATTGTCCAATCTCATTTTCAAATCTGACATAACTTTATTTACTGCACTTTCTATTTATTTACATACTTTATTAACTAAAATAATTTTTTTTAATTAAATGCCTGTAAAAACAAGATTATATTTATAATTTGGAAAATGGCAATTTCGGTAACTATTTGTAAATAATATACCCTTTAACGTACATTTAATGGAATTATGTGTTAATGAAACATTTTTTCAGGAGCAGCAGGAGATCGGAATAGACGAAAAGATACAGGAAGAATGGTTCCAGTCATAACAAGAAGCTCTACTGAAGATCACACTTATAGTTTAATTACGTCAGTACGTTTAGAAAGGTATGTACTTTAACTACAATTTTTTACTTTAAATTTTTATCACAATGTGGTTTACACAAAATAGTACTTAATAAACTTTAAAATATTAATGAAATAAATTAATCCAAACAATATAGTCAATAAATTGCAACTAATATTTTTAATATAATTTTTAAATAAAGTTAAAGACTGAATCGCCATAAATGGAAAGTCATAGTTCTTTAATTTTTTTTAAATTACAAAATCAAGAAAAGACCAACTACAGGTTACCTCTTTATCGATATTCGTTTTTCGAGAATTGTAGAATATTTCGTAGTCTATTTTATTTCTTACATTTCATACTTTTAAGCATAAAATTTATGCTCAGTAAATATTATTATTAGTTAATGTTTTTGAAAATACAATAAAATGCTGGTATGTATTAGGCGGTGTCCCGAAGAACTTGCAGATGTAGATGAGCAGCGTAAAATTGCTGAGGGCGCTGATGCGTTGTTAAATCTTGCTGGCGTCGATACATCTCTCCGTGATCCTCTAGCTCCGGACGAAGATGAAGAAGAGGAGGAAGAAGAAGAAGACGAAGAAGAAGATCTAGCAACTAGCGTTTTTGGTTCAAATAAGAAAGTACCTCGCTACATACCCGGTAGCGATCCACTAGAAATTCGACCGCTCACAAACACGAAACGACGTATGACCGACAATGAGCCTGACAAGAGGCGTACCAAACGCCCATGGAACGCGTGGAATGAAAATGGCAGGTATTGGAAGCAAGTGCGAGGATAATTCCGAGAGAAGTGGACTATTTAACAAAAGTAAGGTGCGACCTAGAATAAGAAATGGGGTCATACAAAAATATACCAAAGTCCGAAGCAGACGTTTTCTAGCAGGACAAGATCATGTGACCCTTGGTTAGGAGATTACATTGAAAATTGACGAAAATCGTTGAAATCTAGGTTGATTACTATTCTAATAAGTTTAGAGGTTTTATATAAGTATTGATACAAATATTTAAAAAGGTATGCCAGTAATATGAAACGTTCATTTTTTTAAAATCATATTTTTCATATCAATGATAATACCTCCGTTTACTTTGATAAATCCTAACAGTAAAAATTAATATCAAACATTTTTTATTACTTTATTGAAGAAAATATATATTTATAAATATATAAACAGTATACAGATGTATAATTATAGGAAGAAAGTGTAAAAGAGAATAAGTAATTAATTTATTTCAATGTTTATTAAATGTAGTTAACTTGTATTAACTCTATCAAAAATTATGAACCGTTTGGTTTTCAATTAAATTTTCTAACCAATAGGGTGTACTAACAAGCGTATTTTAAAAGAGTATGTGTGGATGTTCCCATGTTTATTTCTTTTTTTTAATATTTATATAGATATGCTATTTCTTTCCTCTGACGTGTACTTCAATTGGCCTTTTTTCGTTTCAAATAGATACTCGAAGGCACTGGTACTATATGATCGAATATCTATTTAAACACGAACGAAGGCCAATTGAAGTTCTCGCCGGAGGGAACGAATGGTATATATTATTGAATATCGGAGTTGATAGTGCCTAAGAAAATGAGGGAAATATGTTTCTTTAGCAAGATAAAAAATATAATTCATATTATTGGGACTTATAGAATCCCACAGGTTAATTTACTACAATGCTGTTCTTTTTTCACTCACGGCGTTTATGACATTCGGGTTCCATAAAAGGATGGTCATTTTTTATTTTACTAAAGAAACAGATTCCCTTCTTTTTCTTGGGCTCCATTAACTCTAATATTCAATACAATATATACATGTATATAACATCTACATATGTTGGCAGTTGCTTAGGGTCCGAAACTCGTGTAATGTCAAAAATAAATCAGTAGCACTAACTTTCAAGCAATAATAGAAAGGTAAAAAGGTGATGAATACAGTCTATAAATCTATAAATATATACATTTACATACAAATATAAGCTACATTGACATAAAAAGGAAAAATATAGATGTATATACTATAGAAATATGGACTATAGTAGTTATTGCCAACTGCGATTTCAAAAAGTAAGACAAAACAAAACTAATTATACAAGAAGATAAACAAAATACAGGCAGACTTTTAGCAAAACGTTGCAAGCGGTCGTATATAAGATATTGATTCATATAGAGAGTTTAAATAACAATAACAGATCTTTATTAGACATTTTCTTGTAGATATTGTATAGAGATAATGGAGGAAAACTGATAATTATTCATTAGAAAAGTTTATAATATATTTAAAAAGAGTATACATATTATATATTATAAATATAAAAGTTCATAACACACCCATACATACATACATATATATATATATATATAAATAATAGGATGCATGAATGAGAGAATATGCCGAGCTTGTCTCATCAGTAAACTTACTTGTTTCATTACGGTTGTTCTAACCATTTGTTTATCTTTTTTTTTATAAAAAGCATGAAATAATGAACAAAAGAAAGAAATTCTATATACAAAAAATACGTATCTATCTTATCAACGTAGGAACTATGCAATTTTTAATTTGTCAGTTTTTGTTTATGAATTATCTTTTGCGATTTTTATGACAATTTTACACATTTTACACGATATTTTCTCAAAGTAAAGAAGATAATAAAGCCAGATCCTCCTTATTCAGAGCATCTGCGTGTCAGAAAATGATTCACCATCTTTGAATATATATACATATATTAAAGAAAAGAAGTTTAAAGAAACTGTGAAAAAGTGCTTAGTACATCATCATTTACATCTATATATAACCAATGCTAAAGTGTGTAAAATGTACGATTCTTATGTGCACAAACCAACCCAATAACGTGCTGTTTCCAAGACGTTATGATGGTCATTTTCTGAACGCAATTGTTTAGTAGAAGTTTAATACTAATAATTTTTTGAAACATAAAGAAGTTCATCTTAAATTTTTCTAAAACTTAAAATTATTATACGTTTTCATTTCAAAAGCTAATAATGATTTAGTTTTCCGAGTGTTGGTCACAAATATCTAAAAAAAAAAAAAAAAAACCGCGTATACAATATTAACGCATATTTATAAGCAGTGCCTATGAGGTCGTGTTTTACTTTTATAATTCATGAGTGCCTACAAATTGCAATAATCGAAAAACGGTTTCGTAAGGATTAAGATTAAGTAATGCCTCAGACACCGACCTTGGTAACCGAAATAATTGATAAAGTTATTATAAAAAAATGTTTACTAATTCGGTCATATCAACAAGTCTTGATCATTTACTTTCTACATTTGTCGGTGAAAATCAAAACTTTATACTATAGATGTGCATTAGATCTAATTTATTTGTTTTTAGCTGATACATCAATCACTGGTTTATCTAATGTCAATAATGTACTTGATTTCCAAAAATCGAAATAGTTACCAAAATTGAGACATGCTCGGCATCAATATGCGCCATGCGAACAATAAGATACAAAAAAAGGAAAAAAGACGTGTAAAATACATATTCAGCACGGAGAGTATATGTGCATTGGGCACGAAAGCATCTGTTAATAAAATCAAGTGTTTCTCGCCTTTTTCTACTCTAAATGTAGCTTTTTGAGAAATCAGTTTTCGATCAAGGGTTGTATATAAAAAGATTTGAAAAGGAGAAAAACGAGATCCCTATAAAAAATATAGAATTGCAAATTGTGTGCGTTGATTTTGGACATAAGTTTTTTCGTTTTCGAAAAACTTCTTTATATATTTGTAAACGTTTATAGGTCGAACCAATTTCTTCATTACTAATTTATTTGTTGAAACTGATTCACTTATTTTATCGTAATCAACATTAAAACCTTAACCCTCTTTAGCACAAGGACGAGTTATTTCGTCTTGAAATGCACGTGTTTCCCATATATATTATATATATATCAAATGTGCAAGAGGCTTAAAGTATTGTTAATAATTGAAAAGATTTAATTGGTTGTACAGTAAATTATTCTATATATCTTTTTATGTAACAAATGTACTCGCGAGAATAGAAGTTAAATTTGGCTATCATACTTACAAATTTTTTTATTCTTTTATTACTTTTTTAGATTAATATCGAATTTAGTATTTGTGTAAATACGAATTGTAAACTATCAAAGCTTATACTGAAAAATTGTTGATTTTACTTTTGATAGACTTTTTTTTAAATTAGTCAAAGTAATCAAAACAATCGTAAAAATCATAAAATTTAAAAGTAAAGAATTGATTGAAAACGTAAGTGCTTATGTAATGAAGTTGAAGCGCGAATGTGCAAAGAGAAGAATTCGAAGTATATTTTTATTACAGGGCCCCTGCCCGCGTGATAATAACTCTTCCTAATAGATTCTCACAGTCACAATTTACTCATAAACAATGATCGTGGTCCATAGTATATTATTTGTTCTTTCTTGTTTTTTTCCTTTTTTACGTGTATTTCGACACTGTTAGTCTCTCACGCATAACAATCATGCAGCGCACCCTGAACATTGCGCAATTATTTTTTTTTAACTCTTTCTCTTACCCGTGAATCGCTGCTTGTTAAAAGGTGTATGTTAAACTCGATTTAATCGGATAATGGTATGATATAAATTTTTATGTAGTGTAACTGTAAAAACGCGTTGCCTGAAAATTATTCAAAATTTTCAACTTTTTAATGTTAATGAACTTTTTAATGTTAATACTTAAGTTACTAAGTTAAAAGCTGTATTTAAGAATATTATATTTTTATGTATAAAATATTTTTTTCAAAAAAATAAATTAAAAAATTTTGAATAAAAAATTAAAGGCTTAAATTATTAAAAACCTGCAAAGTTATATTAGATTTAAGAAAAATTGTTTCGTGATTCATAAGAACTTGATCTTACCAGCGTTTTAATAAAAAGCGATTCATTGTTATGAAAAAGAATCTGAGAATTCCTTTTGTATAAATGTAAATACATATTTTTTCGTTACGTAGTAACATAGAAGTTTCATTAAAAATGAAGCTTTTATGACTCGATCGCTATCTGTACAATTTTTAATAGAAATGATATTAAGATTAAGTTTTAAACCTATATTGTAAGTTCTTTTTTGATTTTATTCTGTTTGGTAGTCTCATGAACCGATTAGGTATTCTCGAAGTCGAGATATTTTATATATATGTGTATATATATTTTTTGCTTTCGACACTCGTTCATACCGTCACCCAATCATTTCGAGAGTTCACCTTTAACCTAATAATAACCCACATAACGTTCTAGTCTTAAAAAGTTAACAAATATCCGCACGCACACGTCGTTTTCAAATCCCTTCACGTGCCGAGAAGAACATTTTTTGACGTATATCTTAAGCAACTTTCTATAAAGTATTTTTATGGTTGTTGTAAATAAAGTACAGTTATTCGAAACATATTGCAGTGAAATTTTTTAAACTAGGAAAATTTCGACGGTATATCGAAAAATTTTGTTCTCAGTATCGATCGAACTTACTATTTACCCCCGCTAAGGAAGGATCGAACGGATCTTATGGTCAGGGCGTGCTGCTGTTGTGATTTTAATTTTCTTATTTATTTTTTATTTTTTATTTTAAATACAGTCGTCGCGGCAACTTGTATTAGCCAAGATCGAGGAATGAGTGTAGAAAAGAATGCCATGTGGTGTAGTAATAGTTTTAATAATAGTAATCTAGTAGTAATAAACATATTATTACTGAGTGAAAAATTAAAAATTTATTTTGTAACAAATACTTTGCATGTTAATTAATGTTAGGCAGTTGGTGAAATTTCTTATACTTTAAACTTGATTGCATGTAAATGTCTGTGATATAGAGACATCTATATTTATTACACTTTTTAATGATTTTTATAGTAGTAAAATTAATCAAGAAATATGGCATTCTCGTCCGCGTTCCTCCGTCTGATCAACTTTGTTCTTTGCGTGAAATATTTAAGAGCCTTAAATTAGCTCGTTGTCGTACACTAATTTATATTCCAAAGAGGTGCTGAAAACCTTGATTTGCAAAACATGTTTTTATTAATATTAGAAATTGATTAAAATTTCCTCCGACATATTTGCAAATTAGAAAACGTTTCGCATTATGTTATTACAACTTTAATGTTTAAATGCAACTGGAATAAGGTGACGAGTATTTGAATTTTTCGTAAAGATTAGCTTCCGATCGCTATGACTGAAGGTCTGTTCTTCCAAGTAGTTTATTCTAAACTAATCAATTAGGACCTTACATTTTAAATGTAGGCTTAAAGAAAAATCGCTGATTACCTAACTAGGAATGATCGCCGCTCGATTCTTTTGAAGCGAAGTAACAAGTATTTTACTAAAATATAGAAACTTTATAAGAATAATCGAATGTTCGAACTGCTTGTTGAATTCGAATTTTTTACAATTTGCAAAAAGAAAACGAAAGTCAGGTGGTTTTAACACTCGGTTATTCGTACCATAAATTTCATACTTAGGAAATCATAATTATACAATGTGAAAATGAATTGTCGACGTTAAAAGAATTCAGCCGCGGTCGTGTCCTTGCAAGTATAAGTTATATTTAGCACATAAGCAAAACTGCGACGTAGAATTTAACCATAACTGTAAAAAGAAAAGCAATGTAAACCAGGAACACCTGATACCGCATTAAAAATACTCTTGGTTAAGCGGCTCTACGACAAAAAGAGGGCTACAGATTGTTTCGTGAATTTATTTGCATTTTTCGTTTATTACGAAGAAAAGAGAAAAGAAAAGGAAAAGCGAAAAAAATTGTTGACCGGCTGTCGAGCGAGCAATATATATATTATATTGTCCAAAGCCTTCAATATTTAAACGTATTAATATTTTTAAATATAAGCGAAGGATGTAAATGATGAAAGGAGAGTTGAGCATTAGATACTTTTGTTTTATTCAAAGCGTCGTTTCTCGTTTATTTGCGTAATATTTTTTGACGAACCTTTGTACTGATTTTTATCGATGTAGAACTTTTAAAAGAGACAAATATCAAATACAATAATAAAAATGTCAATTCGGACGATATCAGTTTTTAAAGCCAGTCGCTGAGAATATATATTTTTATTAAACAGTAAATTTTCAGAACATTTTAACGATTTTAAAAGATAGTTTGAAAGCGTTAATTTAAACAGCTCCTATGCAGCACGTTTGTTTTGACAGCGAAAACATTATCTAAATAAACAGAGGACGCATTTCTTTAAAGTATTTAACACTGACAATTTAGGAATTCAGAATAGTAGCCTGCACGGACAATCAAAAGAAAATTTAATGGTTTTAGATGCGTCGTCGCCAGGCTTTTTTACAAAAACAAAACTTGCGAGAAAAAAGTGTACGACCCTCGTTCAGGTGTAATAAACAATAGTTTAGGCAGCTTTTAGAAGGATCTTATAAATAGAAACTCAAATGTACCACAAAAACAAGCTATGTCGCTTCCGTTACGTTTTTTCGATTTGTGCCAAAAAAGAAACCTATTTGTATAATTTTTAGTTGAGGAAAGAGAAAGAAGAAAAAGTGTCTTTTTTAAATAAAAATAAATTAAAATTTCCTCAAAATGGTTAAATTATAAATATAAATTATATGACGAAATATATTTTGCGGTCATGTTTTTGCTTTTAACGAATGTCTTCTTCGCGAACCGCACTTTTTAATCTTTGCTTCGACTTCGGTTCGTATCGTTAAAAAATTGTTAAAAATTTTTTGATTCGTTTATCTACGCAGAGATCATCAGAACCCCGTCTCTTTTATTTTGGGCGTGAAATGATTTGTAAAATTGTTGATGATTGTTGACAGTGGGAGAGTGAATTAAGCCTGAGGCTCGCCCACGTTGCGAATCTTGTATCCAAAACGTAGATATTATTGTAGATTATTATTGTAATGCTGACTACCTTACTTTTAATATTATTATGACTATTATTGTATTTTATTATTATTATATCAAACATATTAATATTTTTATTATTATTGATTTTAATGAAAATGATAAATCGGTGTAAAATGTTTGTTAAGTTTGTGGCCTTGCTTATATTAAGTATACTATTTTAAGCTGTAACCACGACAGAACTTTACCTAATGAAAAATATAAAAATTAATTGGTTTTTTTTATTTACCTCTCTCTTTTGCGTTAATTATTCTCATAAGAAACTATACATTCAAGATGATTAATAATATGAATATTTGGTTGAAAAATTTTCAACGACCGACAAAAAGCGTTGTGATATATATGGTTCAAATTTTGGAATAAGCTGAAAAGTTGCATTCGAAGACGCGTCATTTTCTTACTGCTATATAGGTGTATTGTAAATAGATCATTCAATCTATTTACGTTGAAAACTCGACAAATCATCTTCTAATACGAGTGTTTATCCGTTCGGTTCTCAAACATCGGCACACCGTGAAAAATCGAGAGGTCTCAACTTCACAGAACAAACCGCTGAAAGGACCGACAGTCAACATCTTACTATGTCTACAAAAACAGTTAGTACCCTTAAGAAAATAATAGTTTTTTTTATCATCTTTCTTGTAAAGGTATTTTTTAGTTTTTACTGAAAAACAAAATAGTACTAATAAATAACCAAAATGTTATACATTATTGGTGTGTATTAAATCACTATTTTTAATTATAACATAAAATTAATTAATTTTTGAGAATGAACACGTAAAAGTATCGAGTGTCATTTTTGATAATTTGAGATGAAAGCGTAATTCTTCAATTTCTTGGCTCCTTCATAGTCAATCGGTTAAAGCAACACTACGGCACCTGCATCCGACAAAAAAATGGAAACACAAAAGACGCTGTTTCGATCTAAAAAAAAAAATGCATCGTTTTGTGCTGCCAATAAAGCATGCCTGTGACTAATTCGCCGGGAAACGAGAGAAAAGCCAAAAATTCGAAGCAGCGGCGTGAATGGGAACGAGCCGCGTCGGGAGTGTAGAAAAGGTATACGCACGTGAAAAATAAGGAAACAAGAAAGAAAGCGGGAGGCTGCGGAGAGGAAGGAGAGAGAGAGAGAGAGAGAGAGGATATAGGAAAAAGGTTCGAGGGAGGCGCGTGGTAGGGGGCCCAGCAAGGATCTGTATTTGCGGATTGACCAATGAACGTCAACACCGCAGTCCGGCTCGGAGATCGAGAGAGAGAGAGAGAGAGAGAGAACGAGTGTGGGAAGAAGAGGCGGGTAGGAAGAAGGGAGAGGCTCGCTTTTCTCTATTTGGCGAAAAATTTTGAGGCAAAGCCGGGCGACTGTGTGCCCCGGTCGAAAAGGATTAATTTCGCCGCGTGCTGCGCGGCTTTTTCGCTTGTTTGCATTTGCATAGCCGCACCGTCTTTAGGGCTCGCTGCGGCTCTCCTATTCGGCGCGCGCTTCTCTCTTTATCGGCCGCGGCCGCAACCATAAATTATCCCTCTCGCACTTTGAAAAGTGCGCGCCGGCACTCGCGCGATGAAAAAGGAGGGGGTAAAGACACCTTTCGGCTCCTCTACTCTACATTTTGCTCGCGAAAGTCACTCCTTCGAATTGCCTTCGATACACGCCGATACATATATTGTGCGTGTGCGTGCATCGGCCTTTTTTACCCGTTATTATTCGCTAGTTAAATTTCCCCTTTTATTCCGCGAGCGTACTTTTTGCGGAATTTGCGGTAATTCCGAGCCGAATGAGCTTTCACCTTCGTTTTCTAAAAGTTTATTATTCCCTTTTTAATAAACGTTAGAGAATTCTCGGCGGCTTATACATTTTAACCAAGGAAAATCGTTTAAATTATGTTTGAAGACTGACTTTCCATATTTTAGATAGTTTTTCCATATTTTATGCATAATGCGTATAATAAAGTTTAATAATAATGCTGGAAAGGTAAGAATAATCAAACTGTTCAAAAATGCGTTGTTAATTGCTCGTCCAAAAATAAAAAATGTAAAGTACTTTGAATCAATGAAACTGTTGAACCCCTTTTACATTCCAATGACTATTTTAATTCTTAGCACGAATCAAATTTGATATTAAAAAAATAACAAGGAACAAGTTGGCACCCAGCCAACAATCAGTATAGAACACGTGATCTTTACTCCAACACGTGTCCCCAAAGCGGGGCCCCGAGACATCCCAAAAAGGTCCTCGCCCATTAAATCTCCGAAGAAAATGCCCCGCGACAGCTTGCGGCACCTCACCAATTAAAGCCGTCAGATAAAAATCTCGGAAAATCCGGCCTAAAAAGGAAAAGCGGGCCCTTTCCTCCCCCCCCCCCTACTCCTCCCCCAAGGCCCAAATTTCCCTTCCTCCGTGTAGGTAGGCCGACCGTACGGCCCTGCGCTCTAGAAGAGCACGAAGAAGGAACATCCAATTCCTTCTCCCTCTTCTTCTTTGCGAAGGTAGTGCCCGCACACTCTCGCGCGACTCGTCCGTGAGCACCCAGGGCACTTCCCCCCTCTCTCTCTCTCTCTCTCTTTCTCCATCTTCGTCTGCGGCGGCCGCCGCCGCCACCGCACGATGTTGCCGCCGCCGCCGCCGCCGCCGCTGCTGCTGCCTCGAAAACCCGTCGGTCTGCATTCCAGTGTTTCGCCGGACGCCAAGCACATCGCTCTTCTCGTCCCCGTCTCGTGTCCGTATACCGAGTCTCTGTGCGTCCCTGTGCAGCCGCAGTCGCGACTCCTCGCTCGGGCGAAAATGGAGCGCGAGCCCGCGCAGTAGAGGAGACGACGACGCGAGACTTTTGATTTTACTTTTTCTTCGCCGAGTCGAACTTTGAACGAGCGGAGAGCCCCGCGGAGGCACTGCGTGCGCTGCTCTCTCGCTGTATATACGCGTGTACGCTCTACGTCGACGCCGGGATGTGCGCGATTTTGAAGAAGGAAGTGTAAAAGGGAAGAGAGAAAAGAGCGTCGCTGCGAACGATATTATCGGCTCACGCTCGCACACCGGCCGAGGATTTTAATGCTTCTCTGGAAAAGGGTGAGTTGATGCTTTTTGCCTGGGCGTAAGGTGTTTCGCGACTCTCGCCTTCGTCTTCCTTCTCTTTCTCCCTTTCTCTCCTCTTTTGCGTCACTTGCCGCGCTTGTTTTCCTTTCTGCGCCCTCACGTGCGTGTAATCGACATGAAATTGTCTTTCTAAAAATTCGCGTACCGCGAATAATCGGGAAGAGAATCAGCTTGAATGTTACCGGCGAACACCTGTCGTTGCTCCCTTCAAATATTCGAATCTCCCGCTCTTTCGCAAAGATAATCGCTCGAATCGTTAATCGACAGATTCCCGGTACTTTTAAACCCTCCGATGTCCCTCCGACTCCTTATCTTCTCAAAACTCGCGTTTACTCTTGAAAGCTACGCAGAAGAGAGGTCGAACAACTTGTTCCTCTCCCAGATTTTCTTTCTTTTCCGCGCAAACACATAAATCGCATCCCGCGGGGATATCGCGAAAGAACGGGGAGAGGAATTCGGTGCGGCGCCTCTCCGCAGAGAAAGAGAGAGAGAGAGAGCGGATGCACTTTGCGCCCGAGCGACTCGGCGCCGGCCGCTTTTATTTTTCGCGCGTTACGGCCGGCACTTTGGCAAAGTTTATATACGCGGCGCGCTCGAACGACTCGCCGAGCTCTCCGCTAAAAATATATAAAAGGATAATTGAGCGGGAGCGTCGCGCGCGCGCGGGAGCCTCGTTTTTTTTTTTACGCGCCGCCGCTGGCACCTGTGCGCGCGAAATCTCGCCCCTCGACGGGCCGCGGGAGCTCGAAAGTATCGTACCAATTTTTGCCGATTCCCGCGGTCGACTCTTCGGGACATTGTTTTGCTGGATCGTCTGGTTAATTGGGGAAATATGCTGATTGCAGCGCGCTCGGAACACGGCGGAATATTGTGGTTTAAGGACTGTGCGCGTGTCGTGGTTTATGGGTAATTAATTTTTGATTTACGCTCGGTGTAGTTTTAGAGGAACGCGTGTTCCATTACTCGGAGCTTTACGTCGAACCTTCGGCGATAAAATAAGTTTTGGAATATTGCTAAAGACACCTTTCTTCTTTCGAGATTGTTTTCAGGTCGAAAGGACTGAATAAATGAATGAAAATTCCTTTATTCAGCAATCGAAAGTATATCGACTTTATCAATGGGTAGTAATAATAATTTAGACATTCGAACTGTAAAACGGCTTTTATCACTTGTGGAAAGGAACAGGACGTATCGAATCGCGATACGGGACTTTAAAAAGTGTTTAAAATGAGCCTTAGGCACATAGTTTGCAATGGTAATTCGAACGATATCTGGTTTTCAATTAAACATCGGAATTAACATCAAATACAGTTCGAGGCAAAGGAATATCAAGCGAGCTAGAGAGCCCCATTTCCCCTGCGTATTTACGTCTCTTGATTGCAAATTCAATACAAACATTTTAATGGCCGCAAACATAAATTCAAAATCATTAAACTTTTAGAAAGTTGGACAATTATTGCACAACGTATATCTTATCCATTTAATAATTTTTCCAAAGAAACGCACTTGAAAAACAACTGCAAAACGACTCGCAACGAATCTCTTACCCGCGAACAAGCAACATTACTATACATTTCCAATCGGTAAATCATCCGATCCCAATCTCATCAAATACCATCTCGCTCTCGGCTTTCGCTCCGGACTTGGCCAAACAAGCATCTCCCGAATTTTTTGCATGGCAAAGCCACTCAGTCACGCCGCTCGCGATTTTACTTCCTTTTATCTCTCTCCCTCTCCTCCCCCCCTTCCCCTCCGAACCCTTCTCTCCCTCGAGAGATACGGAGAGCCAACATTTGTTTCCGCTCGTGCGTTTTCGCTACCATTTCGGCGCGCGATAGGAATGCGAGCGAGAGAAAGAGAGAGAAAGAGAACACTTCGTGGAAGAGGGAGACGATGCACTTTTTAGCGGAGAGGTGCGCCGTGCGGTGTGTGTGCGCGTGTGTCCTTGGGAGATTCGAAAAATGCGAGCACAAAAAGCCAGGCGGTGCAGCGGCAGCCCTCCTCGAGAGGTAACTTCCGAAGGCGAGAGCGTTTAGGGGCCTAAAAGGCCCCCCCTCCGCGGAGAGGAGCCGGCTTTCAAAATTTACTGAAAGGACCGACGCTAAACACGTGTAACGACGCCAATAAAAAGAGAGCGATAAAGAGATTTCCCCTGCCGGGCCTAATGGTAAATATCCGACACCGTTTTCTCGCATTGTGTCCCTCGTCGCACAAAGGATTCTCGGGGCCTCTCTCGCGCCGAGATTTGTTTTCGAGGCCCTCTGCTCCGGCGTGTGCGTGAAAATAAGGCGGTCTCAAGCGTGAAATTGACTTTTTTTTTCTTACAGAAAATTCGAGAATAACGGCGTTGCGTATATAAAGCCGCGTCAATTATTAAGCGTCATGTTTTCATTCGGCGAGTCAATGAGGCGGCCCAATAAACTTTCTTTCGTCGGCGAATCGAGAGCCTCGAAGAGTCGATCGGCGAAGCGCGCCAGGATTCTTCGGACTAGAGAAAACGCGAGGCGCTCAGAAATAGAGCGACGCGGGTTTAAGTTTAGAGCCGGAAGGAATGCTTTTTTTTCGTCTTGTTTTTTAGCTCTCTCTCTCTCTCTCTCTCTCTCAACCCCTTCGAATTGATGGCCTACTAAACGGCGAAGATTAATAATCCGAGACGCGCGGCTGGAATAGACGATGAATTCGCGCGCATTGAATTAACATCCCCGAGGATGATCGAGTTCTTACATTGATAAATGTCAAAACAGCGCATTACTCTCCGCGTGGCCTGTAATTCACCGGCACGCGGCGATCTGCGAAATGCGGAAGTTGGGTATTTTTAATTTAATTTAAAAATATATGCCTCAAAGGCTCTAAAAATACGAGGTAATGAAAATGTTCTTGCTCGAAAGATTTCGTTTTATCCGACGAAATAACTATTCAATGTCGAAATTTGGGCGAGAAAGCAGTCTTTCGTTTACAGCGAGAAATTTTTATTGTCATCCGGGCGCCTTTCAAAAGACAAAAATCGGCTCCTCCTCGACGTTCTCCTTTTCGCCGGAATTCACTCGAAAATAACCTACTGACAGCCTGGCACACATATCATTATATAAATAAAACTCGAGAAAAAAGTCCCTAATTTCACCGAAAACTGCCGTTTACTTTCCGCGTCAAATCAAGCCTAAAGCGTCGCTCCGAATTCCCATTGTGTTTTCCAAACAGCGCAATTCATCTCTCTCTCCGCTCCAGAGATTTCCCTCAAACGGCGACAAATAGTCCCTTTAAAAAGTCAGCCGTCTCCGCCCCGTTTAAAAATTCCTCGTGAATCAGCCTCGCGAACGCTCGCAGTTCCGCGTAAGGCGGCGATCTCAATTCAGCGGTCCCGTATAATGCCCCGCACTCGGGGGGTCCGTGCACTGCATTTCCCGAGATTTTCGGGTTCCCCTGCCCCCCGAGGTGCTTATGTGCGCGGGGCCCTTTTTTTGCGCCGGCGGAGAGCGACGGCAGCTCCTTTCTTCCTCCGCGCGGGGCCGGTTAACGCGTCGCGTCGTTTTTGCGCGGAGAAACGAGTTTATCGAGTTTTATGGGGTTCTTCGCCGGGAGCGCGGAATGGATATTTTCGCCATTGTCGATGTTTTTGTCACCGAGGAGGAGAGAGAGAGGAGAAAGAAGAATGCCCCGAAAAATGTCGCGCGCGCCGATGACTCGGCCTCGCTCTCCGCGCGGCTTTCTGCTTCTCTTTCTGCGATTGACGGAACGTCGTCGGGTTCTCGAGCTGATTATTTGCCGCGGGAGGGGAGGGGAAGGCGGCTGAGATTCTGCGGCTGCTCGGGATGCACCGCCGATGTCGGGGGCCTCGCTCGAGAGTCGACACGGCTGAGAAATGTCGCAGAAATGCGCTGTTTGAATTGGGGCGATATAAGTTGTTTGGTTTAGGTATCGCGTCTAATTCCGAGCTTTTTTTCTTGGGTCGGTGCAGTTTTCGGAATGGAATTATTTTATGTGCGGCGAGTAAATACTGTAATTTCTGATAGGCTCTGTTGATTTACTGATTATACTTGTGTCCACTTCTGTCTGCTGAAATAACAATGAATACGCCATGTTTACGGTAGATAACCCTAATTTATTGTCCTTATTTCTGAAAAAAAGAATTCTTGGAACCTAGTTTTTTTTTCTCTCACCGTTGAGAGAAATTTTAAATGATAAATATATTTACTTCCGTCAGAAGTTTTGCCAGCATTTTAAGACTATAACAAGAGAGTAAAAATGTGACGTTAACACGAAACTTTCATCCTCATCAGTCACAGAGGGAGAATATTTAGAATGACTAAATTTAAATTGAGAACGTACTTTTTTAAAAGTTATTTTCGCGCCGAGTGCTATATAATAATATTCACATTCTGTATTTTCCTTTTAGTTAAAAAACAACCCATCTAAAACCGAAGTATCTAATAAAGTATCCTCGAAATAAAGCCCCATTCTATCTTTAAACGATTACAGTAACAGTTAATAAAACCCAGATAAACCGAGAGGCGTCCAAAGCAAATATCAATATATCATTACAAAAATCGAACACCTCCGAGCCCCGAAAATCATCTTCAGACAAAATTAGCGAAGCGGATACATCGGCCGACAGTAACAACTTCACGGGCCGGCAAAACGTTTGCTAAGGCAACAAACTATTTCCGACGCCTCTCAATTAAAGAATATATTCCCTAATCCCCCCGAATTCCTCGACACGCAACAATACTCCTCAGATCCGGTGTCCCGGGCCTAAATCATCCTCCGAGAAGTCGGAACCTCTCTCTTGTTTGCTCTCTCCCTCCCTCGCGCACACATATATACGTATATATCCATCGGCGCAATCTGTTTGCTGAGAAAACACCGGTACACTTTATCTCTCCGTGCGCGAAAGTTAATTGAGTGCGCGTCTCCTCGCGGCGTTTGTTTAGGATGTCAGCCGATAGCCTCTATCGATTATATTGCCCGGTGCGCCGATGCGCCTTTTTTATATTCCGACGTGAAACTCGACGCCCGGCCTCTCTTCCGCTCGACCTTCAGAAAATGTGCTCGACGTGACGTGAACGATTAAATTCACGCTTGATTTGATGCTGCGCGAGGAGTGAGTCTTTTCTCTTTCTTTTTTTTTTCGAATAGACGAATATTACACGTATATTTCGTATGCGCGGAGCATCTTCGGAGCGGAGATGGCGGTTTTCCGCTTTTTGTTTTTTTTTTTGTTTCCCGTTCGAGTTTTTATGGACAGATGCATATCGGAGGAGGAGCTTGTTTGCTAAGCGGCAGACTCGTGGCTCCTGCCGAAATTGCTTATTTTGACTTTATAATTTTTTGGGCGCCTCTTTTTCTTTCGCTTCGATTCGTAAAGGATGACTTCCAGTAATATAATACGATTCGTGCGCGAAATTTTAAGTTTTTTTCTTTTTATTATACTCGTTTTCGAAAAAAAAGGAGCGCGCTGCAGTCGAGAGATTCTTAAATACACATGCAAGAGACGTATTTTTTAGTAATTGGATATTTTATTGCGCAATTCAATATTTTACAGAAAAAGAAACCCACGAAATTTAAATGAATCCCCCAAACATTTACCAGTAATTTCCTTAGTGTATCTTAGTTCGCAAACTAAAACTGCTTAAATGAAAAACAAAACCTTCCTCACGTTTAAAACAACTGAAATTCTCGCAATCCTTAACTCCGCTACATACACGGAACGTCTCATCCTGCGCCTCGACTTGTATAGCTTTCATCCGAGGCACGCGCCTATCTTATCAATACGCGAGCGAAGAAAGAAAGAAAAAAAAATATAAGAAGAACAGAAACCTACACCCGTAGCATCGCCGTCCTCGTCATTACTATTTAAAGCGAAAAGGCGAGTAAAGTGAGGAGAGACGCCGCGGACTGATAATAGTCGCGCGGTGATTTCAGTAAGTAAAACAACACCGATCCCGAACTCTGTCGCCGAGCTCCCATCCCTTATCGGAACAGCGACAAATTAGCGGGGGGGAGGAACGATAAGAATAAGTGCGCCGCGATCGCGTTTCGCTCGGAAAATATATGGGAGGCACAAATCTCCAATTGTCTTTCCGCCGCTCCTGTCAAACCGCGCGAACCGCATAAATGCGAGCTTTGTGGATTAAGGAGTCGCTCTTAACGAGGAGGCTTAATTAAAGCGTTCGAAAGGCCGAGATGACGGTGCGGCTTGTCTCTCTTTCTAATTAGCGGGGAAGTAGTGTATGCGCGATAAAATCGAGCCGCGGAGAAACGCCGAGATTCGGATTCGCTTTATTACCCGGGGGAACGGATGATGCCTTGTATTGTGCGTGTAACGTGCGACTTTGTTGCAGAGGCGGATACTTTCCAATCGGTTTTAACGAGAAAAACGCCCGAGCGAAAGTTTCTGGCGAGCGCGCCGAGGCGGCTGATGCAGTTTAGCAAAATGAGAAAGGATTAATGTGCTTCTGGGAGAGTTTGCGCGATTTCTGGCTAAATTGGGTAATGCTTGGGTTCTTGATTCTAATGAGATTTGCCGTCTTTGGAATTCGTGCCTCTAGATAATAAATCTTTTTAACGATGCGAGCAAATGCATCTTCATTTCTTGCGAAACCGTCTGAAGTAATTTTATGTAAAACTTTGGTACATAAATACCAAATATAATACGCAATTAATTGAACAACAATAAAAGATGCATAAAATTAATTATTTTTAATTAATGTTCATAAATAAATCGAATTTAGTAAAAAAAGTTTTAAAGGCATTTTTATCAGTATAGTTCATAAAAAACACTATTCGTTCACATAAAACGTCAAAATTTTGAAAACTCCCTTAGAAAAAAAATGAAACCCCGTACCATCCCGTCATCTGCTCTACCAATCAGCAACGATTGCGATGTATCTCATAACTCAATCTAGCCCAAGCCAAATGACTTCCCCGCCGGCACCTGACTCAAATCGACAAGCAAAACAGGCGTCGCAACAACAGAGTCCACCTCCCATTCGAAATCAGGCTGCGCGCGCCGCACATTTGATCGGCGGCCCTCTTTCTCTCTCCGTATACCATATATATATATACGTGTGCTCGCGAGCAGCGAGCGGAAAGAAAGGCCGAAACGTGCCGGAGATGCGCCGGCGCGATAAACCGACGACGTAACTCGAACGCTTCCGCCGTCAAGTGCCGCCGCCGGCGCAGCTTCCGATCCGGACCACCGCCGAGACATACCCCCGAGGGGGGCCACACCGCTTCCGCGTGCTCGGAGTTTTCGCCGGTTTTCTGCGCCGTCGGTGGTCTCTCACACTCAATAGGCGCCGGAGAGCCCCGGGAGCTTCGGGGTGGCCGACGGTGTTTCCTTTCTTTCGGGGGCGGCTGGGGATTTTTGAATTATATGCTCCTGCCGAATGGTCGGCTGAATTTTTCGGGGAGGTGTCGAAAATTTGGCAGTCATTCCTCGAGTGTTGAGTCTGGTAATTCGAGAGTTGCGGGTCTTGACAATTGTTTTTTTTTTTTTACAAGTCCAATCACCGTTAGGTTTTGGGCTGTAAATAAAAATAATACAATAGTTTACAAGATGGAATTGTGTCGGAAATCACTGGAATTATGAGACACGAGTCTTTAATCAGTACATAAAACATGCAATAAAGATATTTCACCAGCATCAGATATCTTGTTTATTTCTAAATTTCAATGATTACACGTCTCGAGAAGATCTTATCTTTAATTTATTTAAAGATTGAATTCTCCAAATTAACATATACACTGGCTGATTTGTACATAATAACCGTCCGTAACTTCACGATCGCTTATAGAAAACCAGAATGTTTTTTTTTCTATCTTGCTTATCGACTATTCAAAAGCTAAAATATTAAAATCATCCTAATAATATTAGCCATATTTTCCTTATCAAAGCTTACGACTGACACTTGGGAAAGTCTTCCTCAAAGTTGCAGCGAATGCAACATTCTATAATAGACGCGACGTTCGTCATCGCCATTTCTCCCGGTTCATTAGCATCGAATAAGAAGCCATTTACTTGTCCCCGGAAAATTTACGGCACTTTAAAAACTTATCGGAATGGGATGATTTACATTTTCGTAAATCAATTTTCAATTACACGCGCGACATTTTGCGAGCCTTTTTTTAAAAAATCAAACGGGGAAGTCAAGAGTACATTCACCGTACAGTAATAGCCTCGCAAAATCAATTTTCTCCCATCACTCAGCGACAATCCCGTTAGAAAAATAGGCTAATCCGACTGTCGGTGCCACGCGTTTACAAAAAATCATCGGCCATATTTCAAAGCGAGGCAATCTCCTGTCGCGACTCATCATCTTCCGAGCAACAAAACCAGACGAAATAGCCGCTTCCCCCGATCGACCGTCGCCGTGCATCGGCCCGGCGTTCCTAGAACGAGAGTGCAGCCGATTCATCAAAGGGTGGGCACGCGCGCAGGTGTGTGTGCGCGCTCGAAAAATCGCCCAGGGAAAACCCGGCCCGGAGGGCGAAAACCGGAACGCGCGTCCGAGCTGCGCGGTGGGGGGAAGCCGCCGTCGGTGGCGATTCACCTGTTGTCGTCGTCGTCGTCGTCGTCCGAGGCTCCGATTTCAATACACCGAACGAATCACCGGCCGCGCTGAGTGTTCGATCAATTCTCGCCCCGAGGCGCGATGAATATATATGTATATATATATGTATGTATACAGTTGTTGTTTTTCGAGAGTGGCACGTCGTGTGGCCGGAGTATTTATAAGTCCCCGGACGATTTATCGGACGGGCCCGGCTTTTGAGGTTGGAGCCTGGGGTGAACCGGAGATGAAAACGCAAGTTTATGCCGCGCGGCGGCGGTTTGCGGAATCGGCTGGATTTATGGACGCTTTCGAATGCGGTTTTAGCGAGGCTCTTCTTTTTGAGGTGTTTGGGGTGTGGAAGGAGACGGCTTCGCTCGTTCGTTCGCGCTTTGCGAGTATCGTTTAGATTGTGTAATGCGTAATTTGAGCGAGTGTATAAAAGGGAAGGATTATAATTGCAAACTGAAACAGGCTGTTATTGATTCGCAAGATTGATTCAATAAGATTACGGAGGTGGTGCGGTATTTCCCGCTGATAAATTGCAATGCTACGAGAATATTAATTGGCTGGCCATAACGCGGGAATGTTTATGAATATCTAACGAATCTTATTCGGTTGTATCTTCATGCACCTGCCATTTTTAGCAAACGGCAACGATTGCAAACTAAATTATTACTATTTCTCAGCCACCCAATAAATCGTTTCCGAAAACCTTCGCGTTTGCTCAATCTCAAATTTATGCATTACCAATAAAATTCCAATCAGCGCGCCGAGCAACGCCGGAAGTGTCGAAAGGCCGTTAAATCGCTCGGATTTCGAAAAAAATCGAATTTCCCCGCGTCGATTATTGAAACGCCTCCCGGCCGCGGAGGCATCGAACTCCCGCGCGCCGATCTCGCAACGCTTAGATAACCGCGCCGATCGAAAAACGCATATTTCCGCCCCCACCGCCGCGTCCGCGACGGCGCATTAATTACTCGTTGCGCGGACCTTGAAAAAGCCGAGTATCGGCGAGGGCTCGACTCTCGCGGCTCGATGCGCGTTTCGAGCCTTCCTTTTACGGGCAGAGCGACCAGGCCGGACTATATTAACCGTTTAATATGCAGAAACGCGACGGGAGAGGGGGGGACTCTCGAGATTACTGCCGGCAGGCGTGATTTGCCTGCCGGACGACATCCGACTTTTCCTCCGGGCGGCTTTTTCCGGCGCGTTGCGTCAGCTTTCTCTCTTCCTCTGGTCGCGGGGCTCTCGGTTTACCGCCGCCGGCGATGCGTCGCGCGCTTTCGTAAGGTTGCGCCGGGAAGGTCGGATTTTCGCGGGAGGGGAGGGGGAGAGGACTTGTTGGCTGTCAATGGACGACGAGGCGGATTTATCATAGCTGTTTTTCTTCGGGAAAGCTTTTGTTTGCGTTGGGGCTTGATTGCGAGGCGCTGCGAGGGGATACGATGTTTGGAGTGCTAAGTCTCGGGGCTTTCAAATTTAGGTGCGACGTTGATGGTGCGATCTTATTATAGACGCGATTTTCTTGAATATCGTTATAAATATTCATCCTGGGCTATTTATACCATATTTTATTGATTTTGATTCTTCATTTATATTTAATTAATATTAATTTCTTATGATGTTTATCGTTAGACACATAGTCACAGTTGGATAAATAATAAGTAAAGCTTTTCATTACTTAAAGGCTACTTCTATAATTATCTCAAATATGCGCCGCTGACTTTTCTTCTATTTCCACGTGAACGGTGACATAAAATTAAATTCACTTCATTCTTAACGCGCAGAAAAAAGTCTGTACAAAATTTCGACGGCCTTGTCTAAAACCTCCCCTTTCAAATTTGCAGCAACCGTCAGCGAAACTCCACAGAATCCGTTCATCAATTCCTAAAACGAGTGCCATATTACCCGAAAACCCTAATTGTCCGGTCTCACAATGCCCGCGTGCAAAGCCTCTCTCTCTCAAAAACCCTTGCTCGCACCATTGCAAATCCCCGCGCTAATCCTCGAAGCCACCATTCACTCGGCCGCTCCCCTCGAGCATCCGGCGCCCAATCAGCGGGCGCGTCCCCCGATCGAAGCGCAGCGCTCCCCCCGCTGCGCGGGGGGTGGGGCGCAGCGCCACTTCTCCCGGGGCGAGTACGCAATAATAATCTCGCGGCGAAGAACGCGCGCGGCGGCGGCTGTCGCGGGGGCGGAGGAGGCTCGAGAGTCGCGGGGCTGTTTTCGAGAGGCCCTCGAGGGGCGGCGAAGAATTAGAGAGAGGGAGGGAGAGGTCAGGTTTGTTTCGAGCGCCGGGCTTTTGGCACGGATTTACGGCGGCGGTTCGGACGGGGAATCGGGCCAATGTCTCGACTGCCTCGCGAGCGTTTTTTTCTCAAGGATTTTTAGAGAGGAAGCGGATATATTTCGTGATTTACGTCAAAACGCGTGGTTTCTGGTAAAATTAGGTAGCTTTTGCGTAAAGAGACGTTTATTATTCTCTGAATAAATGTGTTTACGCGGAAAAATGAACTTGAGAAGCGTATTTAGAGCAAAACCACGTCTTTCGGTCGACGTACATAAATCTACGCAAAAATTAATATTTCCGCTACAACTTTAACCAACAGTTTAACCAATAACCCATCCGAGAACAGTCTCTACTCTCGGTTCCAGGCGACATCGCAGCGAGTCAGCCTTCGCCTTAGCGCGTCGCCGCAGCTACGAGGTAGCCTCTAAAGAAGAAGAGGGCGCGCCTGCAGTCCTGCCGAACAAGTGTTTTTCCTTCTCTTCTTCGCCTCGCCTCTCTCTCTCTCTCTCTCTCTCTCTCTCTCTTCCTCGATATATACTCTTCCCTCCTTCTGCAGCGTATTTGTGCGCGAGCTTGTTCAAGCGGAGAGAACTCGTTCGTCGGTTCCGCTCGCATTTTCGCGACGTCCTCTCTCTTTCTCTCTCTCCCTACCCGCGTCTCCCCTTCGCTCGCGGACGGAGGCAGAGACGAACACCAGTGGAATCTTCTCTCTCTCTCTCTCCGGTTGTGCCATTTATTTTGGTTAAGGTGCAGAGAGCGGATTTTTGAGCCGCGCGCCGCGGTGTTTGCTTATGTTTGTAACGATGTTTGCACTCTCCGCTGCTGGAGAGACTATTTGTTTGATCTGACGGTCGCCGAGGGCTTTCGAGAGGTATATATTGCCGTTTCTCGAATTTAAGGAGCTCGTCGACGAGACGTCGTATACACTTTAACGGCGGCCAAAATTCGATCGGGGATAACGAAATTCGTACATCCAGCTCTTTCGAGCGTCGTTAATCCCAAACGTTTCGCCACCTTTGCTCCGCGGCGAAATCGGCGGCTTCCGGCCTAAAAAGCGCCTCCTCCGACGGTCGGCTTTCTCGGCGCGCCTTAAACGGGCAATAATGCAACATTCCATCCCAAACGGATCATTCGGAGGCACGTAAACTCTCGCCTCGCAAAAATCGGCTCTCCTCTCTCTGAAAATTGCCGCTCATTTAGCTCCCGTCGGCCGGCCTTGGCACTTGCGCGCGCAGTCGTTAACATTAATTACAATATAAGGTACATTTCAATTCCGCGTAATTCTCTTGTTTTCGTCCCTCCTGCAAGACCCGTCTTAATTCTCTCTCTCTCTCTTCTTCCAGCGCATTTTTCTCTCTCTCTCTCTCTCCTCGCTCCGTTCGCCGGTTCGCGGTATGCGTTCCCGCGAGGCTGCGGACCTTCCCTTCTCTCTCTCTCTCCTTCTCTTATACTTCGTGAGAGTCGTGGCACACGTATATTATGCGGAAGGTCAGCCCTGGACCCGGGCTTAGCCGGGCTCGCTCTTCTTCCTCTCCTCCTTCTGGCTCTGCTCTTCGATCAGAGGCGCCGATTCCGCTGCGGCCGGCTTCTCTCTCTGTCTCTCTCTCTCGCGCGATTCCTCGGTTACCTTTTTTGTCCTCGCTGAATTTTCGACGAAAATATATATCGGCGCGGCCCCGAACGAGGGAGTTTCTCTGGGAAGAGGCCGTGGCTGGCCGGGGGGGGGGGACCGAGTTTTACCTGGGGGACCCGAGAGCTATTCGAGGCGCTACTTTACCGACCGGCTGATGATGGGGTCGTTGCGACGCGATTTATGTGGCTCGTTGCACCTCGGGTTTGCCGGGAAGTGGTAATTTCGCCGGGAATATTGTTTTTTAACCTGCGCCGATTTGAAAATCGAATTGGGTTTTTGGGCTTTTCGGGCTGGAAATTATTCAGATTGGTTAGTGTTTTGCTTCGGTGCCTCGTAAAATGAATGGATATCTACGGTGAAACTCGGGAGAAAACTGTAATTTAAAAGCCACGCTGTTTATTTCTAGTTGTGCGTTATTACGCGAAATTTCAGAGTAGCGCGAGTAAATCTTTATTTACGGGCTAAAAGACGCACCGAACGTCCACCGCATGAGTCACCAAGCTAACCAGATTCAAAAGCCACAAGCTGAAAAAAAGATAGGCCACCGATATCCGCCGTAATCCTCCAATTTTCTCGAATTCGTCAGGCGAAAGAGGTGTGCGCGCGCGTCTCATCGAGAGCTATTAAGTTTCTCTCGGTAGCCGAAAAATTCCGGGCTCGATAACGCGTGTAAACGCGCTCTCCTCGGCTACCGGCGACGACAAACCGCAGGAGCAAGAGGAGAGCGAATCTCGAAAAAAGATCTCTCTCTCCTCGCTCTCGCGATATTCCGAGGATAAAACGACACGCGCGCGTACGCGCACACACACGTGGCACATATACAGAAGAGGGAGAACGGGAGCAGGGCCCTCGATCTCTCTCTCTCTCTCTCCTCCTCGCAGGTTGACAGTCGCTGCGCGGAATTTGACTTCTTTATTTTCCCAGCTCTCGGCTCGCGGAGAGAGTCCTTTCTGGTTGTATGGGTGTGGAAGCGCGCGCGGGGTGTGTGCCTTTTTTTTTTTGGGCCTCGTTTCGAGGGAGTTTAATCGAGAAAACCAGTCGTCAACTCGGTACGTAATCGCTAATGGACGCGCGCCGCTTTCGGCTCGGTGGAATTTTTGGCATTTCGAGGTGCGCGACTTTTATTTTTTGACGGACAAATGGCACTGTAAATTTTGATTTATCTCGCCGCCGATCTCTCTCTCGCTCGCGGGCAAAAAATTCGGAAAGTAACCGATGACGCGGACGAGAGAGAGAGAGCTTGCAAAAAAGGATGTTGATGGCTCGTGGAATGCGAGATTTTAGCGGGGTGATAAAAAATATGAGGTAATTTAATGCTCTCCTTCGTGCATTACGAAATCGTTTAAATGATGGATCGTCGGCTTTTTTTGCGGGGAAAATGTTTAAACGGCTCTTCGCGGATCGAGTATTTAAAAAACTTATCACAATTTCAATTCGTAAATTTTCTGTAATCCTGGAATCAACCTAACATTCAACTTCCCGGCGAGCAACAAATTTCGCGAGGCCCGAAAAGCTCGGCCCTGCACAAAAGCCAGGATCATAAAGAATCGCAAAATGTCGGCGGGTCCCACCGTCCTCTCCCGGCAGCTCTCTGTTCACCTGTTACACGTCTCTGGCATTTCGCGAGAGATGCTGCGGCTCTCTCTCTCTCTCTCTTTCGCTTCCCCGCGCGGGTAAAATGGCGCGTCGTCGCGCGGAGGATCCCACCTGTTGATTTTTATCGCGCTGCTGGCGCGTTTGCGATTTCAGAAACGGGTTCCCTCTCCTTTATTTTTCTCATTTTTTTTTTCTCTTCCTCGCGGACTTGCTCGTCCTTTATTCTTTTGTTCGGACGCGGGAGGCGCAGGTATTATACATGTATATTTTTCGGATGCCTCGGCCCGCGTCCGTTATAGGTTAGGTTTTTCGGGCCTCGAACGACAAGCTCTTAATCTTGGGGTTCCCCCCCGCGTTTTTTCGCTGCTCGCCGTTGCAGCCTTTTTTGCCGCCGCCGCCGCGCTTCTGGACGTGGATTTGAATTGGACGTGAATTATTGTTTATCGCGACTGCTGTTTTTTATATATATAAGTATCCGCAGCGTTTGGATAAGAGATGCTATCTCGATCCGTGGAACGTCTTGTTACGAAACGGTGCGCCGTTTTTTTAGAATTGAGCTGCCTCTATATCTTCTTTATGAGGCGCAGTTCGGAATACGAGGCTTCGTATGTCGTCTCGAAAATAAACGCAGGAGAGACTGCGAGTATCAAAACATTTGCCTTCGTCTTGTATGAACAAAAAATATTTTTTTTTTTCCGATGGAATTCGAAAACAAGAATGTTGCATCTTAAAAATACCCGAAATCCGAGTGGTTTGTCTACGACAAATTAATTACTAGAAAGTTTATCGTAGTTTTAATTTTCTGCTCGGATAAAGAAAATGATTACTAACGAATGACGAAAAGGCAAAAAAGTCGTTCGAAACTAATAGCGAAAAGCTGCGGTCTAAAGATTTCCGGCAGGGGCTTCAAATGAACCGGATAAAGCGTAAGCAAGCAAGTACATGTTAGGTAACAACATTCTATTTCATTCAAAATCCATGAATTATTCATTCGGCATTCCTAATGGCGGAAATTCGGTCGTAAGAGTTTATATGGGCAAAGAAGCTCGAAATATGTCGAATATTCGATTGTAACTGTAAACCGAGGATATCTAGGAATTTCGCTGGCACAATTAAGGCGGGGATAATGCTGAAATTTATTATACACCTTCCCGAGACTTTGCATTCGAAATGAGATTCTCGCGAAAGCGCCTGGTGTGAGTATAACGTCACCTCCACTTCTGGTGAGCGCAAGTGTTCGATTTACATTTGGCGAAACTAGATTTCCGTTCCAATTTTTTTTTTTTTTATTTATTAATTTTTTTTTCACCTGGATAATATCAAGGACGTAATTTATTATGTTCTAGGCTACATTTCTTAATTGGGAATTTATTTCCTCGCTGCGATAAGCCGTGGATAATTTTCTAACCAGTTTTTGGATAAAAAGTGAACCTACTGTTTTATAGCCTTTTGAATGTGACAATTAAAAGAATAATTTTTCTTTCTGCAGAAAATATTAAAGCAAAGTACCATAAGGAGTAATTTTCGCTTATCTTAATTTAGTTTAATCTTTATTTCATGCTCAAAATTGGTTTTTTCATCGCGTTTTACCATAAGTTTACATAACAGTACGATTCAAAATTTTTTAATTATTTGTTTTAACACTTTAACGCTATTCAATTATACTAAAACCATATTCCACGAGTCTGATAAAACTGAAACGATTCGAAAACCTCAGGCATTAAATTCGACCGAAAAAAGGTGGCACTAATCATATCCCCATAATCTCCTGATTAAACTGACAAGCCAAACTCGCAACTCTCAAAGGACCATAACGAACCGAATCCCGAATGCTCGGCTCGAAAAAAAAAGGGGCGCGATTAGTCCGGCTGTCATAAAACTCTATACGGGAATCTCCTCTCGGCAAGCAGAGTCGGCGCGGCGGCACAGCAATTTGCCAAAGTCACACTCGAGCGATTTTTCTATTCCGCGCGCCGCCTCCGGAGCCTCGGCGAGCGCTGAGGCCGACGACGACGCCAAAAGGAGAAAAATCGATTTCTCACGTATACAAACTCTCTCGCGCGCGTTAAATAAACACCGAGCGTAAAAGGCGATCTCGGGGGCCGAGAGAGAGAGAGAGAGAGAGAGAAAAGGGGCCCGACGTGTGTATAAAATGCGATAAACGACGTGTTTCTGATCGGCGAACGCCCCTTTTTTGCGAGTCAAAAGAGAGAGAGAGAGATTCTTTTTGACGACTGGACCGCTGCCAAATCCGCTTGGCCGGGATTTTTATGGCGTTTTGGTTTACTAGGAATTATGCCTGCTCCGATCGATAAATTCCGGCTGTCTGCGTATTCTGGGCAAGGATTATCTCTGAAAACTTGTACGCGAGAAGGAACCGTCGCTTCTCGAATAAAGGACGGTGTTTGCTTTCGATTTTAACGATAAGGATAGAATTTTTTTTTTTTTTAAAGAAGCATTTTTTCTGCCTTCGGAGTAACGTCGTCAAACTAATTAACTCTGAAAATGGTGTAAATTTATTGCCGTAGATTTTAAATTACGATTTTCGAAATTTTAAAATACCCACTTTAATTTAAAATTTTGCATTTCAACGTAATCATTCAACGCAAACCTAAATCTGTAAATTACTATAAACGCAATAAACATAAACCCGAAACTCCTAATAAAAATCCCGTCCACCGTACAAAAAATTGCACCTACAGCCAGCGCTCGAAAACAGTCCCCATCCGTCCAATCGGCCCACACTTTCCTCGCGTCGAATTTCCCTAAACAACCAGTTTCCCCGAGCAATATCTCCGCCGGCTCGATCTCTCTCTCTCTCCTACTCGCGGGTATATCAGTTCCCTTCGAAATCACGCAGGCGCGCGTGCACGCTTCCTTAAACGCCGCGCGCGACGTAAGTATAGAGCGAGAGGAAGAGAAAAAGGCACCACACCGGCCGGAGTGTACGTAATTCGAAATCGCGCCTCGCCGAGGTGCATTTATAATATGCATATATATATAGGAGGCGCGCCAAGCCCTTATTGAAGGAGAGACGCGGAGGAGGTGCCCCCCCCTTCCCCCCGCCGCTCTCTCCTCTACACCTGATCGCCGCGGCGTTGAGGTTTCGAGGATTATGCGCGCTGGTCGCTTTATTGGGCGACGAAAGGACCTTTCTCGCGGGGCGATTTAGCGGGGATTTGCGCGGTTCGTCATATTGTGCTTGCTTGATGCTGAGTGGAGGCCGAATTTGCTGGCTTTGGTGAAACAGAGACCGCATATAGTTTTGCGATAGACGATTGTAATCGTTTTAAAATGAAAGATATAAGCGCAAGCTTTTTCTTTGAGTAAATGTTGAAGTAAAAAAAAAGCCCTTACTAGAATTTGAATTTACATTAAAGTGTCAGACGATCCGTCACCGTATTCCTCTAGAACCTACTTCGCCAATAACAGCCTCTCAAACCAACCCACCAAACCAGCCTCACCCCGACGTCTTCAATAACTCCGCCGGTCAGTCCTCAAATCGAGCAGCGATCTCCGGACAAAGTGACAATCCGAACAATCGCTTCTCCTTCGCTCCGTCCGAGAAGCAGAACCTCGTCTCTCGGTGCATCGCTGCTCTCTCTCTCTCTCTCTCTCACTCTCCGCCTCTCCGCGTAGGCCGAAGTGCCGGCTGTATTATGTACACCTCTGCGGATCTATGAATGGGTCCGCCCACGAGCCGATGTCGCTTGATAAAGCCGCGAGTTATACTCTCGGCCCCGCGGCTCGCGCTTTTTTTATTGCCGCTTTCGTAAGCGGTCCCCCCGCCAAATATAGCCGCAGCGAAATTGTAAGTGCCGCGCGGCTTTTACGTGCCCTCTTCGACGTCGGCCCGGGGAATTTCGGACGCTCTCGCGATGTTTTTCGGACGGTTTGTTGACCCGCCGCAGTTAGATTCTGCGAGGCGAATCATATGGAGGTGGGAGGGAGGAGGAGGCTGCGGGGCACTTTTTCGAGAGTAACGGTTGTTGAGAAACTTTGCTTGTGGGATGCGGAAGGTTTCGAATTTTTTCTGCCGACTGCCGATGCAATTAGAATCAAATAAATTTGATATTAACCCCTCTTGAAAAGTCAGATTATTTGAATGTTCTAACAATCATTTTTTGTTCCGATAAAAGTGTACATTAATGCACAACTCAAATAATCCTCAATGTGAGCTTTATTTGAATAATTTTAATATTCCCAAATTCCCCGCATTTTCAACTAAAGAACTAAATTTCAAACATAACAACAAAATAAGCCGTCCATCCTCACCGCTCGAAGCCCTATAAATCACCCGACGCATCTCTCCCCCCGACACCTCCGTCAGCTGCGCGAAAACCTCGTCGCTTTCCCCGTCCCATTGACGCTCCGCGCCGCGGTGATCGGCGGCGGCCGCGAAAAACGTTCTCTCTTCCCCCACCGTCGCGCATCTATTTATCTCCGCGCGGCTCTCTCCCCACTCGGCACTCACACATCTCATTCATAATTTTCTCGGTCGCTCTTTCACCTTTTTTACGCCTGCTGCCCTCCCCTCCCCACCCGCCGTCGGCGCTCGCTCTCGCGGCGACGTGGGTGTGAGCCGATCGGCGCACCGTATAAGGCGCTATTCGGCATCCTCCGGATCTACTGTGAAAAGCGTCGTTACGCCGAGGCGAGGAGCTACCTTTCTATCGCGACGGTGAAATCGCTCGGGGCGGCTTAATTAGGCGCCGGGAGTAATTATTGCTCCGCCGCCGGAAGAGCGACGCGGGGCGCCGAGTGGCGGCGGGGAGATCGGGGATGTGTCGCGCGCGGAGTTGAGTCGGGTATTTTTGTGGCTCGTTAGGCGGTGGGGGGAGCTTTGGATTGATGGATCGGTGATTGTTTGTTTAGATTGACGGGAAGGGGGAATGAGTCGTTAGGGTTGATTGAAGGCAGTAATCTTTCTTTTTTTTTTAACTTTTACAAACTTTTCAGAAGTTTAAGTATTGCGCGGGAGGTTTTAACCGAATAAAAAGTATAACGTTTGTACTTCATAGTAAAGATTGAGTATGAATGCCTGCACGATAAAGTGCTTTTTATTTAAACACAAAAATTACACTTCGTGAAACTTTTACCGATTTGTCTTTCAAGAAGAATACAAACCCCATTGTCAATCTCTACTTATCTTCCGCCAACCTCCCCGAACCTATATTTACCCAAAAGCTCCTACGTAAAAATTCCACCTCCCAAGAGCGGGATTCGCCGCCCAGAAACGCGCGGGAGATTCGAAAAGGAGCGCGAGGAACGAGTGCTCGCGTACTCGGAAGATCGATGGCCAGGAGGGTTCGCGCTATGCCCGGCACGCGGGAATGCGTTCTATTTTCATGGCACTCGCGCGCGCGGACGCTCTTCCTCTCGCTCTCTCTCTCTCTCTCTCTCGGGGCTCTTAATTTTAGTCGAGTCGCCTCTCCGCTTGCCAATGGGGGCGAAAAGTATCGCGTCGCCAGGTGAAAGCCGCGCGATGTGGTATATAACCATACGATCGAGCTCGCTAAAACTTGTCCAACTTTTTTTCGTTGCAGAATGAGTCAAGATGAGGGCGGAATTAAGGTTTTGCGGCATCGCCGCGGTTCTGATCTGCACTCTGGGATGCTGCGCTTCGGGTGAGTTTATTTTCGAGATAATAATTGGGTTGGTAGTATGTGAATGTGTTTTCCTAATTAAAGATGTTTAAAAATATGCCAATATTAACCAGGCACTTTTATAGAAATTATCAAAAAGCAAGAATTTTAATGAATCTAATTAAAAAATGTAGCTCCGCCGGCGAATAAAAATATAACTCTAAAAAAATATACAGCAGGTCAGAAATCCTCCGAGCCCGGAATGGTCTTCACGCGGCATCCGCAGCCGTTCACAGCCCCGTTGGGCGACGACGTGTACTTCGAGTGCGGCCTGAATCTCGCCGCGGAGAAATTCGTCTGGAGGCACAGGCCGCTCGGCTCAAACCAGTGGATACCCCTCGAGGCCGTCAGCGGAAACGGCGGAAAGACCTCCAAGTACGTCGTTTACTTCGACGACGAGACTAAGGCCGGGGACTATCGGTGCATCGCTTTTTACGGTGAGTTTTGATTGATCGAGGAAATTTTTAACCGTGGATGCTGGAGTGAAGTCTTTGGGGGCTGTTTTTAGCCTGTCTTTAGACACAGCCAGATTCTGGTTAAGCTCTTGTCAATCAACTTGACGAATTCGTCCTCGTTTCAGGAACAAGCGGCCTGGCGTCGGACCCCGCGCGCCTCACCCAGGCGCGAATCGACAAGTTCAGCGACCGCGGCAACGTGTACCTGCGGGTGCCGATCGGCAGCAACGTCCCGATCACCTGCCCGGCGCCGAACTCCGTGCCGGACGCCGTCATCCAGTTCTTCAAGGACGGCAGCGCGATCGAGAACGCGACTCTGACCGGCAGCCGAGTGATGCTGATCGAGAGGGCGAGGACGGCGGACTCGGGCAGCTACCACTGCCAGGCCACCAATTACATCACCTTCGAGACGTACACCAGCGGCCACAAGACCGTGCTGCAAGTCGACCGAAATACGTCGGATCAGGCGCCGTACTTCATCAAGCCGCCCCAGAGCGAGTACAAGGTGCAGCGCGGCAGGAACGTCACGTTGGAATGCTTCGCCGTCGGCTACCCCGTTCCCCAGGTGAGCTGGGAGAGGTGAAAATAGGCTGGGCGGACTCGTTGGGAGAACGCGCCGAGGGAAAACCGGCACGAAATTGGACTCTGGGTGACCGAGTTCGCAGGATATAAATAATGTTTATTTGCGACTTGGGAGTTCGAGTGACTTTTATATCTGCTTTCTTGACTTTCGAATGGGAGATTTAGCCTTTTAGAAATTCTCTGTTTACTGCTGCGCTGTTAATTTATATTAATCTTGCATTAAAAATAAGCAATTTATACGTAGTTGTTAATGTCAAATGAAGTAGTATTTGGATTTTAGTACTTACTCGAAACATTTTAAATATTAGTATGCAACAAAGGCTCTAAAAGCGAGACAATGAAAAACTTGTATAGAAATTTTTATTTATGGGAGGTCAGTCTCTATTAAATTAAAAAATCTACTCTTAATTAATCCTTCCACACTTTCCTCAGGTAACGTGGACAAAGCTAGGAAGCTCTCTCCCATCGCGATCGAATTCCACGCCGATGGGCCTGACCCTGGTGAACGTCCAGCCGTCGGACAGAGGCGAGTACGACTGCATGTGGACGAACAGGGCGGGTCGAGTCAAGTCCGTCATCATCCTCACGGTGGTCGAGCCGCCGACGGTGCTGAAAGCCCCGAAGCTGTCCTCGTTCCTGGAGGGCGGCGAGCTCGAGCTCTCCTGCAACGCGACCGGATATCCGGCGCCCAGCATCGAGTGGCTCATCAACGGCGAGACCCTCGCACCTAGTAAGAACCTCGACATCAGAGGCTCGACCCTGTACATATCGCTGGTGGAGAAGAAGCACGCGGGGATCGTTCAGTGCGTCGCGAGCAACGAGTACGGCTCCCATTCGGGTTACAACTACCTGAGGGTGACGCCCAAGCAGCACATCGGCGGCGGCATCAAGTCGAGGGGTGATTTTGGAATGTCGAACGTAGGCCACAAGCACACCAGGATCGGCGGGAACAGGCGGAGGGGAAAGAACGGCAGCAAACGGAAGGACACAGGTGAACATGGTAATTCATTTTTTATTGATCCTTTAGCATTGTGGAAATGTATGATGTATCTCGCTAATTATGTTTTACATCATAACGTATTCGCAATTATCCGTTACCACCCATCAAGTTTATTTAACGAACTGCTCGCATCTTTTCAGACGTCATGGTACCGCCAAACCAGCCGAACGTAACGAGGTTGTCGGACATGTCGGTAATGGTGAGATGGTCGGTACCGGAGAACCACGGACTGCCGATTCAATTCTTTAAAGTTCAGTACCGAGAACTCGGTCAGAAGCCGAACAGCAAACAAACCAAGTGGATGACTGCTAATACAGAAATCGCAAGCCACATCAGATCGTTTGAAGTCACGGAGCTGCAACCTGAGCATACCTACAGGTTCCGCATCGCTGCCGTTTATTCCAACAACGACAACGCCGTCAGCCCGATTTCGGTAGCCAAAAATTTTTAAGATCTTTACTTATTTATAACGCGTTCTTGTCGACATTACAAAGCTTCCTTTACGAAGAAACAAGTGCCTAATTCACCTTGCTCTGTTCTCAGGTTCGCTTCCACCTAACGCGCAAGGGTGACTTCGAGAGCAACACCATGCCGATCCCCCTGCTCACGCACACGGAAGCTCTCAGCCCCAACGAGGTCCTCCTGCTCTGGCAAAACACAAATCACTCGGCGGACATCGACGGCTTCTACGTGTATCACCGCGCCTCCACGTCGGCCGGTGACTACATCAAGACGACGGTCGAGGGCAAGAACTCCACCAACATCACGATATCCCACCTGCAGCCGGACACAACCTACGAGTTCAAGGTGCAGAGCTTCTCCGTCGGGGCGGCCTCCGAGTTCTCGCAGATTTTAAGGCAGAAGACGCAGAAGGTCATGACCGAGGCGCCGATACCCCAGGTGTTGGCCGAGAACAAGGCCAACCCCGTTGAGAGCGCGAAGAGCTCCAATTTGTACGCGATAATCGGCGGCGTTCTCGGCGGCGCTGGACTCTTGGCTGTGATTGCGGTAATCGGCGTTGCTTACAAGAGGAATAAGCACAAGCAGAGCCGCGAAACCTCGCAGGATCAAAGTGAGTATGATTGCAGGAGAATTATGTCGATTGCGTTGAAAATCTACTTTGCGCTAGTAAATTTGTTCTGAATAAAATTCCCAGATGACTAATGAATCAATATTGTCGTTGTTAATAATTGAAATCCGCCATTTAAAACTGTACTCATACCGAGAATACCGTTTTCTTTTAGGCAAACCAATAACGAACGGAAGGGTAATGAACGGCGGAATCACAGATTCCAAGATAAACATAACGTCAAACCCTCTCGCCGGCCTCGAATCTACCGAGGACCCAATGCAGCCTAAGGTCAGTGAATGATATTTGCGATTGATGCTTTTTATGGTTGATTGGAGAAGTCGCAACGGCGTTTGTCTCTCTTTTTACTGCTGTTATATACCCATTCCTCTCTTCTTCTCATATTTCTATTCTTCGCCAATTGGGCAATACTCTACAGTCTGTGTAGCCTCTGCTGATATTCTCTCGCCACTTAGCTGAAAGTATATATCTAAGCGCACACGTTCTTGCGCGCATTATAGTCACAGCTTCATACTTTCACGGAGACTCGTTAGTTTTTGTACGTTCGTATATACTTCAGTCGAAAATTTCATAACTGCACTGTTTATTCTAACGTTTGTGTACAAAGATGAAAATTACTTATACATAAACTAACGAACCGTCCTGTGACAAAAAAAAACACCAGAAATTCGTCTCTCTATTCGATTTCTGCTGCTGCTGTCACTATCTGTTCTCGCCTGTACCTCGCTATATAATTTCGCCTCGAAACGACACACAAAATAAAAAAAAAAAAAAAAAAAAAAAACAGTCGAAAACACGCACGTAGGTCTGAAAAGACTCTGCTACTACCGCTGTAGATCTCAAAAGAAGCGAAACGAACGAACGAAAGAACACGCATGTTTCTAAACGCAGAGCGGACAACAGTCGCCAATGGAAATGGCTTCGTTTCTTAACGGGCAGAACAACAACGGCAGCAGCGGCGGCAGCAACAACAGCACCAGCGCTACCACCAGCAACGGCCACCAACCGTCGCCGCCGCCGCCGCCGCCCACGGCCTTGCAGCAGAACCACACCGGCGGCAGCGTCCAGGACGCTAATTCAACGGGAGCATCGCAGTCCCAGCAGCCGTCACCTCTGCAAGGGCTGCAAGCTGCCCTGCCGATCGAGCAGCCCGTCTGAGCAGCTGCTCCTTTACCGACTGTCGTTACTACTTGCCCGTGCGACTCTTCTTTACCGACGGAATCTGCATGCCTTACCGCCGATTTATTATTATACGGTATTTTAGCGCAATTTTTATATTCGTTTTATTAACGGGCGCCGATTCACTTTCTGCGTTTAGCAGATTTTTGAACGAGCATGTACTTACGATTAGCGACGATGCAAAAACCGAGCTTTGTCTAGATAAAATATTGATAAGCTATTTTAATGAATTTTTCATTTAAACGTTCAAATTTTTTACGATGATCGAGAATTAGTCTTGTCGGTGTGAGAATTCGTTGCAGACTGTCTTAAGCAACTTTTAATTTATATATCGAATGCAAAGGTTTTCTTGAGTCGCTTTTAAAAGCGAAAAGTTTATCCTTGATAATAGTCTTAAGGCTCTTGACTGTTCTCAAATGATGCTCATCTTAACGGACATGTTATTATGAAAATATTTTTTGTTAGATCAATTTATTATGTATTAAATTAAAGAGAACTGAATGGTGACAATAAATATTTTCATAAAAATATTTAATTAAAAGGAGGAAAAGTGACGTGATAGCAATAATGATGAAAAGACGCTAATGCCTTTTAATTATAAACTAACTTTACATAGTACTCTACGACGTAGTCAACAGGGCGAAAATCGTCTAGAGTGTTTGTACCTGTGGGATTGCAATATAAAGCGCAATCGAAATTCTTTTTATGTTGAGCAGGATGAGAAAGAACGCATTAAATACATTGAAAAGAAATATACTCAGTCATAAGAAAGGGATGCAAATGTATTGCCACAAAACACGAAAATCCATATACATATTTTCTACTTTTTTTAAGACGTAAAGCGGAAATATTGAACATCTTTGATAAACATGTGAATGTTAGCCTAGGAAGAAAATTAATTAATAATTTATTAAGCAACTTTCGCAGATACATATAAAATGTATAAAAAAAAAACATTATTCATTAACCAATCAGTCTCATCAAATTATAGTTTCAATACCCTGCTTTGTAAATAAAATAAGTTGTAATCTAAGTCGAAACATTAAATTATTGTCAACGATCGAATGCTTTATAATTGCTGCGGTATTTAAAAAAAAAAAAAAATTCACTATGAAAAATGTTGAATTTTGATGAAAGTGATATTTATCCAGTGTTTTTACGAAATTAAATCCTTTTATTCTTTGAAAAAAAGAGAAACAATCGTTTTTAGATAGGAAATTTTATAACTATGTAACATTAATTTTAACAGTTGAGGAGAAGACTACACTCGTCTAGCTAACAGTATTGTTTTCTTTTTTTTACGCAACTAATTTAAGACTTTTGTCATTAATATTATTTTAACGACTTCCAACAACGAAGCTGCAACTCTTAGGAAATAGTCAAAAGGCAGCATTGATAAGTTCTTATTTAATATGATTAATAATTATAAACATGTATAATGCGTTTTGAAACCGATAAAGAGGAATTAGAAGTGAGAATTAGGTTGTGCAAAAGGAGTAGCAAAATTTCCTAATTTTTTCGCCGAATGTACATTTGCGAATAAATTGTAAATATGTATGTTTATAAAAATGAGAGAATGCAAGAATGAAAGAAAAAGTGGCACGAGCACATAGTGTTCATATGCTTCGATTGCAATTACATATATTTTATACGTAAATATATAGCGATTGCATGATGAGATTTGAGATGTAAATATTAGAATATAATGACTCGTCGACTAATTGTGCCTTGAGGAGATTAATTGAGGTCTGAAAGAGAATGTAATTTTATTAACAACGATTATTTATACACGCGCTGACAATCCTTTTTATGTGTACTTAATATTTTTTTCGTAATAAAATATATATTACAGCGATAAGATTTTATTAATTTCTCTATGACGTAATTACCTTTGAAATTATTACCATTCTTCCTTTCCATGTCTTCCGTTAAAATTTCGTTTATAGCGTAAAGATTTATTACTAAACTTTTATTTTGAGAAAAAATATATTCAAAGTACAAATTAATAATGTTAAACCAATACTTTTATAAATGTGATAAAACTATTGAATTTCACACGTGATTATTTTGATTTTAACGACCTCATATATAACATTTTCGTGAAAGTTGAAATGTAATTTAAAAAATGCTGTAAATACTGCCTAATTTACTATTCAGTATGTATGTAAATGACCTTCAATAATAATAGGAATATTCGCTAATTTAATTCTCAAAACACACGAGTATATTTAACGTTGTCATTTAAATTTAGTTATTGCTTGATGTTTCGCCAAGTAGTAAACAAGTTCTCCGTTGCGAAGAATTAAATTCTAAGTAAATTGAATAAGTGCAATTTCGTGAATAATTATCAAGTAAAATAATAAAACGTTTTCAGCTGCATTCGTAACAGGATTATAAAGGAAGATGCAAGCGAAAATTGTTGAATTAAAAGATGGTAAGAAATATTTAATTATTCGTACCTTCTGTGCATTAAACTTATTTATATTATAGAAATGTATTTTTATTCAAAAGATGTGGAGTTTATTAAGAAAGAAATTGACCTTCCAAGCACTGGTAATATTATTCATAGCATCAAGTAATTGATTAAGCATTGACACATTACTTACATTTTTAGATGAAGAAATTGACAGTGATATCAGCAACGAAGGAAACAAAATGATTCAAAATATTAAATCGGGTGAATATTACAAAATGAAAATTATTTGAAATATTTTGAAAACAATCTACATATTTGACCAATTACAATTTTTTCATAGATTTTCTTTAATATTTTATTTTTTATAATTTAATAATATTTAAGTTAAATTTAATCGATTTTTCAAAAACGTGATTCAAAATATAATTTTTTGTAAGAATATTCTCAAATGATAATAAGATATCATATTTTTCAGTTGAAGATACAATAAATTCGTCGATGTTTAAAATTGATAGTTATTTAATGGATGTTGATATGAGCGAAGATGAGAGCTTTGTTTTACATTTATCATCTGGTCGGTATTGCAAATAAATATAGAAATTTAAAGTTTGTATATGTAAAGTAATGTATTATAATTTTAGAGGATGAAGATGCAATGAATCATAAAATTGAGACCAAAATGATTTTACCTACAGTAGAAAAGTACGAACTATGCGAAAATAATAATAGCTTTGAAGCTGATAATAAAGAAAATATACCACCTAAAGAAGAACCTAAATTTTTTGATTGTTTTTTGAATTACGTAGAAACGAAAGAACCTTCAAAAATACGTAATATATTATTAATGTATTAATTTTTCTGTTACATAAAAAGAATATAATTTACTGATTTATACGATTTTTCAGCAGGAAAAGGTAATTTGAAAAAGAAAAACAAATCACTAAAGAGAAAAACGGAATTGGAGTTGCAACCGCAAAAAAAGCAATCAAATTTAGATGAATTTTTTCATCGGACAAATTGTCCCAAACTGAGAAAAAGTAAGTTCCATTCTTTAAGATTGATAAGAAAAAATTACATCGACATTCTGAAAAAAATGAATTCTCTGCATTTTAGAAAACTCTTTCAAAATGTCAATTACTCCCGAGTTATTAAAAAAAGCAACGAGTGCAAAAGTTGTATTAGAAAGACTCTCAGAACATGCTATAGCAAACAATATATTGCTAATAAAAAACGCATCAAATGTAAAAGTCGGCCGCAAAAGACGCTCAGAAAATACAATAACGAAACATAAAACAGCTGTAGTGCGTCCTAAACGGGGTAGGAAAAGTAAGTGAATTAAATTTGTTCATTTTTTTTTACTGATAATAAAAATTATAATTTTTATTTTTTTACAGCAGCTTCACGAAACAAGACGATAATATAGCAAAACGTAACAAGAGAGAATACGTATAAGACTAATAATTTTAAAGTTCCTAATTTGCAGTTGGAATGAGAATTAAATTGTATACATTATACATTTAAAATATTGCGTGATTATAGCATTTTCAATTTTTTAGTATATTATCCAGTATATTGAAGAATGCTATTAAGTAGCAAAATTATAGGATTTAATTATTTAAAATTAAAAATTATGTTGTACAAAATAAATTTTACAAAAATATCATTGTAAAAAAACTTTACTTAAGTATTTTAAAGAATCATCATTATAATGATTTTACTCGTGTATAAATTTTAATGATAGTATAATAAAGTTTTATTTGAATAAAAAGATAAGTTACCACAAAACACTTAATTGATTTTAATTTTATCGAAATTATATTTTAAATAAAGTGCAGGCTTATACTGCGAGTACTGAACAAATGCAATAGTTTTAGTTTTTGGTAATTTAATATTGTTTTACCGCGTATATGTACAATAATTTTTTTTATAGATTGTTAAATAATACGTTAAATGTAATTTTGATTTCCAAATGTGTATAAACTTTTGGTAAAAAATTGTATCAATCCTGCAAATTTATCGCTACTATTATGACTCTTTTCGAGGTGGTTGAAAAATGTCAAAGCATTTAACAATCAATTGCTAACATTACTTTTTAAATTATCATACTATAGTTATCTATGAATTTTTAATAAAACATATTGATAATAAAAATAAAACATTTTAATTAAAAATTTCTTTTCCGAGTATATTATTGCGTTCATCGTTTTTATTTCTCAAATAAATTTTCCTCGGTAAAAGACACGTTTAAAATATAGAAGAAAAGTAATACCAACTGAATATTGATCGTTAACTGAAATCCATCGATTCAATCAAATAAATTTCGTTGATATTTGTAAATAATACGTGTACACTGTCAGTACGATCGTTAACTACGGTGCGGTTCGACGAAGGAGTTTCCATGACAGTAAATATTGTTCAGCACAAAATATTTCAAAATTCTTTCGTATTATTTTGGTACATTGTATTTTAAAGAAAAATGCAGGATTCTCAAGTGCATCCATTAAGTAGTAATAATGATAAAGATTTTTCAGCTTCAGTTTTGTTTAGTCAAAAGATTGAAAAATTACCGATTTTTTATGTTTCATAGATGTACGTTTTTCGGACAATTCAGCACATTTGAGCATTTTTAATGGGTCCCAGAGTAAGTTTCTGCTGTATATTAAATAGTTCAGTCTGCCATATCATTTCTTGATACTCAGTGCATGAAGTAGATTTTAAGTGAAGTAAGAATTAGTTCACTTCTATTAGATATTTATTTCAGATAGTGGATTTACTTTGGCAATTAATGTGAATGAAATAACATCAGCAGAGGTAGGCAGAAATACTGCTTTTATAAAACAAGAAGTATCTTTCGAGACGACAGATGAATTCGGTAATTTTCAATTGATTTATCTTTCATCATTGTACATGCAATAAAGCTATTATTTTCACTTTTTTAGTAACGTCATTTACACCCACTCAAGATCTCTTAAGTGAAACAGATGCAGCTACTTCGGAGTTTGACGCGAGCTGGAAAGATTTCGAAACCAATTCAGGAATGAATGCAGATTCTGAAAATTCTTTAATTTCAAGAGGTCCTACGTTTTTCCATTCAACTACCAATTATGATAAATCTATGATCTCTAATCGTAAATATTAATATTTTTAAACAAAAAATTATTGTTATTATCAATTGTTTGATAAAAAAAATATTTTTATTCAGATGAAAAGGATAATTTAGGAATAAACGAAAAGTCAGGGCATCCGAATGAAGTTATGAAAGCTAAAAATCAGAATAATTCACTCGATCATTTTTACCAAAAGACAAATTTTTTATTAGGAAAGGAAAATTCCAAAGCATCGGAATCCGCCGAATGTAAGTTTTACTTTAAAGTTATTATAAAAACTTTTAAATAAATGTTTAAAGATACAATTAAGTAGTAAGATATGATGAATAAGTCAATTATTAAGTCAAGAATAGGTCAATTTTTCTTAAGATTCTCACGCAAAAACTAAAACAACTTAAAATTTTAAAAATATTATGCTTACCTCAATTAATGTTTTAAATGTTTTACAGCTGATTCTAATCGACATAGATATTACTGCCCGAAGTGCAATAAAAATACAGCTCCCATTGGATGCTATACAGGTCTAAATAAATGCAGCTCATGTCGCGAAGTATTGCTGTACGAATGCGTCAAGTGCAACACAAAATACAAGACTATCTCTGGCTTAACATACCATTTCCGGACCAAATGTTTTCAGGAAGAGGTTTTCACCTGCGACGTGTGCGATTATGAAACAAAAAGCAAATTTTCTTTAGAAAGACATATGAAAAGTCACAGTGATGACGAATTTCAATTATCCGACGATGACAGTACGGGTATGTAGAAATAAGTATTTAAAGTTTTCCGTGACATTTTTTAAATAAATTTAAATTAAATAAACTTAATTTGATTCATGTTTTTTAAGTTTGCTTTTTAAGCCCAGCAATTCCATTAAATGTTTACTATATTTCAGATACCGAATCAGATTCGGCGATTGATGAAGACTTTGTTGAAAAAACTAGAAAGAGATCTGGTAAGTATACTAAATTAAATTTAAATTAGATTAGTAACTTTAAATTAAATTATTCATCCACGCCTATAATAATTGATGACTTTTGTTTGCATTTAAACCTACGTACACATTGGTCTGTTCTATTTATCTATTCCGTCTTTCGAAGGCGATCTATATTCTTAATCGAAAATAATACTCTACAATGTTTCAGATTCAATAACTAGATTTATCCAGCAATATTGTTCAAAGTGTTGCAAGTTAACTACATCCAACATCAGTGATAAGGATATTAGTTGTCAGAAATGTCAAACTCCGATACTTTGGCAGTGCAAAACCTGCAAAAAACGATTCGGGCAGTACTATGCAATTTTGTGGCATTTGCAGTACAGGTGCTCCATTTCTGCAAGTAATAAGAGTATTGTGCAAAAATCTGATTATAATAACAATAATAAAAGAATAAGGCAAAAAAAGATCTTAACGTGTGAAAATTGTGGCAAATCGTACAAAAACGAAGGCAGTTTAAAAAGTCATCAATATTCTTGTAGAAAATCGATTGTGCAATTCTAAAAATCTTCTTATAAATTCTATTTTTATTATCGATATCCTCGAAAATAGCAGTTAAGTTGATGTGTCGATCCGGTTCCAAAATTTACAGGAAGTTTTATCAAATATTACTTCTACGACTGTTAAGTAGCGGACCGATGCACTACGACAATTAACTGCAAATATAATTTTAACAAGTAACAATAAATAAATAAATACATGCATTTTTAGTTATATAGACACCTCGTCGTTCTATTTAAATAATATATATTTTTTAATTTTGGATAAAAGGATTGTAAATAGTTGAAAGTGCTATAATACATGTTATAAACTGAATTAAAGAAAGAAAATAAAGGAATTAGAAAAACTAAATGCTATAATTACTTATTAAATTTTTAGATTTATTTTGAGCTTTTAAATGTATAAATATTTGTCTATTATAAACGTAACTGTACATTATACATTTTATTTTTGTAGTAAAATAAATGTTTAATTTTTATATCGAATTATACATAAAAATGTCGCAGAACTTAAATCTATCGAGTTCTACTCTACTATTATAAATCAAAGTTAAGTATATTATTACAAAAAGTAAATTTTCGATTTTTAAATCTTAGAAATATTCTAGAAGCATAAATTGTTTTTAACCATTTTTAAACAACTTTATTTTCAAATAAAATGTCATTATTTATAGTCGAGTGCTTTTTAATAAAAATTGAAGTATGTAAAAAAAAAATCAAAATTTTGCACTACAAGTAAATTAGTTTACTTGCTATCACGTAACAAAATTATTAATTCTTAAAAAACTGAACTTTAAAAAAAGTTTGACTTATCAATCGACGTTTATATCTTACAATTATCAATCATTTAAAGCACATCATTAATTACACGTCTATTATATAATTTCTTAGTTGAATTGTAAAATGTAAAGGTCAAGAAAAACTTTTTTCAAAGTTCGACGTATTTGCTGAAGACGTTATGAATATTTCTACATTATAGAGCTTTAAGAATATTTCCAGTACCTTGAATATAAATTTTCCCGAAAATTGTCTTGTTAACAAGCAGTGAATATTATTTGGCTTACTAAATAATTTGACGGTGCTGAACCTTATAGAATTTTTCAATAAACAATTTTCACAATTCTTTCGATGCAACAGATAATAAACTTCTAATATTATACAATTTATTAATATTTTCGTGTAATCTATCAAAGCAAATTTATTATTGAAAAATTTTATTTTTAATTTTGTTAAATTGTTTATTGAATTTCCGTAAACTTAAAATTGAGTACAGATTCTGACGTGTTCAACTCTGTTCATACCGCATACTTTCAAATTTTATAAAACAATTATAAAATGATAAGCAGCATAATTTCGTTGTTATTAACTTACTAAAATTAATCTAAGATCTTCATCTTATCGATGCTTGGCGAACATATTACAAAGAGGGAATATTTAAAAGGCAGTGAGAAGCTACATGATCAAATCTCCAATCTTCTCATAAAAATTTAAATATTTCCAAAAATCGTAAAACTGAAAAACTCACTGTTTCTTAAAGGAAATTTATATAAATGCATAAACTCTATAGAACTCTCAATTTCCCATAACGGAAAATTCGCAGATTATTTTTAATTACACAGAAGTCGCAAAAAGCTCAGTACAAAAACCTCTGACAAAAATACACTTCGCCCTCGAAATAATATTCATGACTACACCGACAGATCGCAGACACACATCGCTCTCAATCATTTTCTCGCTCAGACGCTCAGCCATCCAGCCGCGAATCAGGGCGCGAACGTCGGTATCCACGAGTGCACTCGTCGATGCCTGTTGAGGCTGCACCTGGGCGCGATCAGCGCCAGCAGGGCGAGCACCGCGCCGAGCAGCGACACGCCGCAGAGGGCCCCGGCGGTGACGTCGTGCAGCGGGGTGCCCGGCCTCGGGGCCTTGGCCGCCAGCAGCAGCAGGCCGCCGCAGCTGAGCGCCGCCAGGCCCGCCAGGCCCAGGCCCGTCCAGGTGCGGCGCATGCTGCGACAGGCGCCCGCCAGCGCGCAGCACGCCCCGCAGCCGATCGCGCTGTCGAAGTAGTACCTGCAACAGGGGGGAAGCAGTGTTAGCGATGTGTCGGATTATGTAAGTTTTGACTCCGGTTAGGAGCAATGCTTGTTTGGTAGTGAGTAAATCAATTGTTTTTGGGGATTTTTCAATTTTTTTTTCTTTAACGGAAAGATATTACTTGTTTTTTCTTTTTTAAAGGATAATTATTATAGATTCTTACTTTCTTCCCTGAGTATAAGACAGATAAATGGCCAGACCACAGGTGAGAATTCCGACCAAAACGAGTATTATAGGTGCGTTCTTCCTTTCACCCTTTTCTGTACCACTGACTAATGTGGTGTTTGCTTCGCTCGTCGGAGGTGACAGAGGTGGTACCTGGAGAATAAAACCGAGATTAATAACATAAATTTATTTAAATTTATAATTACATTTTTAATACGGTAATTAAAGATAAATTACCTAACGTTCCATTTTTTATTACTCGATTCGAATGCAATCATAATATTTCAAGGTTTAGTGCATAAAGTTCGCACTTTAAAACTTTTTCCGTTATTTCACTCAAATTTTGCATTACTATTGTTAGAGGAAAACGATGTAAGTAGTTTTAGTTGCCTCGCTTAATTATTTGCTAGATAAAAGAAAGTCTTTCGAGATGAATGAAAAATTTACTTGTTGCATGATTCAGGATGTGCAATGGAATCATAAAAGTAAATGCATTCAAGTTTAAAGCTCGGTTTTATTAAAAATACAGCTTATTTTAAGTATAAGTTACATTAAAATATAAATTTCTTACGACTACACAAATAATGCTGTCGCGCGAAGGCAAATAAATAAATAAATGATTTAATTTAAATAAAGCTGTTCAAACATTTAAATAAATTGCATCTAATATCTAAATAAATAATTTCTTACTTTACAAAACGATTCTACTTTAAATAATCACGCGATATATTAATTTTTCAAATAACGATGATAAAAGTACGTTCTGGAACACGATTAAAAAATTCGCGGCCGAAAGCTCGTTCGCCAACTCGATATCGAAGAACAAAGAACGAGCGTCCCCTCAAAGAAGAAGCAGATAGCAGACAATGATTGCGAAAAGACTCACTACCGCGGTGCGCGCGATGAAGGCGCTCTCGACGCCCTGGTAAAATCCGCCGGCGGCGGCCGCGGCCTTCTTCTGCTCGGCGTAGATGACGGCCTCGTCGGCGTAGACCCTGGGGCTCTGTCCGGCGCGTCCGTAGGCGGAGGCGCGGCTGTCCTCGATGTGGCGGCGCACCATCATCGGGCCCGGGCCCTCGTTCAGGGGCAGGCAGCGTCGCGCCGAGGGCGGCTCCTTGTTCGGGGTCGAGGTCATCGGGCCCTTGTTGCGCGGCGACAGGGCCCGGCTCTGCGGCGTCGTCTGCTGCGGCTGCTGCTGTTGTTGCTGTTGCTGGTGGTGTGGATGCGCCGGCGAGTTCATCGCTCGGTGAGCTGGAAGAGAGAGGAACGCCGCTGAGGTCAGTGAATTGCCGAGCGCCGAGCGCCGGGATTCTTAGCGATTTCGCTCGACCGCTGTATTCGAGGCTTTGGGTTTATCAAGTTTGGATTTCGATTGAATGCACCGCTTTGGGAGAGGAACATTTTCGAAATTTTAAGTTTAGTATTTTTTAATAGTACTGTTACGCGTACTGACGGCAAATATTATTCTTGATTAATATATATAGTTATATTAATATAACAATAAAAGTATTATATTGAACTTTTGTAATTTAAAAAAGAATATATCAAATTAAAATAAAAAAACTGCAAACTTCCTCAATTGAAAAAATCGAATCAGTTATCCAGTTGCGAAATAACGAGAGCCATTAAATTAAATCTATCTCGATTAATTTCCTCCAGAAACTCGATGCTCCTCCCATACCGAACCCCGTCCCGAAAAAACTGCAGGTGCAAGGGATGCTTACCGGCAGCGGAGGAGGGCGAGCATCCAGGCGTGAAGGCGCCTCGCTGACTGGGCGTGACGTGGACGGCCGGCTGCTGCTGCTGCGGGCTCTTCATCGGGGAGAGGGGGTCGGCCTGGGACCTCGGGCCCCGCGGCTTCCTCGGCGTCGTCAGGATCTCGTGGAGCTTCTGCGTGGCGATGTTCACCCGCTGGGAGGAGGTCGGCTCGTGGGGGTTGCGCTCCGGCAGGCTCGGCGGCAGCGACAGGGGCTCCTCGTCCTGCATCGGCAGGCTCGTGTACCGGCCTGAGAACGAGTCGTCGTGTAATGACGGGGGTCGATTTGCGACGGGGGAAGAGACGAGAGAGCTACAGTTTCGGCTCGGTAATGCCGCGAGCGCAAGGCTGGCGCCGCGGTGGGGCTTTTTGCTTTTGAGCCGAGTTCGCGTGCGGGGGGCTCTTTCGAATGAAGTCATTGTATGGGTTCGTTATTGTTGTTTAAAAGATAATTATGGCCATTTTAATGCAAAATTGCTTTACTTCAATTCTCAGCGGCGGAAGCGTCGCCGAACTTTTCCAAGTATTATTGTCTCGAGCGAAAAACGTTTCTTTCAAAAAAACATAACGCGTGTTCGTCGGACGCGAATTCCTACCTCTCGGCGTGCTGATCTGCCTCCTCGGGGTATTCCAAGCGTGTCCATCCTCCTCGCTCCACTGCGCATCGTGGGGCTCGAGGCCGTCAGGCGGCAGGGACGAGTAGTGCGCGTCCGCGTGCCTGTACGACCTGACGGAGGCTCTGACGGAGTCGCGGCGCAGCACCTGTTGCTGCTGCTGCGGCAGCTGGAGGGGCGAGGGAGCGGCTCGCTGCTGGACTTGCTGCTGCTCGATGTACTCGTACCTCGAGGGGTTGTTGACCGGGGTCGCGGCCTGGGGCGGCGGCTGGGCCTGGATCTGCACCTGGATGGTCGCGTCGTCGTGGATGTACTCGTAGCGGTGGGTCTTGAGGGCGTAGGAGCGCCGGTCGCCGAGGGGCAGGCTGCCGCAGCGTTTGTGGGACGGCTGCTGCTCGTCGAGGTTGTCGTCGATGTAGCAGTAGCGGTCGACGTTCGTGCGGTTCAGATTGACGACGCTGCGGTGGTGCGGCTGGATCGTCAGGTTCTCCGGGCTGCCGTGGAAGGCTGGGTTGGATTGGCCGTACTGCGGCTGCGGCTGGTGGACAGCTGGCGGCGGCGGTAAATCGTCCACCTGCGTAATACGTGGGGTTAGGTAATGAATTTTTTTGGAGCTGCTTTCGAAAGAGAGTTTGTTCAGGGTTTTGGAATGTTTTAGTTGTATGAGTAATTCGTGAGTAATGATTGCGTTATAATTTTGTTGGGAAGTAAACAATGGACATTTGCATTACTCATTAAATTTGCTGTTACGGATTTTGGTCAGGAATTTTGGATTACTAATCGTCGTTGAGAAAGAGAATGAGTTGATTAAATCGGCTATTATGAATCGAAGATATAAAAGAAATTTGTTTTAGTTATTTATGTATTGTTCTTTTGTTACTATAATGAATAAAAAGTAAACATACAAAGTGAGAGACTTATTCACACGCTTTAAAAGCATTCCTTATTTATTATATCAGTTAGCTCTAAGACAATGATTCGATTGTATTTCGATCCAATATCTGAAGTGGATCACTCGCTTTCTTTAACTATAAAAGGTTCAGGAGAACTCTCGATACAAGTTTACCAGATGTTTTAAAGATTTTTCCCATCTTTCATTCACGTGCAATATAGATTTTTCTTTCACACGTCTGTTTCTTATACATGACATATTGTATCGTTAGTTTGTGTTCTTTAAAAGTTGTTAACAATTAGTTATGATAAAAAACGTGATTTAAATTTATATTCTGAAACTTAAACAGTACAGGTTTCTTGAAAGTATTATTTTATCCGATTAAAAATTTTTTGTTTTTTGTCTTCGTATCAAATAAATAAAAAATATATTTTGAACGGAGAAGCAGAACCATCGTGATGTTAATAAATTGCTAGACTTTAAAAAAAATTTCAGTGCGAATTTTTCAAAGACGGAGAGAAACGCCCTCTGGCGAGCAATTCAATGTGATTCCCCATTTTTATCGCGAATGCATCGACGCGCATTGTGCGGCGGTTTATTGCGAATTAAAATGTTTCAGGAAAATGTATTTTCAATCAATTCGCAACTGTCAAATATTATTTATCCATAAATTAATTTATTGCAAAAATTTAAAGACTATAAATTATTGTAACATTTCGATGAAAAGATAACAAATCGATTTCCGAATGGAAGAAAATTCCCGCAAGCCTGTGTATAAAACACTTGCTGCATCACCTTCGTGATCCTCAAGCCAGAACCACCGGCACGTCTAATCTCCAAACAACGTCAAAACAGGAAAACTTTAGGGTAAGCCACAATTTATTCCGTACAGTCACTCAAAGCGTCAACTGCGACAGAGAACCGATTTAATCACCGATAAAAAAAAAACTGAAAAATTACTCGGAAAACTCGAAATTCCGCGACAAATAAAAAGGATGAAGGGGCAATTCTTTCCAACAACAAAACGCTCTCAACCGTCTCTCGCTTTACGATCCCCCGCTTAATAGCGCTTCTAGCCCGAACCGCGCTTTACACGCCATTTACAAGCAAGACAGGAAGTCCAAAACGTCTCAAGCGTAACATCCCTTTTTTTCCTCCTGAAAAAGCTTGGGGCGTTCCGTCAGCCGCCTCTCGGCGGCGATCGTCACTCTTCTCACGGGCCACCGGAACGCGTCTTCTTACCTGAAATTGCGGAGGCGGCGGCAGATCGCTGCCGTCGCTGCGACCGTCCTCCGGTATGTACTCGGACTGCCTGCAGAACGACGGGTTCGTGTAGCAGTGCACCTGCGAGGGATCCTGTCTGCTCGCCATGTCGCACAGCTGCGCCTCTCTTTCTGTCTCTCCTCTTTGGTATTGCGCGTGCAGTTCGATCCTCCGCGGACGGAGCCTCTATCTCATCACGTATATCACTTCCTCACGAGGATGATCATGACGCTGCTGACGAAGGTCGGCTGCCAGGAGTGCTCCAGGGAGAAGGAGACGGAGGCGGCGGCGATCGGCACCGCCGGCAGATTCGAGCTCAGATCGTTCTGACCGCTGAGCTTCTTGCACATTATTGTTGTCGTCGTCGTCGTTGCACTCGGCACTCGGCCCCGAGACACATGGAAGAAAGACGGCACACTGCAAGCTCCTCCGTTCCGATGGTTGGATGGATGGTGTCGCGCACAACCGAAGAGCGGGAGCGGTAACGAAACGAGGCCGGATCTGAATTGCGCGAGACGGAGGAACGGAAGAGCGATCGAGTCGCGCCGGCGGTTTTCTCGTTACTGAGCCCGACGCTCGGCGCGTCGCGGCAGCTGTGCGTCCGTTCCTCCGACGGGCACGAGGGGAGTTGAACGAGTGTAAAAGCCCGCGCGCGTCCCCTTCTCCCCGACTCACTCGCTCGCTCTCTCTCTCTCTCTCTCGCTCGTGTTGTACAGGATGCAGCGCATGAAAAGCCGCCGGGAGAAAGAGAAAGTGAAGCGGGGCGCGGAGAGGCGCTCGAGGAAAGACGCGGAGGGGGAGGGAGTGTATGTACGCGCGACTGAAAGGAGTCGCTTAGTTTGTAATCAGCGACGATGTCGCTTTGTTTTTGTTAATTCGTTTGTTGGCCGGTTTGTGTGGGACTGGCCTTTATGGGCGCTGTTGCTCGCTCGGTGGTGTATACTTTATTTTGCATACCGCGGAGGGTTTTTCAATTTTCTTTTCGTTCCTCGTCGACGGGCTTTTTGCAGGGATCGAGTTTTCGTTTGGAGAGTAGTAGGCGAATTATATATTTAATCGCGGAAATGCTTTTTTTATTGAACACATTTTTCATTGCCGGAAATTTCAAGTAATTTTTACGCGAATAATTGAATATTTTACAAAGCAATTATTTCACAATTCCCAGCTAAAAGTAACAAAAAGGACACTTTAAATAACCAACAACAAATTCTTCAACGAATCATCCTCCATACTCCAATTACCGATCCCTCTGAACTTTCTACGAGCATCGCTCTCGGCAGCTGCGCGAAAAACGCGCGCGAAATAATCCCACCGACTGTTTCGCGCGCCGAGAAAGTCTCTTGCAAAGGTGCGGCGGAAGAAGAAGTCGCACAAGTAGGCGAACTCGTTGCCCCGCAAACGCACACACCGATATAACATATAGGCAAGCCGAGTTAAAGAGCGCGACGAACAAAGAGGGGGGGAGGGGGCGAGTGTGCCGGGGGGGTTGTTTTTCACGGGAGCCCCGGTTAACGGACTTTTTGGCCGAGGGGACCCCGACTGCATTGTGATGCCGACTCGCGGCTTGGATGCGCTTCTGGGTTTCGACGGTTTATTGCCAGGAAGCGGGGCTACGGCGGCTCTTTTTCCGGGATCTCGGCAAATATTGGGACTGTCGCGGTGCTCGGCCGGTCGGAGCGATTGGATATAAGGTTTCGATTTTGATTGGATGGTTATTCGAGAAGTAATTGGTTTTGACTAATATGTTCGAAACAATCCCATTTTTATAATTTGCATACGATAATTTAATATAAATATGTAAATAATAAGTTAATTTATATGTTTTAATGTGTGATCCGGGCGTATATTTTTTTTTAGTAAATGCAAAGATATTTTTATGGACGAATAACAGAACTTTCTCTAGATGAATCTCCCCCATTGTGGATAAAATGTCCGTTGAGAAGTATTTTAAAAATACGGGAGGAACACGTGTTTCATGTTACCACATATTTCTTAGTCGGTAGAAACTAAAAGAGATTAGATTATTTTAGAGTAAAATTTCTTTGAGGAAAGGCAAATGACTTTTTAAAATTACGTTTATAATGCACTATAAAACTGAATGCAGTAACAACACTCGCTGCTAAATCTCTACTTAGTTAATCTACTTTTTGCGGGTCATTAAGAACGACCGTAAACTCCAATTTTGCGCTTATTAATTGCTATCACACTTATAATCAATTGCGGTCACCGCGACTCCAATTGCAGTTCCTACAATTCTTCTACAGCTATAATAAGACCAATTGCTTCTCCTGCAACACGAAATTGGAGTAAGGAAACATTGCGATTGTCGGTAGCCGCTGCAATTTTAGATCCGCCAACTCCAAACATTATACCTTTCAGAAAAATTAAAATAAACTCTTATACTTTAAAGCCACACCTGCCTCCTAATCAAAACGTATCAAATAACTCTATATTAACCCAAAATATCGAGTGCCCACCACCAAAGTGTGATCCTCACCCAATAAAAGTCCCTCCTGAACCCCAAACAAAGTTCCAAATCCCCATGGCCGAGCCGCAGCCACGCGTCCAAAGTATTAGCGAAAAACTCCCTTATCGGGCGTTTAAAAGGAAGCTTCACCGGGGCCCGCTTGACTTTTCCAACGCTCCTCCCGGGGCCCGCACGCTTATACTTAGCCCGCGCGCGGCAGCTGTGCCGAGGCGACCGTTGGCCGTTCCCCCGATCAGGGACATCTGCCGCATGTGTAGTATGCACGCGCCAGGATATACGTTGAGAGAGGCGCGCGCGCGCTTGCGCGTTTATATATATATATGTGTATAGGAGCGCGCGAGCTCGTGCCGATAGTGGAGGATACGTATGCCACATGCGGTCGAAGGAACGGCTGGGCAAGAAGAGAATGTCCTTTGTGCGAGAGCTCGCCGTTTAAACGCCTTCGATGGGGATATACTTGCGGGGCTTTGCGGGAATGGCGAATTTTTTTAGATGGCTTTTGCCAGAGCAGTGGGAGGGCAGTTTTTCTGTTTTCTGAGAGGAAATTATTTTTTTTTTTTAAGTTGAAATGTCAATTAGTATGATAAAACTGGATTTTGCCATTTATATCTTTGTTTTTATAAGTATATCATTTTTTAAGACTTTATTTACATTAGTTATTTTAAAATCATACCTTTGAAATTACTTTTGCACAGATGACTTAAAACAATATTGAATTTAAATATGAAAATTACATTATTCATACTTTTACTTACAATTTATAGTTAGATTAGAGTTCTTGGAAATGCAATCCACTTCTAACACTCGAAACACCAGTACTATATAAATTTTTTATATTACTTCCATAATCCCTAATTTAGAATTGAATTCTATGTGGCAGTAATTAATTATAGATAAATCAAATTAAAAAAAAAAGAAATGTTTGAAACTCGCATAAGGAATAAATGAAAGGAGCGCGCTTGAATGTCGCTTGTACTTTAAATATTATAAATTAGAAATTTTCAAACATTAAATAATAATTAAAATAATCTTTTTAATATAAAAAAGTTAGGAATTATTTTGCCCGAATAGCCTCATGGCCGTAGTCGCCTTCAGCTATTGAGTAAAAATCAAACACAAAATCAGAAGGCAATGGATTCACGCGAGAAATCCCGAACATGTATCCGGAGAACATGAAGCGCGAGGAAGTTGCTAGGTTGAATACTGTCCGAACATCGGTTGAAAGGCTGATCCAATAATGGCCAAATAATGGTCAGACGTCTTGCAAACATTGGTTGAATGCTGTTCCAATAATGGCTAGACAATCAGGGCAGACACCTCTTCGGGCTTCCTGTTCTCCGAATACATGCTTAGAATTTCTCATCACTATTTCCTTATGTGCAAATTTTGAAATGAAACGAAATCGACTGGGCAATCACGAGTACATGTACCCGGAGAACACGAAGCGCGAGGAAGTTGCTAGGTCGAATACTGGCCAAATACTGGTTGAATGCTGATCCAATAATGGCCAAATAATGGTCATCAGACATCTCGCAAACATTGGTTGAATGTTGTTCCAATAATGGCTAGATAATCAGGGCAGATACCTCTTCGGGCTTCCTGCTCTCCGGATACATGCTTAGAATTTCTCATCACTATTTCCTGATGTGCAAATTTTGAAATGAAACGAAATCGACTGGGCAATCACGAGTACATGTACCCGGAATACATGAAGCGCAAGGAGGTGGCTAGGTCGAATACTGGCCGAATACTGGTTGAATGCTGTTCCAAATAATGGCTAGATAATCAAGTCAGACACCTCCTCGTGCTTTATGTGCTTGACTGGGCAAACTCAATGGTTAATTGAAAAATTACCTTTCTTAAAAAAGTTTGCTAAAAAATAAGTTATATACACATATGGATAACCTTTTGTTTTGTTTAAAAATCAGGTAAAACACGAAGGAGGAATACCCGACACTACCGTTTTATGAGTATTCTCTTTTCTTTATATTTTGAATACAAAAAAAACTAAAAATCTAAAACGTGTCACATCTGCTGTTATCTTTTTTTAACATGTCTTGATTAAGTTTTTCCAGTGGAGCTGCGGATACTTGCAACGAAATATTGTCAGTAAATGGTAATTTATAAATGATTTTATGAATGAATAAAGTGTACTACTAATGCGTGCAAATTACTATAATAATAATATTAATTATTATTTAAATGTTTAAATAATAATTCTAGCGAACCCTGAGAAAAGAAAGAAATTTAATATATGATAATCATAAAAATTTTCAAAAATTTCGACCACTGCTGCTTACTCTCTGCAGGAAGTCTCAGGCTTAACTGCTGCTGCACTGTGAATGCCTTCCATATCGGCACCATTTCTGGCTTTTTCCGCAAAAACATTATGACGAACGACCCTTTTTTATGACTCCTCCGTCCTCAGCTTTATACTGCGGCACGTTCGATGACACATGAGCACAAGCTGTTGCTTTCAATTTTCTCAGTTTTTGTTTTATATCAACAATGAATTATGGCGTCACCTTTACAGATATTGCTTTTGTGATTTAATACTGCAAAGTAAAAATACATCTTTTCGTAATAAGGTTAATTAATAATAATAGATAATAGATTAAAGAATTCATGTTTGCAAATGCAGTTAAAGATTACATCATTTATTGATTAAAAAGTCGAAATTTCAGTATAAAAACAACTTTATTGTGCTACAAGTACAGGGCAAAGGAATTTTCAGCTTTTAACAAATACGAGCAACAACAAAAAGCGTATCATCCATTAAATGCTTGTACGGTGTTACCTAATACAATCAATGTGCAATTTAGTGTTTCTCGACAGTAAATAAACGACAAAAGTTGCAATTATTATCGCAAAATTATCTACTGAAAATTTCAAAACATTTGAAACAAAAATCTACTATATCTTTGTTTGATTTGTACATTTTTTTCAAATTATGATATTTCGAAAAGTTTCTTAACCCTAAGTTTATATAAATACGCATACAAAACACAGTATTTTTTGTTCATTTAATAGTAGTTTTGGCAAGTTTTCGACAGCAGAAACAGATACCAGAAGAAAAATCGCACCGATGGCTCAAGACCAGACATTTTCTAAAACAAAATCTCTGATCCGTTCAAGGAAGAAGAAAATACAATGATTTCAAGTGAAAGTCCTACACATTTAAAAGCCATGGCGTGTGTTAAAATACTGACTGACTACTAGAGCAGGTACTTTTTTATATAAGTATTATATATAATCGTACGTAAACTTAAATATTCTGACAGCCGCCAGTTCGTCGTATAAAAATCATTCATAATTTCACGCACGCAATTAGAACTTCATCCCCTAACCGCTTTCTCTTGTCTTTCATGTGTTATACACGACGAGAAACGGAAAACGTTGTATAATGTAGTTTTAGGAATCTATAGTGATAACAATATCAAACAATCATTTGACAACTTTTTTTTTCTTTTATAATATCGTATTGTCCTTGGTCCAGTGATGATTTTCAACGAGTGGCTAATTAACGATGGTTGAGCTATCCTTTAAGCAATGCAAAAACTATTGGGAATAGTATGACGACTACGTGCGTGCCATATTTTTTTCGCTGTTTTTCTCAATAGTTTTCTTCTCTACTTAAGGCTCGACGCTCGATTTTCTGAGTGCATCCGACTATTTGTATAGACACGAACTGGAGAACATCAAGTTCGTGAGGAAGTTTTTAGAAATATATTCTGTTAACTACTCAATCTTACTTTTTACTACCTAAGTTTTCGTGGTTGGCATATTTTATTACCTGTGACTTAGCATTGTACAATCCATTGTGGTTGTTCTTTAAATGTCAACCGAATACCTACTTTATAAAAAATAGAAGAATCAAACTTTGTGTGATAATAAACTGCTGAATAACCTTATCGTAGGCAGTAAATAATTTAATGCAGTCATAAGTAATTAAATATGCCCACGATTTCTAAAATCAGTGTGGACACTAATATTATCAGTTGAAAAAATACCTAGATACGCCTGTTATTAAGCGAAGATTTAAAAATGCTTTTTCTCGCATTCTTTGCTACATTTAACACTGTATATGTAAACTCACATCTTTTCTCTCCAATTTTATAATATACTATTATTCTTTTAACACATTTGCCATTTAAGCTAAATTTACATGCATTTTTAGAATAACATTCTAAGCTATATTTTGAAAAATGAAAAACTTTAATTCATTGAAGCATGAAACAACCAATTTTTAAGTAGAATTACGTACTATCTAAGCAGCGTAAATTTACACAAACGAAATTCTAATAACATGAATTATATTTGTGCAATTTAATTTTAAATATAAACAATTTTAAGTATAAAATTGATTTTACATATATGCAACGCTATAAAGTAATTACTTAATATTTAAAGTCTTAAACAGATGCAATTTTAAATATACAAAATTTAATAGGAACGAAAACATTTACAGAGCAGTAAGTATAGAAAACGATAGTCAGTACGATATATATATCATAGCAATAATTTAGTTTGATTCGACTATTCAATCTTTCACACAAAGTACACATAAACAACCATAAATATTTCTATAAAATGTCAGACTCTTTAATAAATGAAGTGAATTTTGTATATTACCGAGTCGCAAAAATATTTTTAATTTTTCTGGTCGTTGAAAGAGTTAAGTGTAAAAAACCGTACAGCGGTAAATCAGTTTTTACTCCAAGAAAAGTCTAATTAATTTACGTTTTACATCTACCACAACTTCTTATATTTTCCACTTATTGAAAGAATGGATTTTTACACAATAGCTTTTTTCAATGGCAGCAAGCAAAATAATTAATTAAACCAGATTGAACTGATTGATCCTGCGAAGGATATTTGCTCAGTCGATACTTTTCATGCTCAAATAGGCAGGAATTTTATGATAAAACACTTCTTTTAAGTCACTTTTTAAAAGAATAAGTCTTTGGCTCATAATTATACAGTTAAGTAGTCGCAGCATAAGCTGATATTATAAAATAATACTCAATAAATCTAACTGATTTTTGACATCTAAGATTACTTGACTCTTATTGCACCAATTCTGCAAAAAATGCTTAATCATACAATTATTCAATACAACTCTCTCATACTTGAATACCTTTTGAGGACAAAGTAAAAAACACCTTCTTCCTGATATTTCTGCCAATTTCAGCACGAAAATTAATCTTCACAAAATCCTTTCTCACAGTCAAAGAGTTCAAATCCTCAGCATCACACGGAGCACTCAAAGCACCCAAAACTAATTCGCTTAAACCTTAACCGGCCTCATTTCCTCGTCGTAATTCGACCTGTAATCGTTGAACTCTTCTTCTTTATCGGCGACTTCTTCGGCATCCTCATCGGCTCGGTAAGCTCCGTCGTCCGACTCTGCTCTGCTTTCTGCGGCAGCCGATTCCTCCTGCTGTTGCTCGAAGCCTCTCAGTGGCGAGTAGCCGTAAGAGCGTCCCATCATTTCGAAGTCGACCTCCGCGGTGTGTCTGGAGAAGGAGGCATTGCTGCTGTCCGCTGCTTCATCGCCGTGGGATGAGCAGCTGGAATTCGAGGGCATGTCTACGACGTCCACGTCGTGGTGACTCGGCGAAGATTGCTGCTGCTGTTGCTGCTGCTGCTGCTGGCGGCGAGAGCGTTTGCTGGATGGACGCTTCGGGAAGTGGGAGGATAGGTAGCTGCTCGTACCTGCCTCGGATTGGCAGTTGTCGTTGTTACCTAAAAATTTATCATTTATTGTAAATTTTGGTTTTAACGACTTCATTTTGAATACCGTTGTTTTATGTATTTTTAGTTGAAAATTATTAGACGTTTACTATATAAATCATGATTTTCACAGGTGAAAAATAATTACCATCCTTTTCCGTAGCGACGTCATAAAGGCTACTTTCCGGTCCGCAACAGGACGAAACGTCGCCAAAGTAGAGTTCGCTCTCCGACTGCTTGGGCGTCGCATTCAACTCTTGCGTTTGAAAGCCTGCGTTTTCCACGCCTTTCAGCAGCTTTTTGTGCTTGTTAGTCCGCGGCGCCCTTCCCTCGCTGTTTCCACCGGTTTCCGTGTCCGTATCGTTGGAAATTTGCTCTGCATTTTCATAATTACCGCTCGGTCGTTTGATATCCGGCGATCTGCTGTAATCCACTGAAAAGGAATTTTAATTGTTAATTTTCCTCTTTCCGGCTATTTACTCTACTAATTGCATTGAGAAAAGTAAACGGATTGCGCTCACGATTCTTGCGAAAATGCAGTTTAATTTTATATATCAAAAAGTGTTATTTCGCCTCTGTTCATAACGCCAATTGAATTAATTTCAGAGCAGCCAACAAGTACTCGAAGTAACCAACCTTCTCTCATAGGAAAATTGTCAATCCTCTTGCTCAGCCTGGCCCTCGGATCAGTGGCGGGGAACGAGAGCATGGGCCTCCTGGCGGGGCTGTTGGGGTCGCTGTACGGAGGCGGCGGACCCCAAAGGGGCAGAGCTGACTCGAGCAGACTGCCGCACTGGTAGGGCCTCGCGGCGCTGTTCTGCGCGTACGGATCCTCGTGGGCCCCGGGCTGCAGGACCGAGTAGGGTCCGGCGGAGTGCTGGGGCCCGAGGATGCTGTAGGGCACGATGCCGCCGACGCCTCCGTCCATCAGCGGGTCGGCCGGGTGGTGAGGCCCGGCAACGGCGACGGCGCCGCCGGGGCCCGACGTCTGTCCGTGAAAGCCGTAGTTGGAGTCGGTGCTCGGGGCCGGACCCCTGCTGCGGGACCAAGGCAGCCGCCAGCGTCTGAGAAGATAAAAGAGCGTCTTTTGGTTTTTCTACAAATTTTCGGTAGTCGACCGCTCGGGAATGGCCCGAGATGACTTTTGACCTGATTTGCAGGCGGGAAAGCGTGTCAGGGTCACTCCCCGGATTTTTCGGCCTTTCGAGCGTGACACTATTTTTTTGGGATCGTTGGGCAGGGATGGCTCTTGTTGATTTTAAGGGTTTTCACGGTGACGTTTGCTAGATTTTCGGCGTTTCGGCCTCTTTCATTTCGGCGGCTCTTTTTATGTTGGAAAGAATCACGGAGGTATTTTTTTTACAGAAGATATTGCATTTGATGTTTTGCGAAAAAAGAGATGTCTTTCATAAAATTTTAATAGAACTTTATCACAGAAATATTTAAAAACATCATAATTAAAATTAAACGTTCGACTGCTTAAAGTTTTAAAAATAATATAAAATTTGCCCTTTTAACAGCTCAGTTAACAATACTTTTTTAAATAATAATAAGCCGTTAGATGTCACATTGCATTAACGTAACGTCACTCTCAAAATCGAATTATTTAATGAATAAATCAATTTCAGAACAGCCTGAACAGTTTTACAAAAAAAAGATTCTCACCTGGACGGCGCAAGATCGGGATTAGGCGTGTACAAGTTCCCAGGCGACTGGGCCCACCAGGGC
>JAWWML010000052.1:19460393-19510396 GCA_035047165.1 Ormyrus rosae | reverse complement strand
AAAAAGATTCTCACCTGGACGGCGCAAGATCGGGATTAGGCGTGTACAAGTTCCCAGGCGACTGGGCCCACCAGGGCCCAATCCCACCGCAGTCGTTGCAGCATCCGCAAGTCCCTGCCGGTCTAGAGCCGACGATCCCCGGAGTTCCGCCCTGTCCGTAGAGCGACCGGCATCGAAGCTCGAGCTGCTCCCAGTACATCTTCTTCCTCTCGTGGCTCAGCAGCTGGTAGACGAGCATGCAGGAGAAGATGCAGGCGAGTATCCCGGCGACGGAGACGCCGAACAGGGCCCGCAGACAGGCGTACAGGGCCCCGTGAACCGCCTCGCAGTGCGGCGTGCCCTCGAACAGCACCCCCGGGTCTGAGGCCCGCGACTGGGGCGCGCCGTAGCACGTGCAGGATCTGGAAGGAAAAAGGGGTTATACATTGGTTATCGATCGCCGGAAGAGGGCTTCGGCGAGGCGGGATTCCTCGCCCTCGCCGCGCTGCTTATTGCTTCTTGGGCGAGGCGGGAATTACGGGGATTAGGCGATGATTGGAGCTGCGGCGGGGAGCGAGGTGGGAAAGGAGATTGGAATTCAGTTTAATTCAATATTAATCCGGGGGAAATGTTTGACGGGGCTTCGGGTTGAAATAATGTGAAAGGAGTATTATAACTCGGTTAGTTGAAGCAAAAAGTAGTTTACAGCAAGGCATAATAGGTAGATACTATTTTTCATAGACTTTCTTTGTATTAACTGTGTTTCTTAGCTGCACATAAGAGAAAAGAATTTTTGAGAGTCTATCTTCACTTATAAAGTTAAATAAACATACGTTTTGTGACTCAATTTATTTTCTTAAAAAAACAAAAAGTTTCGCTTATCTAAATTAAAATTTATATTCTTTGAGCAGCTTTAAAAATAAAAAATGTTCAAAGCTCTAATAAATCTGTCTTCTTATATCAGATTTCAAACCATTCCGTAAACCCACTGAAACAGGGGACCCTTCAGTATATTTTCAAGGGTTCCAGGAAGTACTTCACAGATAAACTGAGTTAAGGGTTTTAAAGGAATTCAAGGACCTTTATTTATTTCCATGTTTACCTATTCCAGAGGGCAAGAAAAGTTTCCATTTTACGGTCCAAAAATAAAAAGTCTTTGTACGTCCACGTGTGTATATAAATACACTCTGCGTGCGTTGTGCTTTGAATTATATCTAAATCTGAACTACTGAAATTTAAATTTTCATAAGATTTCAATGCTTTGAACAAATTTAAATTAAATTTCATCAAATCCAACGTTAAACTTTTTATATTCCCTTGCCAAATATTGAAAATCAGCCGACTCGACAGCGTCGACGAAAAAACCGCAAAAGCCGCAAAAGCCCGCTCGAAATTTCCATCCGTCGAAATAAAGAAAGGAGAAGCGCGAAACGAGAAGGAGAAAAAGAAAAGAGCAGCCGCTCTCGCGTGACATAAAAATTACACGACAGCCCGTCTGTCGTTCGTTCCTTACTTTGCTCTGGCGGTGTAGACGCACTCCCTTAGGCCCTGTAGCCTCGACATGTGGACGACAGTCGTGGTGATGGTTACGAGGATGCAGACGAGCGCGCAGACGACGCTCACGGAACCGCAGACCTTCATCTGTGAAATCAAAAGATAAAAGAGCGTGGCTCTTTATACGTTCGTGTGTGTATTTTTAGAGCGCCGATGGGCGCTTCTACTTTCTCTCTCTCTCTCTCTCTCTCTCTCTCTTTGTGGGGGAGTCGAGAGGGAAAAGTGTAAGAGCGCACGGGGTGCAGAGTGTATACTAACCAGAATGCCGTAGCGGTGCTTGCGTCGCGCCAGTAGCATCGTGAACAGACCCATGAATATGAGCTGAAATTTTAAAAGGGAAGCCTGTCAGAGGAGCTGCCGGGTTAATTTGAGGAGCGATGCTAATCGCTCGCCGCGCGAGTATTATTTATACGCCGCTGAATCTGGCGCTCGATTCATTTTTATGAGTGCTTTTTTTTTTATAATTTACCCCTTTGTTTGGAAAATTTTAATTACAATTTAATGTTGCGATCTACATATTTAGTTTTATTATAAAATTACAAAAGTCAGGTAAATTTAGTAGATTAACGTAATAAATAATAAATTGTAATAATTAATAAATTGTACCGCGGAATAGATTATTCTCTGTGCGTTCATTAAGCCACTCTAATATCGGAAAATATCGATTTATCATCGCATGAATGCCTGTGACGAGGAACTATTAAAAATGCATCAACGCAGATGTTATGCAGACGCAATACCGTTATATCGAAAATTTAATATCTTTTATATTTATAATGCACTTTGGATTAATCGAATTAATCGTTAAATTAAAACTGCGGCCTTCCCTTCGAGGTAAAAACCGTTTTAACCTAATAATATAGTTTTAATAAACCGTAAAACAATAAAATCGAAACGAGAACTAATATACTGACGTAAAAGCAAAAATAGTAACTCGTAGGCCGATCAATCGACGTTATAAGACCTGCCAACGTCAATTACGTCAATCACACACGTAATACATAAATTGCAGCTGGCTAAAAATACCATTTTCCCGAGCGTAGATTCCGTACCGTCGCGTCGACATTTCCAAACGAAAAAATCTGATCCGAGACTCCGATTAAAATCTCCCACTCGCCCGTCGTCGCAACCCAATCCCGAATAACTCAACGTTAACAAGCGCGATGCGCAATTATCCGTTTCCTAATTAAAACCGCGATCGCAAATTACTCTCCCCGAGCTGCTTTAATAAATTAAGTCACTCACCATCGTGCCGGGAATGTAGGAGGGCACGGTCTCGAAGAGCGCGAGGCTGGCCGTGTGCGCCGAGAGGACGGCGTGCACCGCCAGGAAGAGGCTGCCGACGGCGGCGCTCAGGCCGCCGCACAGGCAGCACAGCACCACGTACTTCTTGCAGCAGCCGCCGCTTCCGCCGCTGCCCACGTGCCCTGAAAACGTCAAACGAGGGGTTAGAGAGCGTCTGTTTTTAAGGGTTTGGCCCGCTGCTCTGCCACTCTGAATATATACTCCGAAAAAGAGTAAGAGTCACCTTTGAACGCGAACATCCTTCCCTAAAATCTGCACGCAAGCTACTCCGTCCACCGACTGGCGAGCGCATTACCAAACGAGGCCGAAAATCGGAAAAACGCCGGGCGCGCAAACATGGGCCCCGGGCCTTTATCCTCCTCGCTATAGAAAATCGAGCGTTCAAAGAGAAAGAGGAGCGTCTCTCTCGACAAAAGCGCGAAGGAAATCGAAGCGAATGCCCGGCCGCGGGGCTCCGCCGCTGGTTCATCCACACGCACGAAAAGCTCTCCTCTCATTGTTCCCCACCCGCGGCTTTGTGTCGAAACTCTGTGGGCTCTTACTTTTTTTGTCTCCTTCCCCCCTCTGAAAATATCCCGTAAACGCGCGCGCGCGCGCATGTGCTTCTTTCTCTCCCCATTCTGCTTGACTCCGCCGCGGCGGCGTTCCGAGGAAAGCGGAGGAGAATAAAGAGGCGACCCCTTCGCCTATTAAGAAACTCTCCTTCTGTTCCGGCGCAGGTATGCGAGCATTCATCCCGCCGATTTTCGGGGAAAATCTTGGAAATCATTCCCTCCCCCGTCCGCCACTTCTACCTGCACGGAAGAGGAACAGAGAGAGAGAGAGAGCCCCGGAGATCCGTCGCGAGATCTTACGTGGGAAGAGAGCGGGGGCAGGTGGCAGGGTGCGAGCGGCAAGTGTGGGAAAACGCAAATACCACCAATTTATACGTAACTCAGGCGCGTCCAGCGCGGGGGATTCGGAGCTCCTGGGCGGGTGGGATTTTCTTTCGGGCGAAAAGAATTTACCTGCCATTGATTTATCGGCCTGCCGGCCAGGGGGGGTGAAACAGGTGGCTCTCCGAAGAGGAGAGCGCGAGGTGTGTGCCAGTTTTCTCGATTAAAGCCGTCCTTTTTTTTTCGCCCTCGGGGCGCGAGGATCGCTCGACGCTGCTTTATTGCTATCGGGTCGCGGGCTTTGAAGGGAATTTTTATTGGAGCCTGGCGGGGGATTGTTTTGCCGGCGAGCCGAGAGAGCTGCTTTGGAAAATAAATTAGCGCTCTGATTTCGTTCTTTTGTCTCGGCGAATGCCTTGATTATTGGAAAACTCGCCGGAGATTAAATGCATTGTTGTGCGCTGAAGTGTGCAGATGCGACGTCGTAATGCTGAATTGCGTTGTATGGACGAGACAATGCTGGTATTGTGCTCAACGACTTCCGCTGCACGTTCGTTTGTTTAAAAAAAAAATAAAAGAAGGAGAAATATTAAAAAGGGATTTTCGCGCAACAGGACGGAGTTATTAAATACAGGCGGGTTATTTTGCGAAAAACAAAAGATCGTTATTTACGAAACTCGGCAGCTTTAACGATGGTCCATTTTTCAATTAAAATAAATCAAAGTTGAGTGGAACCAAAATACATTTTATTGGTTCTTACTTCTAAGAGCAGACTTGCTCGATAAAAGATAGAATCTAGGAAAAGCATTCAACAAGTGCTTTTGAATCGAGTTTCGAAATGGTACTATTGGGTGAATGAACGTCACTGTATCGTTACATCGGAAACCCACAACGCTGTGCGTTCGTGCGAAATTCCGGATGGCGCGCAATGCAGTCGACGCTCCTCTGTTAAACCTATACCAAAAAACGTCCCAAAACATCTAAAAAAAAAAAAAAAAAAACCAGCGATACAACAGGGATAAAAACGATGATTCTAAAGAAAAGTAAGCAGTCCCCCGTCTCGAGAGAAAGCCACCCCTATTCACCGCTCCCCGGCGCGCTCCGCGAAAAAGTAAACACTGACCACAAAGCGTCTCCACTCGACTTTGCCGGTAAGCCTCTCCCGCTTCCGAGCGGCCACAAAGGCTCGTCCCGGCCTTAAAAAACAATGTCGGACGTATTTTTATCGGCTATATACATGCACGATATCAGCTAAACGTACCGCAGGCGTGGGAGCACCTGGCGGCGGCCCGGGCGTGCTGCAGGAAGTTGCCGGGGTGGTGGTGGGCCTGGAAGTGCGAGTACGACTGCTGGAGGTGGGAGGCCATGGCGAAGGCCTCGAACGGCTCGACCGGGACGACCGGCGGCGGCGGTTGCTGCGCTGCTGCGGACGGCAGTGGTGGCGGCGGCGGCGGCGGGCCCGCAGCGTACGAGTTGCCGAAGCGGCAGCGGACGATGTGCAGGATCGGGAAGCCTCGGTCCATTATCTAGGCTGTTCTCTCTCTCCCTCTGACGCGGGCAGCCTCCTCTAATCGATATGCTGACGCGCGGCGTACTGCTCCGCGGCTGGGAGAGAGAGCGAGAGAGAGTGGGATTTCCCTCGGTCTTGCGGAGTTGACGCCTGAGTTGACGATGACGTCGTTGGGATGACGTTGACGGAGTGCGCGCTTGCAAGTTGAGCGTGACGCTGTGGCTTTAGGCTTTGTTTGGAGGATGGAAGCGCCGTCGGCGGCTCGCTGATACTTCACTTTTTAATTGCGCGACTACTTTATTCTTTGATTAATTCCGGGAGGTGGAGCGAGACTTTCTTCAGGCAGCGCACTGAAACGTCTCGCTTGCGAAAAGGTTTACAAAATAAAGATATCCTCTTGAGGCGTGCTCACTCGGTCAGTCTCCTTCGGGCGTTCAGTCTAAAATTCGTCGTTGCATTATTCCCAAAGTACATATACGTATTATCTCCGATGAAAAAAAAGAGGCCTCTCCTCGGAAGCGTCGTTGCTGCGCACCAGTGCTGCGCTCGCGATCCAGTCCCGCGAACCAGTCGGCTTATCGTTAACTACCACTTTCGGTTCTCGTCTAGTTTTTTTTTTTTATTCGCAGTAAACATTTTCTACGGCGCTGGTGGTGCTCTTGGTGGTTTTACTGCTCGGCATCGTGCGAAGAGTGCTATTATACTAGATTGCTCTTGTCTTACTACTAGATTGCTCTTGTCTCATTCGCTCTTCCTCGCGCTTAATTCTCTCGCTGAAGTTATCTTCACTTGTATTAGGCGACACCTGATCACTCTTACTACTAGATCGCTCGCGCTCAATTCTCTCGCTGAAGTTCTCTATTCTCTTTGGATCTATGTATCTTTTATCAATCGTCGTTCTCTCGAAAGAAGATACTTCTTCGTTCGGATCATCTGGAGCCGCTGCCCCCCCGGGTTCCATTCTCTCTCCTTCCTACGCGGAGAGAAACGTTTTACTAAAAAAATTACTACACTCTTCGGTAACGACGTCGATGACAGACTTTGAGAGTCGGGACGAAAATCACCGTCACTTTTTATAATTCGCGTATCGAGGCACTCGTGCACTTACGGGAGCGAGAGAACTGTCAGTTCTCGCGGCGGGGGCCCGTAGTGCGCGCGCGCTGCTCGGCTCGCGGCGCTCCACTAGCCCCCCCTCAAGCAGGTCAATAAATCCGCGCGCGAACGAAAGCCCCTCGCGCGCGCGCGCAACGCAGCCCGTCGTCAAGGGACCGGGGGGATATATCGAGACGGCCGATGGAGCGAGAAGGGAGGCTGGCGGCCGGGCCAGCTTCGACTTGTGTACCCCCGGATGATACGCCGAGGGCGAACGCTGGGTTATCGACCTTGGGAAGCGAGGAAGGTGGTTACCGGGAGGTCGTCGAGGGGCGCTGCTGCGGGGCTGCTTTATCTCGGGGTGCGGAGGATATGCTCGGCTCGCCGGGGGGAAGTAAATATTGATGAGCGTCGTTTCGAGAGTTTGCGAGCCTTTGGGAGGAAAGCGAAAGAGGGAATTCGCTCGGCGGAATAGCGATCGAACAAAAAGTAATAAGCGAAGAGAGATTTGCGGTATAATGGAATATGCAGTAGACGGTTCTGGGGCACTGGTTTTTTTTTTTTGTCACGAAGCGAATTTAAGCGAACTGCAGCTCGATTATACTTTCTAGTTATTTCTTCTTCGTTTTTACGTTCATTTATTACTGTACAATATTTACAAAAATTGTCAAGGAGTAAGTAGAGCGTCCAGTCATCGGATGCTACATCTTGGTATAATTGCAAGAAAGTACTTTTTAAGCAAAAAAAAAGAACACTTTTGTGTCAGCATTTCGTTCATACGGACCTAGCAGGTGTAATGAATTATAAACAAAATAAGAGTATGCAACAAGAGCTTCAATTTGAGACTTTGTTAGTTCCAAGGTTGAAATTAAAAATGCTGATGATTGATATTCTTTTTTTATTCATTACTGATTGCACATTTAACCCTAGATTTTTTAACAAAGGTTCATATCTTCGTTACTAGAAGCCAGTGGACAAAAGTCTCAGACACCTGTCTTATTTTTTTAGTCTGTGAATACTTTCCTGTAATTACAACAAGATCCATAATCCGGTGACTGGACACTCTCCTCGTCAGTAATCGACGAAGTCTAAGTTTATTTCTTACTTTATTTGTCAGGGAGTATGAAGAAAAACTGCATCTGATAACATTCTGCGAACTGGTTTAACATTAATTTACAGGTAACCGAGCGAGTTTGATTTCATGCGCAAAGCAACAAGTTATAGGAAATCTCGGCTGCGATCATCTAGCGCATAAAATTAAGTTTCGCTAATTCACTTTCTACTTCGCTGGAAAACGTAATTTTAATCTTAACGCTCGAGTAATAATTATAATACTAATTTTTAATCTATAAATTTGCGTAAAAATGTTTATTCCTCGAGAAAACTCCTATATCAATTCGCGTAATAACGTTCAAGTAGCGTGAATTTACGAAGCTTTAAATATCTTTTAAAAACTGCCGAATTAATCCTTTTCCTTTTTAATCTCCTCGAAAACCTTTCGCGCGCCCAAACTTCGTTTAAAAGTCGATGTCGCACTCGGGCGGGCAGCCTCGCGGGAGAAACTCATTAACTGGATTAGCGCAGTTGTTAACTCAGTTACAGACAACTCTGTTACATTGCAAATTTGAAGCTTGGATGCAGTAAAGGAGCTTGTTTTTTTCAATATTATCAGTCGATTTAAGAAAATATGATACGCGTAACAATTTTCAACGTGTGCAATTCAACGATTCTCAAACTTCACTTCGCTTCTACTTTTCGTTTATAATTGAGTTGTACTTCGATATCCAAGTGTACATTTCCATTTGGATTCAATCAATATCAAACTTACGTGAAACAAATGGACTATTGAAACTTTTTGAAGTGCTTTTAATATTCAACGCTTCACTTTATCTATATTATAGTACCTCTTGTATCAAAGTGACACACTAATCATGAACGCAATCATCAAATAACCTTTCGACTTTCTCTCCCTTCCCGTCCTCCAACGAGTGCAGACAAACCCCCAGAAAACCCCGATAACTCTTACATAACAAAGCGTACAACAACAAAAACTTACTTCGCTCGTTGCAGACGTCGCTGGCCATCTCGTAGCGTCTGTTAGACGGACGCGGGGGAGGTCTCGGGGGCAGCGCGGGCGGGTGACGATCCTGATCCCTGCCGGTGCCGTCCTCCACGGTGTTCGCGTCTCGCGAGTTCGACTCCTGCTTCAGGCGGTGCAGAGTGTGGCACTGGCATTTGCCCTTCGGCCCCGTCATGGCGCCCTGTCGATTGCGGTTGGTTGTTAGGGATGTTTTTTTAAAAGTGCGGTTTCGGTATCTTATTTGCCGGATGATTGCTTTTCTTTGGGGGGGAAAGCTTTTTGTTGGCGGAGTAGATTGATTTTAGACTTTATTAGTTCCGGTTAATTCTAATGAAAGAACGAGTAAAAAGTATTTAAGATCATTTTTTTGGCGCTGAAAAATTATTTAATATACAAGCTCCGCGTAATTATTAGATCCCGATTTCATAATTTTTGAGAGGAAAGGTTTTTTTTCCCATCGGTCGAGTGTACCTCTCGGGCCTTAGGACCCGTATTAGGTGTGGGAACTACAGAAAAAAGTCGTTTTTTATGAGACGGCTCGTCTGCCCGGAAAATATGACCTTTTGTTGCTCGAGCTGCGCCACGATGCTTTTTATAATCACGGATAAAGGAATTGAAACGTCAAGAGGTTTACGATAGTCCGGAACGGTTATTGTCCGACAGCCATAAATCCCAACCTTATCTCAGAGGTGGTCGGGCACGAAGTAAATAAGTGGATTTGAAATTATTAATTGAAATGAGACGGGAAGAAAAAAATTCCAAGCGATTTTGATGATGAACTTGTAAATTTCTGCTATTCAGTTCTCACCTGAGAGTCGCCGCTGAGCTCCATCAGCGTCATATTCTTGGCCTTCTCGCTCCTGTCGTGAGCCACGTGGGAATATCTGTTGACATTGTCGAAGTTGGCCGGCACCGGTGTCCTATCCTTGGTGAGCTCGTCGAGGCTCGTGGGTGGCCTCATCGTCCTGGGCTGTCCGTACCTCTGATAGTGCTGGTGGTGGTCGTGCAGGTGGACCTGCTCCATCCTGCTGTGGCTCCTGCATCCCTGGCTGCTCTGGCTCTGGGCGGCCTCCGTCAGATTGATCGTCCGCCTGCTGGGGTAGATGTGGTAGTGCAGGTGGCCGCCGAGGGAGGGATCGGTGATGACGGTGCCGGGCAGCAGGTTCTGCAGCTGGACCCCCGAGCTCGTGCACAGGTTGATCGAGTGGAGGTGGGCCGTCGTCGTCGTCGGCGGCGGCTGGGGGTTCTGCCGCGGGGCCACGCTCGACTCGGGATTTGAGTCCGGAATACTGACGTCGCTCTGGCTGATCTCGTAGTATTGGAGGCTGGCTAAGCTGCCGTGCTGCGGCTGCTGCTGCTGCTGCTGCTGCGGCTGAGCCGCGCTATCGCGATTCGAAGGCATTTTTGGACTAATGCGCTGTTTCTGCGGATTTCTGGCTGGTTTTGGGAAGGAAAAGAATGGCCCCCGGAGACCCGCCTCAGTTCTTTTCGGATTGATGGATCGAGAGGGGACGGATGCGCATTTTGGAACGTGTACCTGCTGTGCCTTGTTATGTTTTGACGCAAAGCTGCTGTGTCAAAGTGATTCAGGATTTATTTCCGAGGTAGTTCGACCTGTGGTATAAAAAGGGAATTGTGTAGATGGTGTACTTTGTTGGTTCAATTACAAGAAAGTTTAAAGTTTAATCTTTTTTGCTTACTATAGATTAAAGAATGACTTGAACGATTTTATATTTGTCAATTTAATATTTTTTAGTTTTTAAATAAATCAAAAGAATGTAGGATATTTTGTACTGATAAGAATTAGCAATGATCAGCAATATTATGTACGATTATCTTTGATTTATTGTATCGGTTACATTCTTATGAAACTGACAAAATAAACTGATAAAATAAAATATAAATGTTTGTGCAATTTTATTTTTCATATCGCATGTTACTTTAACTTTCGGCATAAAATAATATTTTATCTTTATTGTTCTTTGCTGAACCATAAATTCAAAGATAAAGACGTTTCTAACAATAAAATTATACGACGATTAAACACGATCGACGAAGACAGTCCCGAATTCACGTATACGAGGTGCTAACACATAATGAATATTCATAGCAATCGTTATCTCTCGCTCGTATAATTCGTTTACTCCTCTCTATCCTCTCGAGATCGGCCGCTTCCCACCGAAAACACTCTCAATAAAAAAAAGGCCCCGGAATCCCAACCGGCTCTCTAACTGTCTTCGAGCTCCGCGGGACCAAAAACATAATTACCCTACCTCTCGCGATGCTGCGAGCTGCTCCTCTCTCGCGCAGCCTCCTCGGTCCCCGCGTATCTGCGTCGCTGCCGCTGCCTCCGCTGTGTGTTGCTTGCACTCGCGACGCCGTTACGGCTCTCTCATTCAGTCTCTCCTTCTCTCTCCTGCCCTCCCTCGGCAGAAAGAAAGACACGAGCGCGCGTATGGCTCTCCTTCCTGTCCGTTCAGCTCCGGCTGGACATTCCAGCCAAGCAGGCGAAATTCGAATCTGGCCCCTCGGCTAGCCGGCGTTACCGCGGTGGCGCATTGCAATTGTGTCGCGAGTGCGGCAGCGCGTCGATTTCGCGAACAATCGGTTGGCAACTCGGCGGAGCGAAGGTATAGACTGTTGCGCGTATCGGCGAGGCGAAGTGCACTCTCTCGAGCGCAGGAGGACTGAGTCACGGGTGTGTGCGGCCGAGCGGCGCAGTGTGCCCACACAGCTGACGGATACGCTGAAAATCTCGGAGAGAGCGGAGCAGAGCGCTCGGTCTCGACGCGGCGTGTCCTCCACCTTCACTGGCCGAGAGAGCTCGCGAGAGAGCCGGAGAGGCTCCATTTCGGAATGCCGCTCTCGATCCCCCCTCCCTTCCCGTCTCTCTTTCTCTCCCCGTCCGAGAATAGCCGAGGAGCCGGTCGGGGCACGAGAAGGGCCTGCCGGCTTCGGCCGAGCGCCGCGCGCGGAGAGGGAGAGAGAGAGTGAAAAGCTAAGGAGACGCGTGACTCTGTGAGAGCGCAGGAAGGATATGGGTTTTGGCGTGCCGCTCCGTGCGAGCCTCGGAGCGGTCGAGCCTGCGAGCGCGCGGCGCACAAGCGAGAGAGGGAGAGGAAGAGATTCATAAGAAGCGTAATTGGGTAAGAAGGGAGTATGTGCGCCCGGCGAGAGCTCGGGCACTAAGTAACGTACTTGGCTGCGCAAATCGGTCCGCGGACGTTAAGCTCGCGGTGTGCGAGGAGGGGACAAGGAGGTCTCTTTTTTTGTTAATTGAGTTAATTGCTCGTTGAAGCGGCGTTTTTTTGTCCCCGGTGAACTTTGGCAAGTACAAAGGCACTTTAATGACCGACGCTTTGCATTTTATTTCGTGGGGTTTGAGAGGTCGCGGGGAAAAACAATTGTTGCGATTTTTAGAAGGTAGTCGGTTGACGGTCTCAGTTTCATTTGCGGATAAAATGCTTTAGCTTGAAAGAATTTTATTTATTTTATTCTAATTAATTATTAACATTTTAGAACAAATTCTACTTTTACTAACTCACTCTGTTAAATAATAAGAATATAAGAAATATTTTTATATAGACAATGTTAATATCATCTAATTTAATAAAATATTCGAGTAACCAGAAGGATCAATAGTTTAATCTATTTTATTCTTATCCCAAAATCTTAAGAAAAGAATGTTCACCCAGAAACACTCCCTTATTAAAGTACTATTCGTGTCCAGAGTAACGCTCTAAGAATTCTTTGGAAAAAAACTTTCAATTTCAGCCTGCCGGAGAGTAATTGTAGGGGATTCGACAAGGGTTCGCCGGCTTTTACTTTAGAAGTAAGACTCGAGCGAGACCGTGTATAATAAGCATCTCGCCCGGGAGAAAGAGAAAGGAGAAGGAAAAAGCGGGAGAAAAAATAGCGTTGTAACTATATACGAATGAAAGGGTAATAGGCTTAGCACGTATGCACGTGAACGTGTGCGGCTCTAATGCTGAAAGAGACTCGCTTGAAATGGGATCGTGATACTGTGTTTGCATGTGTGAATCAAATCTTAATTTATAAATATAAATAATTTGTGTTTTTTTTTGGTAAGGTAATCGAAGTTAGGTAGCGAGAATTTTAAAATAATTCTTTAATGATACTTGGATTTCGTGGATAACTATTTGTTTCATTTTTAGTTCTTATTCTAAAGAGGTTTTTATTACTTTATTATTATACATTTCTTTTGTACTTTTAATAAATATGAGCATTCACGTAGAAGTTATACGACAAATACGCCAATTTTCAATAATACGAAAACTTATTGGGTCACGCACATCGAAGCGTCACCCCGATTTCTTCAACACATAAATTTCACACCCATTTTTATTAGAAAAAAAATGAGATCTCGTTTCACGCAGAACGACCTTCCTTCAATCCTAACTTAAAAAGCGGGGATCAGATATCTTTTACGCCTAACTGCACCCTACACCGAAAAAAAAAGAATCCACCTCGATCGCGAACGTCGCGGCCCACAGATATACACATTCCGGCGTACCTTCTCAATAGAGGCAAAGCGGGCACCGAAAAATGACTGTTTGTTCTCGTTCGTCGCGTCGAAGAAAGGCGCAAGACGTCGTCGCAGCCTCGGCTGCGCCGCCTTCCCGATTTTCCCCCGTCCTTCCCTTCCGTCGTCCGGAGGTTGCATTCAATGGCTATACCCGCACGCCGAGCGGGGATGGAGATTTTTTTTTTTTACTGCGACACGTCCCTCCCTCGGACGCTCATCGAGTTTCGTAATAAATGGACACCTTTTCTTGTAAGGGGACTCGGGAGTGTGACTTCTTTCTTCGGTGTCCTTTTTCCGCGTATAGAGTCGCCGCGGCGTGAATGCGTGTGTGAGTCGTGATTTACGAGGTTTTGCTTAGAAAGAGGGCGGGTTCGGGCTGCGGGCTTTTTCAAAATTGCCTTTCGCCGTTTAATGAGCGGACGGGAAATTTTATTTTTCGGCCGCGTTTTTTTTTTTTTTTTTTCTGTTGTCGAAAGTATGTGAGGAATGGATGTTTTATTTTCTTTTTATTATTTAGGATTTACCGCGTTTCTTGCGTTGGATACAATTTTAATTGAATTACAGTCTATTTAAATCAATTTAATACTGTTTACTCAATCTGCAATTAATTAAGTCGATATTTTCTTAATTGTATAATATAAATCGTTTAAATTGATGATGTCTGAATAAAAAATAATATTATTATATTTTGTTAGGTGGGATCAAAAATATTTTTATATGCTGATTAATTAAACCGATTGTACTAAATCTTCTTACTTTAATATTTTGATTCTGCTGATATTTTGTTGTCATTTTGTCCAAATACATTGAAAGTCTAAATTAAATATTTAAAAAATCTTCTTAAAATTATTATTTTTTCATTCAAAAGTATCTTAAAAAATTATATACCGGAAGTTTGCAATGAATTTAAGAAAGTTAAATTAAGTTAAGGTAAGTATAGCAATTTAAATTACTTTTACAGATTCCTACATTTTGTACTGACAGCATAGGGATGTATCATACCGACTCATCGACGTTCTCATGGTACAACGTAGTTCCGACCTACTGCTATAGGTGGCATCAAGAAGACCTTTCTCTGTGTGGTTATTTATTTTATTTTACTTCATGTTAAAACAACATTAAATGGATAAATTAATGACTCTTTGCTATAGCAAAGACAGGTATACCTGCCTCCTAATAAATTGAAATGCATTTGCATGTGACTTGAACATATTTTTTGTAAATTATAAATTATTTTAACGTAACATCATCATTTTTTCCTAAGATGTATATTTTTGTTTGAGTACATTGCTTAGTTGTACTCCTATTATAATATTTTAAGTTTTCATTGTATTGGAAATTCGTGACTGTTAATATTAACATAAATAAATAAAAATGTTTTGAAAAATTAAGTAACACTAATTTATAGCGTTTACAAAATATAATGTGTCTAAGTTTATTTTTGTCTTCTTAAATTAATTAAGTAATAATCGATTAAATCAATATTTTACTCTGACTAAAATGCATTCAATTATTTTATTTTTCGTATTTTTAAATTTAAACAAAACTATTTGTACAAATTTTAGTGCAACAATCAAAGTCACCAAATTTTTAAACCAAAATCATTTCGAAAAAATTAACAACAAATTTAATATAGTATAAATCTTTGATCGAATCCGCCTTTCAACTCAGTCCAAACAGATAAAGTTCGTCGGCCAAAATAATAGCACCTAATTCGTTACTCAGTAAAGCAAGGCTCTAATCTCCTCTTGCACATTACTTCCACTACACTCCGGCGCAAATACCAAAATAATTTGTCACACACGCGCACCTACATAGTACATTAGCCCGCCTCGTTCAGATTCGCCGCGGTATTATTCTTAATTAATCACGCCGAGGCCCTGACACATCGGATTACATTCACTCGACGAATTCCCGGAGATAAGAGCAATTTCTTTGCGGGGAACGAGAGAGCGCGGCTGGCGAGCTACGCACGGGTCCATATTCGCCTCTCCACGGGGGCAATCGCCGCGGCGATAGCCACGCGTCCCCTCTTTCGTCTCTCTCTCTCTCTCTCTCTCTCGCTTTCTCTCTCTCTCGCCGAGCGTCAGCGCCGCAAATTCGCGGGCCATTAGCTCTGGCCGCGGCAATTCGTCAAATTGGGAGAAATGTAGTATCAATAACGTTTCGCAGCTGTTGCCAGTCGAGCATGCATTTGCCTAACGCCGAAATTGTTATATGCTCGCCGCGGATTTCCTACGCACACTCTGCACCCTGACGTGTCCCGTCCTATGGATTTACCGTTTGTTAATCTGTTTTTTTTTTCCTTTTTTTGAAGGGTCGGATATGGATCTACGCGCGAAGCTCTTTCCGATAAATGCGTTTTTACTGGTCGCTGATTTTTTTGCAAGTAAATGCTGGCGTTTATTTATTGACGTTGGAGGAAATCGAGACTGTTAATTTATTTTTCTTTTGTTCGACTAAATAAACTGGAATTATTGTAATTTGAGCCTCTCGGAAAATTTTTGTTTAAAATGTTGAAATAGAAGTAAAAGATTGGGTTTGTGTAACAACTTTATTAATCGTGATCCGAACTAAATTTAATATTAGTTTACTTTCGCTTATTTTCTCGATTACCGATATTACTCTATTAATTTAAGACATTTTCATAAATGAATTCAATAAAATCGCCTGCTCGTTCCTACTTTACGTACCCGAACCACACACAACTTACGCAATCAATCGACCAGAGAAAGCAGCCCTCCACCCGTCGCACTGTAACCGATATAATTGAAGATAAATTCAAGTACCTACCAAATAGATTAGGGTCCCGCGTGCAATAACACAAAACGAAATCGATATATATATATAAATACGAGACGAAGAATCAGGAATATGCGCGATTTCGTAAAAAATAAGTAACGGAAATTCTGCCCCCTCGACTTTTGGAGAGAAAAACGAACTGCGCTCCCGACGCTGAAACGTGAAATATTAATCCATCGAGATCCATATAAGTGGGGGAGAGGCGACGCGTGCCTCGTGCGATTTCGGTCTCCCTTCATGTTAATTATGTCTTTCCGCAAAACTGAGGGAAAGTAAGTGAGATTGAATAAGGGCGAAGATTGAAACAAACTCTGCTTGCTTATTCGATAAGCATATATCAGTACAGACTTCTGTAGTAGAAAGTATCGCTTCATTTATTTACAAAACATTTTTCAAATTGACCGATCAATTATTATTATTATTAAATTTTCAGGTTCACGGTTTTGCTTAAAACTTTAGTCTTTACCCTCGTTTTATTAACATATCCAATTCGGCATCGGGAGAAACTTTTTCTCAGGTTCACTAGAAAACAAGATACTTATATACCATTTACATATTCCCGAGAATTTTCACTACCCCTTATCCCCAAGTTTATCGGTCAATTTTAGTTTGAAAAGTGAGCAGGCCCGATGGAGAGAGGGATACGTTGACCCAAGCGATCTGTGACACACGCGGATAAATCCTCGTGGGCAAACACGCACACGCATGACTGGCGAGCCTCCAGCTTCTTTCTTCCCCGCAGCTCTCCTCGCATTTCGCTAAATAATAAATATGAGGGAGTTCTCCCTCTCTCTCTCTCTCTCTCGGCATACCCCCAGGGTGCCATTAGCGGGGTACGACGGTGCCGCTGCTCCTTTTCCATCCCGCGCCCATATACGCCTTCGCTCGACTTCCTTTTCCCTGCCTTGACTGCGCCGCGTCCTCCTTCTTTTCTAGTCGGCGGGCAGGCTTTTTGTCTCTCTCTTTCTCTCTCTTTCCTTTCCTGCTTCTTCTCGCCGCGCGACAGAGCCACGGGCGAGTTGAAACGCGAGTCTAATACACTTAGACTCCAACCAGAGAGCTATCGGGACATATCTATGGGAGGAAAGTGCAAGGGAGCCCCCGTATTCCTCGCCAATCGTCGAGCGAGAACAACTATTTTCTTCTTTAAGCGCTGCGGGAGCAATCTCGTTATGAGAGACTTTGCGCTGCCTGCGTTTTTATTGACTTTTTTCGACAGTTTTTTTTTTTCGATCTTTCGGGGCTTGCGAAGGAGTCGAGAGTTATAATTTGTCTTTATTTGATTTTATTGTACAAATTCTGCTGGAACGTTTGAAGATTTGTTAGATGAATTATAATTAAGTCAATAATTGTTTACTTGTCGAAAATATGCTTAGTGTTTACTACAAAACCAATTTCTTGAAAATTTTATTTATATAAATTTATTAAAATTAGGCAAACAATTTTTAGGAATCTATACATGGTTAAACTTTGCTTATTTAAATCGATGCGTGTTTATATTCAGCTCTGCTTAATTAACTCTTATCAGATACTGTAGATTGATTGTTTTCTATTGAAGCAGAAAAAGTTCGGGAAGTTTAACAAGTCTGATATTATTATACTCCCCGCAAACTTTCCAGTCATTATTTTGAAATATACAATCTTTTCACCACTGTTTATTCAAAAGCCGGAAGTACACCGACCAACTTCTCTCCCAGATAATTCTTTCACGCCGCGAGGAGCCCGGAATGGAGAAAAAAAAAATAAAGGAAAAAAAGAGAAGAAACTCGAAGAAAGAAAGAAAGCATGGACACAACGAAAAAAAGGGAGCCGATGCAAACTCCCTTCGAAAAGGTCGTTCGGGTCGGGGGTGTGGACGGTGGCAGAAAATAAAAAAGCACGACGGAGCATCCGGTCGAGCCGATAAAACTTCGCGCGAAGCCAAGAGCCGAATAAGAAAATCAGTCGGCGTCCGCGAGCGGCTCTCGGTGGTTTATCAATTATTGACGAGTAATAGGGTGGCCCTGGGCATTTAGCGCGAAGCAGCTGGACGAGGGAACCGCAAGGGTCGCGCGCACCGCCTATTCGCGTTGACTCTGGGTATTGGGTGGTGCTTTGTGGAAAATCGGCGGGTCGGCGGGGAAGGGAGTTTTTTTGATAAAAGTTGGGAGTATACTTTTTTGAAGGGTTTAAGTTGATTTTTAATCTTTTAATTCGATTTTCTCGTTATTTGCTGATGTGTGACGTAGAAAGTGGTACTTTAAATTCATTCAACGTTCCAAGGGGATTTGACACGAGGAAATTAAAATTCAGACTTTAAATCTTCTAGTCAATAATGCAGTAACAATTAAAATTTCTTTCCTGCAGTGCTGCAGTTCTCTCCTTACTTTTGTATTCAATCTGTTATTTATTTGCAACCTAATAAATGACTAATATTCACTAAATATAATGATGAAGCTCCAGCAAGCTGTGTAACGATTGGTATCTAATGAACAATTGCCGAAAGCAAAGCTATTTACAAAAAACATAATTTTTCAATTCTTCAACCCAAAATAAACCACTAAAAAACACGCCCTAAACAGGCCAATAAACCCAATCAAAAAATCGCCGAAAAATAGATCAGATGCTCTAGGATGCGTTTCTGATCAGCAGCAGCATCAGCAGCAGCACCAGCACCAGCCATCGGAAGCGGTCGGCTCGGACATACGCGGAGGGTCAGAAGGGGGGGGGGGGGTCAGGTCGCGTATATATCGGTACGTGTATCGCGCGCCGATGCGACGTCTGCTATCGACATGTCGTCGATGCAAGCCGGCCGCCCGGATCCCCGCGTGCGCGCGTGTCGCCGGGCGCCTGCATCGCGAGAGCCGCGGCCCCCCGACGTATACGGGAAACTAGCCTAGTCGCCAGATCGCCATCTGCCCCCCGCCCCTCTCGCTTCCGAGGCCATAACAAATATTAACTGGCTGCCGAGCCGGCCCGGGAGCCGCGCGGCCGCGAGAGCTTTTCGATGGGCCCCGGGATGCTTTCTGCAACGACGGACGACGATAAGGTTTTTAAGGCGGAGCGCGGTTTTTAGGACGGGGGGCGGTTGCTCGCGGTGGGGGAATTTAAATGGTCTTGCTTTTGGTGGTTTTTATTCAATGATTTAAAGTTTAATATATTAACTAATTTATTTATTTTGTCCTTTGTAATATAGAAAAAATGAATTACGATGATTATTAAATTGAATTTCTCAAACGTAATAATTAAATTAATAAATATTGACACATTTTAAATTTAATTTGCACATCGATTTATCAACCCTTAATCGTTTCGATTGAAAATTCAACTGACTAAACCTAATAACATTTATTTTTCATACTTTCCGTATAGATAATATTATATTTTCGCATTACAGCGAATTTCCCAGTATTACCAATCAATTCGAGGTAAACACAATTCTTATTATTATCCGCAAGAACCACAATTCCATAAAAAACGAAATAATAATAAAACCACACACCATTAACATCAATAATGTCGACTCTCTTAAAAAAGTCCCAGCTCTCGTCTCGCTCATAAGAGTTTTTCAAAAAAATCCACCCGCGTAAATCAAGCCGAAGCATCTCGCCCAGCGAAAGGGTGTAAAGCTCGCAGGCGGGCAGAAAGAACCGGTAGCCTTCTCCGGTAGTAGCGGGCGCGAGGAATCGCGCCCGACGTTTTAGCCCCCATTAGCGTAGGGCGACGTCGGCTCTTCCGCCCCCCCTCCCCCTCCAACAAAGTGGTCACCCCCGCGCAGCAGCCGCGCGCGACCCTCCCTCGCTCGCTCGCGCGCGCGGCTTAATGTTATGTAAAAATACCGCAGCCGCCCTCGCTTCCTTCCTTCCTTCCTTCCGCGGCGATATTAATGTAGAAGAGCGACGCGCGCGCTCTGCTCCTTGCGCTCTTCCGAGGGACCGAAGGCGAGCGAGAGAGGAACCCAGCTGCAGGACGCGCCGCGGAATATCTAAATAGCCCGCCGGCCGGAGAATACGGACGCGCCTAAACTCGAGCGAATAAGTAATCGCGTTACGAGTCCCGACTCCTCCGGTTTCTCGTTACAAGCCGACACCGGACCCTCCCCCCCTTTTTATTCGGCGCGCGGTGCCGCTTTATTTTTTGCGAGTGATTCGACGAGTTGGCTAGTTTTGTTTTTGGGGGGCGATAGAATTTAGTCGAATTAAGTAGCGATAATTTGGTGCATTGATAACGGATAATTGACGGTTTTTATTTGATTAAGTAAATAAATCACCTTGATAAAACTATGTTGAAGAAGATTTTTGGGATCTTAAACTGTCGATGTACATCTCGGCGAAATCAAGTCTGTTTTCCTAGAAAAAAAGAAAGAATTTTTACAAATTTATAAAAAAAATTGTAGATACAACTTTTACAACTAAAACTTACTAGGTACTCGTAAACAGCTTGTACTTTATGCTTATCTTTTTTTGATAGATCCTCGTATTCATCCAAGAGTTTTCTTAAGATCTCAGCTTTTTTATTCCACTGATATATCGTCAATGATTTACTATTCATTTGTGAGTTGTCTAACGATTTTTCAGTTTCGATTTTATTACTCTGTGTATCTTGATTCTGGGCAGGAGATTTTTTAAATAAATTTATTATAAAAGTAAAAAAAGAATGACTTTAATAATGTATGTAGCTAATAAAAAAATAGACTCACTTCGATTTCTAACAGCCATTGCATAAAGCTATTTAAATCGGGTGGTAATACACTGCATGCTTTCTTTTCCACTTCGTCCGAAATTATCTGTTCAACAACACTCCTTAATTTCTTCGTTATAGCAGCTTTTTGCTGATCCTGAAATGATTATTAATATATTTTCGAGTAGTGTAAAAATAAACATATCCTACCTTGGGGGAAATTTGTTTTAAAATATGGTGCAAACGCCACTAGATAAATTACTATGCGTACAAAAATACAAATGGATCAGTTATGTTTCGTTTAATTTTGTACGAGTGCACGATAAAAATTATGAAGAATAATAACTAGTAGTATTGTGCTAAATAATTTTACAACTTCATGCACGACGTTCCGCTCGGGATTCCTACTCTTTTCTCCGGAAAAATTGAGGCTACTGCACGGGAAAATTTTCCGAGTATCCGATGAAATATTACTTATTATATTTCAGTGTAATTGCAACGAGATTCAGTAGTAAATAGTGTTAAACAGAAAATTTAAAGGCAGTAATAATTTTTTTAAAAAATACTAAATGTTCGAAACCAACAATAAAAAAATATAATATAAAATTCGACAAAAATACCTAAAAACAACATTTCACTGTAAATATAACAGAGTAGCGGTACCCTGAGAGAAGAAATATACTAAAAATTATAAATAATCTTGTAAAAATTTTTTACAGTCTGTAGTGGCGGCTTTACTAGGCAGTAGGCATGTATACTTTATAATTTATTTCTCTCAATGTGCTTACTTTCATTGCTTGCAGGTACAAGTCATCAACTACCATCGAATCAAACGGATTAGTATGAGGTTGAATTGCTAGATTACGTGCCACATTGGATTGTTTCTTATTTTTGACCTAAATAAGTTTAATGCTATTGTTACTTAATTTATTAATCTATTGTATTCTCCTAGTTTTTTCTAGTTATCCATGTACATGATTAAAAATTGAATCCACAATTTCTTGAGCTAACTCTCCGCTCAAAGCTCGTTTCATTTCAGATTCATCCCTTTCATTTTCAGTTTCAGACAATGGATAATCTTTCTTCACCGAACTTTTTTTGTTGCCTACAATAATATAATTAACAATATTATATTCCAATATTAGAGATATAAAACTCAACAATTCCTTACCAAAACTCAGGGACTGCAGGGACCTCCCAAATCTAAAACGCAGCCTGTCCAAGGAGAGATTGCTCATTGCCGGCCGCTCGGCCTTATCAATCCTCGGCTCGAAATCAGTTTTCGCGGCGTCATCGGCGGCTCTCGGCGCTGTCCCGGCCTCGCTCCCGTAAGGATCCTGCGACTTCTCCGCGGGGAAAACATTTATCGATTGCAGGACTTTCTCGAGTGGGTCCGCAGCGCCGGCGTCGGCCTCGGGTATTGCATTCTTCGCTCGGATCTCCCGTTCGGCGGAATTGAAATTCTGCTCGCGCGGCGACGCACTCTCATATCCAGGCCTCGGCAAATTAAAGTCCTCTTTATCCGTCGATGTATCCGCCTCGTGCGGGCTGCGCCGCGCCTTTTCGCGTTTTAATCGGGGGCTCGCCGTTCGCCGCGGATTCCTTTTACGGCGCTCGTGAATCTCGTTGTCATTTTTATTTTCCGGGGAGTCCGCTGCTCTCGCGTCTCGGTAGAACATTACGTTTATTTTCTCCTGTAATTCGGGGCTGAAAGTTTACGGTCGTTGAATTAAAAAAAAAAACGAAATGGTACGTCTCAAAAGTATATGGGGGTGTGCTGTTTTATGAAAACTGATTTATCGCAGCGACAAACACGCTGGGTAAGCCTCCGATTTAGACACTGAAATCTTTTTACCTGCCAGAAATAATAGCGTCCGATTGCATTTCAGCTACTGTCTCGTCTATCCACGTTAAGTCCTCCCGCGCCTTCAGTACGTTTTGGAGAAATTTATTTAACCTCTCGCACGCTTTACCAGTACTCTGAAAAATCAATAGAAAATGTTTAAAAAATTGTTTTTTAACACTTTAATCATTCTTACTCCGATAAAAAAAAAGCAATCGAAAATGCACCCGTAGTATTTAGAGAAGAAAAGTCAGGGCTCCCGATGCACATTAAAAAATGCACTCGAAATCACGGAGCGCGAATCGAAACGAGAGAAGAAAAAACTTGTAGAAATAGAGAGAAAAAGAGTGTCCTCTCGCTCGAGTTCCTTCCTTCCCAGGACACGCTTGGAAATTACCCTCGCGGCCTCGTCCCCCCCCCCTATTTTCCAGTTATAATAATGGGGAGGCTGCCGCGTTGGCTTCGTTTTGCGTTCCTGCGTGAAGCGAGGCTGTGTGCAGCACGCCGCGGCAGAAGGAGGGAAAACAATGGAGGGACGGATATATCTCTATACTCCCGCCGCAGGTAGGAGAGAGAGAGAGAGAGAGCGGGGTGCGCGCGGTGTTATTAAAAATTCACTCCCTCCAGCGAGTGAAGTGGCCTCTGGCAATCTGCATCTCATTCCCGAGCCGCCGCCGTTGCCGCTGCTCTCTCCGCGTGACTTGCGTGTGCGCGCTGCTCTCTCCGCTCTTTTCAGCGTTTTCCTTTGCCTCCCTCTCCCCCTCCCGTCGGAGGAGTGACGGACGTCGAGGCGGGAGAGAGAGAGAGAGCCGAGAGCGTCGCTGCAGGACGGAATTAAGAACGGAAGGAGAGAAGAAGGCCGCGTGCAAGGAGGAAGGCTTGTATCCAATTACTCGCGGCATTTGCCTGGTGTCGCTCTCGGGGGCCGGACGAATGGACGGAGAGTTGACCCGCTACTCTTTTGCGTGTTTTTTCAGGAAGGGATTCTCGAGCGCGTAGCTTTTACGCGGGTCGCGGCTTATTGCTCTCTTTTAATGAGAGCTCTTCCACGTGCTTGGGCAGAGCTTTTCTTTTTTTTTAACGCGACTGATTGCGGGAGACTGGATGAGACGAGTGAGTTGCGAGGAGGTTCTTTGTACCTTGAACCTGAGATTTTGAGTGTTTTGAAAAAGAATTTGTTGGACCTCGGATTTATAAACGATGAGGACTTTTACTTTTGAAGGAGCTGGAAATCTAATTGGAAAATAGTTGTAAGAAAAAGGAACGAACATTATTCCTTTTCCAAAAGAATCAAACGTCTATTAAAACGCGACGACTATCTTTGATTCCCTCCAACTTCGCGCGTAACTCTTAACGCTTCTTTCGACGCGTCCCGAGTCGCCGACGATCCTCCGAAACGCCTGGTATTCGCATAATGCGCGAGCAGCCGAAATTGCGACGTGCATAATCAATCAAGAAAACCGAGAGGAGAGCGAGTCCCGAGCAGGATGTATGTGGAGGGATAGGAGCTCGCGGTTTTCAGAAAGAGGGAGTGAGAGAGAGAGAGAGAGAGAGCGGAACTTACTCAGAAACTGACGAAAGAGGTAGACCGCGAGCGACGAGAGAGAGAGAGAGAGAGAGGGCAGACGCCATCTTTGAGCGGAGGGAGGGGGAGGGCAAATGGAGTGGGTGGAGGCGCGCATAGTTCCGAAACGGAAACGGTAATATCGCTGGCCCCGGGCGACCGCTCCTTTGTCATTTTGTCATCTGCAGTAAGAAACGTTGGCATTGCCGCGCACCGCCGCCGCCGCCGCCGCGGCAGCGGCGATGAAAGGAGGAAAAAAAAATGAACGACGGAGATAAGAGAGGGAGAGAGAGAGAGAGCCCGAAAGCGAGAAGGCTTGAAGGACGGAAAGCCGGGCTGGAGCTGAAATAATCAAATACCTAAGGGAAAAAGGAGTCGGCGGCGGGTTCCGATGATTGGAACCATATATATACGTATATACCAGAGACCTGCGCTCGTTTCTTTGCCGCGCGGTTTTCGGCGCGCCGATGAGGGAGGCCCGTGTCGGGCTCTCGTCACTTACGTGGCGCGGATTGCAGGATCTTGGCGAGGCGTCGACGGGCAGAGGGGCCAGGAGCAGCAGGAGGAGCAGACACGTCGTTGGCTTCGCGAGAGAAGATTTTCTGAAACAGGCTGATTGACGCGGGTGGATTAGTGAAGCAGAATGAATTGGGGTGTATAGTTTGTAAAGTTTATTCTTCTCTGTGAATTGGTCTAATTAGATGTTTAAAGTATCTTTTGGCGCGTTTAACAGCGCTATTTTTGTAGCTGCTTTGATAATAAGAAATGTAACTTTATAGTTGGGAACATTCCAAAATGTTGTTAAGTTTCTATGTCGCAATAAAATAGAGCTGTGATTAAATAAATTATTTACTATTTAAAATTGAGTAAATAAGCATATTCCGTGAAGCTTCGAACCCCTTACTATTCATAGTTTCTTTATTAATTTTAATGGCGATTGTCTCATTCTCGCTCCTCCAAAGGGAATTGAACTTCCTCGTAATTACATGCATTTAAGTATTCTCATAGTTTGCTAACTCTGGAGAGAGGAGGGCGTACTTAAGTATATATTAAACGTCTGCATGTATTAATGGTCATTCTTTGCTGCCAAACTCATTAGCATTTTCTTTTAAAATTCCCCCGTCTTTTGTAAGAATAAAAGCAAGCATTAGCACTAAATTTCAGGTGGAGGGAATTTAAATGTTAGCAAAAATTATTTCGCGCGGCGGTAAGAAACAATCTTACATTGTTTTCAATAATTAAACTATATAAATATACGGATCGAAACCCTTAAATTATCCCCGCTTAATGCAGCCGATGACAAAATTTTGACGTCGCCTCGTAAATTTCGAGGCGTACGACACCAATAACGTTCCTTGATCGCTCGCGTGTGCTTAAATGCGTATATATTACGGAAATATATAAGTGCATAAACGGCTCGGCGCTATTAAGGGCTCGATGCTCGGAAAGGCATTAATTTCAGGGCGCACATAACTTTTCCTGTAACAATTTGCATTCTCTCTCCCCCCTCTCGGCGTCTCTCTCTCTCTCTCTCTCGCGGTGCGCTCTAAGGGAAATTAAAAACGTCCGATCGTAAAAAGGAAAAGGACTGAAATATGACTGGGCCCGGACTCTGCATTATAATCGGCCGCGAAGTCGCTTTTCTCTCTATTCACGTCTCCTCTCCTTCCTGCGATCTATTCCACTCTTTCGCGCGCTGTGCTTTCTCTCCCCGTCTCTCTCTCTGTCTCTCGCCCCTTTTTTTTCTTCTGCTCTTTCGGTCTTTCTGCAGCGTCCTCCCTTCCTCCCCCCGCCGAAGGGGTTAATGACCTCGTTTGCAGTAACGCGAGTCATGAAATATATGCGCTGATAGAAAAGAAATAATCTCGAGGCGAAAGAGCTCTTTTGCATCTTTTCCGCGATCGCGCTCGTTTCTGCTTTAAAACTTCCTTGTAAACTTTAACGGCTGTCGTGAAAATTTGAAAAAAAATTCATCTTCGAAAATAAAAATAATTTTCAAAACTAAAATTACACTTTTACAATATTAATTGAATTGACAATTTGCATTGAAAATGTACTCATTTGCAGGTTATGAAAGTAAAAACGTTTAATTTCGCATTCAAGTTTTCAATTTCAAAAACAAGAAAGGTATTACAAACTACTAATACCTAAAAAAGCCTTACAACAAAAATTTCAACCCTACATCTTCCTCAAACCCAATTTATCACCAACTTTTAGGTTACAAAAAAAGACTCGCTCCCGAAAAACTCTCGGTTTGCACAATAATTAAAGTGTTCACTTTACCTAGACTATTCGTTCCGCCTCCGCCTCTCTCTCCCGCGTCCACAAAGCCAGCCGATCCGCCGGAAAGAGACATTGCATCGATTCTTACGCCTCGCGTGACGTGACTCGGTGCCGTTCGCCTCGGCGAGAATCGCGCAGGAGTATTACTCTCGAGGACTCGTTTCGCGGGGCAGCTACTCTCTTTCATACCGCGAGTGAGAGAGAGAGAGAGAGAGAGAGCCATCCCCGAGTGCTCGGCTTCCGGAAAAGCGGCGAGAATCCGCCGGCTCGTCTGCGGCGCGGGTAAAAAATTGCGGAGGAACCGCGCGGCGCTCGAAATATGGAAAAACGCTCAGGTAATTTTGTCATTGGGATGTGCGCCCGGCTAAAAAAGGGGGACGGAGGCAAAAGTTAGAGACGAGAGCCGGGGGGGAGGGGATACAAATGATACCACGCGAGAGAACCATTAGGTTATTAAAAATACAGAGAGCGAGGGAAGGAGCTGCGGGAGGACAAAGAGGTATAAAGGACAATGAGGGAGAGCAAAAAATTAGCCTGCGACGTTACTTTGCCTTCCGATATCAAAGCGGCGGCTCATCGACGTAAACGCTGCGTGATTCCCGCCGGTTATACAGTTGGAGATCCGCGGGATGCCGTTCTTTGGTTGGGCGCAGCACAGCGTTTGGGGTTAGTTATTATTAGAATCCTTTGTGGAAATTGCGGATATTAAAGTGGATAAATGTTTTTTTTTAAACTGTAATGAAAATGGTAAACATTTTCCAACAGTCACTCGTATATAAATTTCTCAATTATATTTAAATATAATAAAATTATTTTCATAACTGTGTATCCTTAAATGTATGCACGTATAACTTTCTGGTAAATTCAACATTAGACAGGTTCACCTGTTGCGTATCTAAACCATGCGAGAGAAACTTGTATTTCTGCTAAGCGCAAATCGCGTTTCATTGTGAAATTTATTGACCCTTGGAATTCTCGAATTCGCGAAGTGTTTGAAAGTGTATTTCGTAACGAGTCCTGCAGCCGTCGCCCTGCAGTCTTATTTTAGTAATTTCTGCATAAAATATGTCCCGCGCATTCGTTAATTAAATCGAGTGCACAATGAAGTATACACATATACTTCCGTCAAAAGCATCATAAAAGAAAAAAGCGACCATAAGCTACCGAACAATTTTCAAGAGCGAGACTCGGCCGTCGATTGCGATCGACTTTCGAAAAAGCAGGCAACGGTGCAGCGAGCAGCGGCCTTTAAACGCCATTCCTCTTTGAAAGCGGCGAATTCTCCCCGCTTTTACAAGAAAGCCCGAGAGCAACAATAAAGCCGCTCTGAGGGCTTCTCGCGCGCTCCCATCATTATTTTCCCTGCCCGATGCGCGCCGCGCCGTCATTCCTCCCCGGCATTCTTCCGCGCAAAAAGCGCGCCGGCCGTCATTTTCCCGGGAGGAAGAGAGAGACTCGGATTTGCCCGGGCGCACCGGGAAACACAAGCGCGCCCGCGCGCAACAAACAAACAAGCGCCGGAGAGTACAAATCTAGAGTGAAATGAACAATGCCCAGGAGAGTTTACTGGCTTCTAATTGAAACCGACCCCCCCACCTGCCGCGCCAGCCAACCCTCGATTCCTCTCTTTTTACGGTGCACGCTGCCGTCCACCCACCCCCCTTCCCGCCTAATCGTCCCGCACAGATGCGTGCCGCGCGGCTCTTTATACATTTCACTCTGCCTCCCTTCCTCTCCCTCTCTCTCGCCTCTCTTTCGCTCTCTTGTCCTTTTTCCGCTGTTCTGCCTCTTTCTGCGTTTCGCTGGCTGAGCCGTACTACTGTTCGAGGCTACTTTGTATAGTCCGGCGCTTTGTGGGGAGACGAGCCGGCCAGAGGCTTGTTTCGAGGCTCATTAAGTTATTGTTTCGAATTCGCGGCTCGGCGATTATATAGCAGCTCTTGGAATATTAAAAGATTAATCGATGGCAAATCGGGGATTGAAACGTTTGAAGCTTTGCGTCAAGTGCAGAAAGAAATGTATTAATTCGAAATTGTCTGTATTTATCGGCGCGATAAATACAGACAACTAACTTTTTCTGTTAATTTAACAAACTAGAGACTGTTAACTGAACGGCCCGGTGAGGTATTAAAGCAATAGGATAGTACTTTGTAATAATGTTTTAATACTCATTATTGTTTTAATGAGTATACGTAAAGATAATAAAATTAAAACCTTTATTTTATTTCATTTTCTTAAATATTCGCTTTTATTAAATATTAATTTTTTAAAATGTGAATCATAACTTACTACTATTCAAACATAAATTATTATTTCAATAATTATTTCAGTTATGTTTTTGTTTATAAAATTCTTGATATAAATAAATTAAAAGTAGAATTAAATGTAGAAAAAATTAAAATGAAATAATTAAGAACAGTATGTGTCTTATGTATTGTCTTCCAACACTTCTGTTCCCTCTTGAACTTCACTCATTTTAAATCAACTACTTCTTTTTGAATTTCATAGTGCTCAGCTATACAAAATTATAAAATATATTCTCTGCTGTTAAATTGGAGCAGAGTAGAATGACATAAATATAATTAAGTCTTTCCAAAGCATATTTATCTGCAGCAACTATGACTTTCTCAGCTATATTTTTAACAATTGTGTATTAATTCTACCAGAATAAATATAAAGCAATACTTTATTCATAACTTCACCATCTATATCTTTAATAAAAACCTTGTTTTCTTTCATTCCAGAGTGAAACATTGCCTTAAAAACGGAACTTCTTGCAGAAAGTACTGCTGTATGTACTTGGAATTCTTGTTGGTTTGTTTTACTAAAGTTACATCGCATAAATTTTCATTTTGTAACAAACATTTAAAGTATTTTGACAAAAATTTTAAGTCACTTTTATTTTTTCGTGAATGAATGAATAATTCACATAAAATTTCAAGAGGTGTGATATTACCTGAACTTGAACAGCCACATTGTCAGAAACAATAGATTATAGTATGTAGTTTAAGGGTACCTGAAATACCAATGACTTCGGTGATCAAGTTACAATGAGTCAAACTTGAATTGGTACGTAAGATGTTTTTGGTAAGTAAGATTTTCTGACATCTACTTGAGAACTATACCATATTCGCTTTTTATAAGTTTTAGAAAAATCGCTGTGTTGTGTAATATCTATCTTGAATAAATATGGCGTGATAGGTGTGGCTACTCGAACTCTGGCACAATTAGGACAAAATGAAATTTTATATTTAAGACTAAAATATGTTCTTTGGGTGTCACCAATGTTCATCTTAGCGGTGTCACTCATTGCTTGTAATATGAAAATATTATACAAGTGTTCATTTAGATTCAATGATAATATATTTTCAGGCATTGGAATACCGAAAATATTTTACTTTGAAATTATATTATAATCTAAAAATTTTTTTTAATGCAGATTAGAATTTGTATTACTTGTATGTAAAAAGAAATACCTGATATCATTTCATTCTTTTATTTTAATTTAATTTAAAAAAATCAGATTTGATACACATATGATGATCATATCCGTTCTGCCTCTTCTGTGTTGGTGCCCCCACAAACACTCCTTCTCGAGGTGCCCGCAGTTTATCTGCATAAGTCTATGGACATAGGCAACGGTACAAATTCGTCTGCTTCTCGCGTTTCACGTCTTTCCATCTTCCATTCTAGCAGTTTTTTAACGTCAGAGAAAGTATCTATGTCATGTCTATGTCAGTCTTTAAATTTAATCTACAAAAATTTTACTTCAAGGTTGTAAACACAAAATATCATTGATTAGTTAATGATATAATTTGGCATTTTGGCAGTTTAATCAAAATATTTGTTGATTCAATTAAAATGTTTTTCTTTCAATAGAAAGTGCATTATTTCAACAGTTTTCCTGTTGGATTAACAGACGGGATGCAATTGTTTACATTTAACAGCCCGAAAGTAGTTGTTTCGACTAATTTTTTTCTCTCAGTGTAAGGCTTATTTTCAAGTATTCGGATCTAAACTTTATTCTTAAACTTCTCAAGTTCAAAATACTAAAGCGCCAAAACTGTCATATACATCGAAGTGCTTCTAATAAAAGTCAAAGCATCAGAAAAGACAGAGGTTAGACTAGCAGAGATCGATTATGAATGAAGCACATCGAGGGTCACATCAAAGAAGATGGCTGGGTGCGGGTTCCGGTGCAGTATGTAATGAGTCGTTACCTCGGCGGGTACGAACCAAATTTCCCGACCGCCGTCGCACCCTTCCTCTCGCCCTCCCATCCTCTTTATGACAAAAACTTTGATTACCTTATCAATCTTTAGTGCCGAACTTCGAACGCTCTCGAGTCGGTTGTTATACACGGTTGGCACATGCAAATTCTTCCGCGGTTTCTTTCTCTGTTTTTATGCAGTTTGCACATTTTTCTACTGGAAACGCATTGCTCGTATAAAAATTAAAATCACGCGAATATTTTCAATACACAAAAGAGCTTTCTATCTCGCATTATTACAAAATGGAACCGGAAAGTTTTCCCCCGGCACACGCGAGCTTCACAGATAAAACTTATACATTCCCCGCAGCAGCGCCACCTGAAATTCCCGAAAACTTTATGAAACCTTGTACTCGCTCGGTACCGCAAGCGGTTTCCAAAGAAAGTATAAAAACCGGAAAGGTGTACGGTAGTGGAAGCCGGGGAGGAGAGAGAGCACGTACGCGCCGCCGGAAAAATAAAAGGTCGAAGGTCTGCGGCGCGCGGGGCCGACGTACCCGAAAAAGGCTTCGAGAAATACGATAAGCACTTAGGCAGTCGAACGTATCTATCAAATGTAACCCTTATGTTGTGCTTCCACGCAGGCACACGCGCGGCCGTGTAGTACCCGAGGGAGTCAGTCGAGACGGGACGAGAGAGAGAGAGAGAGGGAGGGGACCTCTCTTCGAATTTATATCGCGGACCTAGTCTTCTTCGCCATTTTTCGAGGCAAGCTTCCTCGCGGTCTTTACCGCTCGCTTCCTCGATCTTTTAGTTGGTTTCTTTCGAGGACTGCTGGCGAACGGTTCGGCGCTTATTTGGACTATTAAGCTGTGCGCCTAGAGTAGCCTTGTAATGTCGATACGTACTTAATTATGCTCGAATTTATTGCTGGTTAATTAGAAGTGTTTTCTATTGAATCATATTTCACACCAGTTTTGTGCCATTATGATAATTTTCTTTATTTATTTAAATATTTTTATATTAAAAAGATTATTTGAATTATTTAATGTTTAATATCGAGATCGATTTCGAACAAACGCTCAAAGCCCGGTGGATCTCGACCGCTAAATTTATACAAGGGAGAAATATATCAATTCGTATACATTCAAATTCTAGTTTTATCTATAAAAAACCATTTTTTAAAACTAAAATATACTGGTATGTTTTGGATATTGTTATTAATAATACCCAAATAAATATTATCCATTTGTTCGATTTCTCCAAATAAATTTTATACGAGGCAAAAATTAATATAAATAATATGTGAAAAGTACTTCTATAAAATACATTTCAAAGAAAAGAAAAGGTCGTTCTGGTTTCTCGTCTCCACCAGTGAAAAATCTTCAGGATTTTGAGGATCACTATATATTATCTTCAGTAGTGACCGTAACTGTAGATCCGCCTATCTGTTAACATATAGTATTTTGAAAAAGGAGCATTCAAATGCATTCTTTAAGTTTTTTAGTACTACCTTAAACATTTTTGAAATTTTTGCAGTTGCTACCTTTTATTTATTTTTTACATTCTTATGATAATCAGTAAATATTAACAAACGGAAATACTTTATTAAAACTAAAAAATAAATACAATTTTTACTGGTAAGAGCCTTATAATAAAAAATGCTAAGTGAAGAAAATGACTAAATGTCCTCATTAGAACTCGTGTAATATTCTCACTCGGAGATCGTGGTCGAGGTCTTGTGGTAGCCATATGAATACAATGTTGTATACGTTAAAAATACTAAACACTATGAAAAATCTCAATTAATTTGAGTATATTGATAAATTGAAAAGCAAATGTTATCATTTTTAGTGACAAAACTGATTCTTCAGGTACGTATAATTTCATTTAAAATAAATATTATCCGCAAATCTTTCCATCGTCCTCCAAACCTCATACATTTTTTAACAATATTCAGCGTACAATTTTTTCCCCGCCTACAATAGTTCCGTAAATTTCGCCGCAAAATCAGCGCAGCTCTGATAAACATACCGAAGACAAAGTGGCCCATAAAAGTCGTCGAGTATCACTCTCCTGATCTGATCAGGCGCCGAGTCAAGGAGGAACTACAAAAAAGAGAGAGAGGAAGCAGTGAAAAACTAAGACCGCGCGCGGAATTCTCGCAGGAAAATCGCGACATAACCGGCTGATCCCGAAATTCCCGGGAGGCGGCCTACGGGGCGGGAAAGGGGGTGGGGGGGGGGGGGGGGCAAATATCCCACCTTATGGTGATCCCGCGGCTGCCTCTCCCCGAACTACGAGCCATAACTCGCTCGCGCACTTTCCGCTCTTTCTCTGTTTTTCGGGAGTTTACCCGATATCTCCGCGCGTCTCTCTCTCTCTCTCTCCGCTTGCAGGATGCGCGCACACACCGACACAAACACGTACGCGGGCCTCTAATGGTATTGGATATCCAGATCGCGATCCCGGGTGGAACAGTCGTTTTTTCTTATTTAGTGCTGCGGAGCGAGCCCGCGGCTTAATGTCGAAGGGTACACGCGCCGAGGGTGGACTTCTGCGCCGCCGGAGAGGTGAAGAGTGGAGAAACGAATGGGTGGACGGGAAAAGAAGGAGATATGTGGAGAGGAAGGAAGGAAGGAGGAGAGAGCGCGGTAAATGAGAGAGGGGATTCGAGGCGTTCGGCGAGAAGCGATTGGGTTTTATGTTGGGCGTCAAGTTTTTTTTATTTATTAAAACTGCATGAAAGTGCGGTTTGTTAAGTAAATTAATGATAGTAAACGAGTAAGATTCCGCGAGTTATTATCTTGAACGAAAGTAGATACAGTTGAGATTTACGGAAATGGTTTTTAAAATTATATAATTCGTCAAAGTAATGCAAAAGAAATGCCGTCAAAATCCACGCAGTTGCTAAGCCTATATACGTGGCAGACAGCTAGACGGATTTGTAAAATGTTTCAATAAACGCAATCGAAATACGCGTACAACCCCCCCAACATATTATATCAACATTTAATAACGCTCGTACAGCTTCCATCATAGCTGCTGCGCCTCCGTCATAGCTGAAATCGCGCGGCGAAAACCCCCCCGGCAGCCAGTTTCGGCCCAACAAAACGCACCTAATTAAATTTATCAGCAGCGTCAATCTGCTTATCCAGCCTCCCGGAGCTGGACCGCCATAACCTTCCTCCGCCTTGTGACAGGGCGAAAATCGCGACTCTCTGTCCAGAGAGAGAGAGAGAGAGAGAGAGAGAGAGAGAGAGAGAGAGAAAGAGAGAGAAAGCACGGTGCACTCTCTGCTCGGGACGCGGATATCGAAACATCCATTTAATATCAGCGCGCAGCTGGGAAGGGACGCGTAGGAGGAGGAGGTGGGGGATTGGGGTGGGCGGGGGGAGGCTGATGGTAGTACACAGTCGGGCAGATTTTAATCCTTGTCGCGAGAGAGCGAGAGACTGGAGAGGAAGAGAGGAAGCGGCGCTGAAGTGACTTGGAGTCTCTTCAGGCGAGATGCTTAATTCCACCCCCCCGCCCCGGCCTCTTCCCCCCGTTCGCCTTCTTTCTTTCTCTCCCTTCCATCGACGCATCGCTCTCTTGTTCCCGGAGTCTCTCGGCTTTTTGATTCCTGGGCCGCCGCCGTCGCCGCCGACGAGTCCGTGCAATATCGCTCTCGCGCCGCGGGAACGCTCCGAATTTCTACGATGTTTTGTTGCAGCCGAGGGAAGGTCCAAGAAATGAAGGCTGGGGTAGGGGAAGGGTCAGAATGAGAAAGGACGCGATAGTCGGTGGGAAATCAAGTGTGATTTTGCGCAGGTCGCAAAACGCTACGTATAATTATCGAAAGATCCAAAATTAAGAACCATTCGCAATTCTCTCCATTAAAAAACTATATAACTCATCCTTTTTTATTTACTTCCAAGTCCTCCGAACGAAAATTCGCGAATAAAAATCGGTTCGACGCCGGGCCCCGACTGCATTTCGCAATCGGAAGCCTCCGAAAGATTTTCACTTTTGTCTCCGGTTCCTGGCGCGTTCCCCGCGCGTCTCGCGCAAATGTACATGGCGAGCGCGAAGCCTGCTTTCATCTCCCGGGCGCTCTCATGCACTCGACTCTCTCTCTCTCTCTCTCCCGTCTCCCTCGCACTCTTTGAACACACCGTCTCCTAGCCTCTTTACCGCTTTGCTCCTCTGCTGCACTCAAGCTCTAAACTCTCCTTCGTCCGCGTCTCTCTTTCTCTCTCTCTCTCGCGCGCGGCACTATCGTAATGCGCGGGGCGCTGCGATGCGTTTCGCTGCGCCTCGCTTTGGGCGGACTGCGAGAGTCGAAAGCGACGACGACGAGGATGATGGAGGGACGGGGGCTGGCGAAAGGAACAGCGTGATTTTAATACTTTTAACTGTCGAGCCTCGTAATCCGCTTGTCACTTCGGCGATCATCATCCTCCTCGGCTGTCTCTTTGGGGGTAAATTTTTATTGTCGGGAGAACAACAGCGACGACGCGGCTTTGACGGCTCCGACGGCGTCGCCGAGGTCTTGGAGTGCTCTTCAAATTTTCCCGCCGTTGAGTGCGTTACAGTAATAAATCTTTGGCTCCTACGGAATTCGGTGGGTATACAATGGGGGGTCTTTAGACGTTTTATCGCGATATGATAGTGTATAAAAGTAAATTTTTGGCGTCAGTGGGCTGAGAATAATTTTTTTATAAACGTCTGTCTATATACTCGAATAAAAGTTTCATATCCAGAAAGGTTAAATTTAAATTTAGAATTGTTGCGAATGTGAATATATAGAAATTTCGAATATATCATAGATGACAAGTATACTTACTACATGGCGTTTTTACTAAAAAAAAACATAATAATATTTATAAAGTCTTTTTATTAATCTGATACAAATTTAATTAAGTTAAATCCTTGGGCGGAGAAAGGGTTAAAATTTCCCAAAGATACGCAGTTCTAAATCAACAAGTATAATTACCCAACAAATACGAGAGAAGCCCGGCAGGCAGCAAAATTTTTAAATATTTATCACCGCGGGCGCGATAAATTTTTCCGCATTTTAATAACGCCGCACGCAAAACGGTGCTTAATCAAGTTTCCGAATGGATTAAATAGAGACGAGAGAGAGAGAGAGAGTCGCGAAGGGAGGGTAGAGAGTAAGAAGGACGCGAAAGAAGTTGGGAGTAGGCAAAGTGCGCGTCGCCGCCGCCGCCGCCGCGCGAGAGAAAGGGGTTCGCTGATTTAATCTCCGGGTGTCTGTTTGTAGTATTACTGCCTTAAGGGACAAATCCAAGACGCGGATGAACGTCAGTCCTCCGCGGTGAGCGAATTCCAGATTCACGGCCGACTTAATTCCACTTCGCGTCGTCTTAGAGTCTCCGCGTTGCACCGCGGCGGGCTTTTCCATAAGCCGGTATATTGTCTCTCGACTTTTTGAAAATTTCGGAAAGCGCTGCGAGGATGGGGATCTCGGTTTCCGAGCGGCTGCTGAGGATTTTCGCGAGGAAGCGGCAACCGCGATTGTCGAGGAGAGTAATAGTGATTTTGAAATACAGAGCAAAGTAACTTACTGTGTTTATGATTTTATATATCTGTGTAAAAGGAGAAGAAGCATCGATTTTATTTTTGCTTAATACTCTTTGAAATGCAACTTTAATAGGTTAGTCTATTGGCAATAATATGTTTAATATTTTATAAATATCATCATTACTGATTGCATAGCGTCATTAAATTTTTACTGAATTTTATATTGAAATTTGAGATTTTCTCATTAACCATTTGTGGTCCAAACTTTAGCCGAAAAAAATTCGGTTCAATTTATATTCAATTTTTATCCTCCTTTCTTATGCGAGACATCAAGCAGCTCATTAATTTCTTAATTTCCTTCCTGCCCCCGAACCCTTTACAATATATTTTTAACAAACTTGTTTAATAAAGTGCCTCGAGCCCCAAATTAGCTTCCAGCGCGGAAACAAAATCGTCCTCCGCGTTTAGATAAGAAGCAAATAGACTCTCGCACCACCACCGGCGAACACCAGAAAGTGAACGCGGTAGACTCGAATAGTTCAATAGTCACTTTCGAATTTGAATGCTCGGTTATTTACCCTCTCTCTCTCTCTCTCTCTCTCGTGGCATACATTCGCGAATCAGCGCCGCTGACGTGTGCTGTCAGCTCGCGTTCTCTCGCGTATATATATACGTACACGGCCGCAGAGAGCGAGAGGGAGCAAAACGCGGAGCGGCGGAAGCGCAACCTCCGGCGATAGTGTCCGTCAAAGCGACGAAGCGACCGTCCCGCAGGCAACAATGCGCCATTGTTGCCAACTTATTTCATTACAGATAACTCCGCGCTCATTGTTTCTTATCTCTCTTCTCTCTCTCTCGCTCTTGCTCTCTCTCTCTCTCCGTTTCGTTTTCTCTCGCTCTGGCTTCTTTGGCGAGGCCGAGCGCAGCTCTCTCGCTCTCTGTCTTTCTACGTTTTTCTGCTGCCTCTGATGCCGTTCGCTTTTTTCTCTCTCTCCCTCTCGAGAGAGGGAAGGCTTTTCGGTCGGTTATTTAGCGCGCGTGTCCCGCTTTTTTAGTCGGGCCGTTTTTGGACGGGATGTTAGAGGACTCGCTGGTTGGCGATCGCGTAATTATTTTAATTTTATGCGAGGCTCCGCCGCGCGTTTTGTCTTGTTTCAGAGAGAGATAACGAGGTCGCGCGCTGTTTTTAGACTCTTTTGTGCGTATCAAAATTGAATAAACTCGGCAATGGCAGCGGCAGCCACGCGAAATGTATCTCAAATTAGCGTGATTTTTTTCTTCTTTCGGTGCACCGACATTGTAATTCTTTGGTGACGGGCCCTGGGTTTATCGAAAAAAGAGCGAGTGTGATAAGACTAGGAATTAACGAATGTAAGCGAGGACTTTGGGTGAATTTTTGAAATTCAAAACAATGCAAGTAGTGTCTGAAAAGTCTTTGAAGTTTTAAAAACAATGATAATTATACATTTAAAATTAATTATTTATAAAAAGATTCTGATCATATTTATACAAGCACAAATTATGAAATTACTTACAATTGAATATTTAAAAATGTTAAGGATGAAAATTAGCTTAGCTTTCAGAACATGATAATAAAACTGCTTACGCGACACGGCAAGTATTAAAAAGCCCAATAATTCGCCTCCTATCTTCATCGAAGTTTATCAGACCCAGCCAATCACTCTGCCCAATCAGAGTCCGGCTTCTCGACATCGACAAAAGAAATGCAAAAACGGCGCCGAGGGTTCGCCTCGCGGCATGCAAAGCTGGCTCTGCTGAGTCGCAAGATAAGCGCAAGTGGTACGAGTCGATGGTAGGAGATACGGAACCTCGTAATGCGTCGACAGATATGCATCCGCGACGGCGACGGGACGGCTTATTAATATTAAACGACTGCCTTTATCTAAGTTTTTCTCTTTTTTTTTCGTTCTGGCCACTTGGATTTGTCCTTTGGTTGGAAAAATTCTTGTCTCGATCGGCGAGCAAAATTATTTCGGGCGTCTTAGCGACTTTAATGCCATTGAAGATGCATCAGGGAAGGCAGTGCTTTGTACTACAAGGAGAGAAGGTTTTAATAAAGTTTGACGTGAAGTTTAGGTATAAATTATCGTGGGACGGGGGGATTGATCGTGAGACTTCCATCAGTTGAGGAATTTTTATTAAAAATGTAAGATGGTTATAGAAAAAAATATTCAACAATCAAAATAAACTGAAATGGACTGTAGTGACTATACTTTATTACAGTGTAATGATACTCGACTAGAAAAATTACGGTAACGGAATAAATTGCAACATAATTTTCTGTAAGCGAGTAAGTAATACCCGACTTTTTCGATGAAACCAACAGCAGCCAAAACCTGAAATCCTTCAAATCCCCGATATTCCTCCTCTCTCGAAAAGATGCAAGCTTAGATAAAAAAAAATGCACGTCGACAGGAAGCGCTGCACTCCCGGCGAAGAAGAAGTGCATCGCCGAGGGCGCCTCGATCCGCAGGGCGGAATTTTCGAGCGCAGAAAAGCTCCGAGGGGGGAAAAAAAGGACGTGCGTGCGTGCGTGCCCGGACCGAGTTTACTCGAGCGTGTAATGCGATTGTCGGCGCGGGGCGCGGAGTCGAGTCGGCCGGTGGGGTGAGCTGCCCCCGACGATGTGTTAATTTCACTTTGTTCGCCCGGCGGTGAGTGTTCTTTTTGCCGTTTCGCCGCTGCCGCGCGGGGAGAACGGGATGCCCGAGCTTTGCGTCTCTTCTGTTGAAGAGCCTTTGCGCGCGCTAATTTTTAGACACCGACTGGAGATCGAGCGAGGTTTGACGGACCGCGGCGAGGTGGTGGCGAGCGACTGTTGCGACGGGAACGCGGGACGATTAAAGTTTGATTTGGTATTTATAACTTTGTTTCCCGAGGTGGATCTACTCAGGATGGTGTTTAGATAGATTGGAATATCGAATAAGGGGCTAACTATATTCTATGCGAGAAAACTCTATATCACATTACTTCTGTATAAATACATTTACACAAAAATGAAGACGCGTAGAAAACATATCGAAAAATTGACCTTTATATAAAAACAAATAAAAATAAACAAAATTCAATTTAATACCATAAAATAACTGTCACGGTTCCGTCCAAACCTCATTTTCAATCTATCAATTCCAATCAAACGCGACGCGATTTAACCGTCTCGATAAATCTCGTTTAATTATCCAGTCGGTAAGTCAGCTGAGCGAATGTAATTCAATGAAGCCTGCAACTCGCGGAGAATCGCCGGCTCGCAGCGCAGTTTCGAGGAATGCGCCCAACTAACAAACTCAAAAGCTCGCGCTCTCTCTCGAGTTCGGAATTTTCGGGTTCGGCGTGCAGTGCGGCGCCCGGGAAGTTTTACCCGCGGCTGAAAATTCATTCGGTTGACACGGCAACTAAATAATCCGCGGAACTCCGTTGAATATACGCCCCGAATTCATATCCGCGCGAGTTTACGCGACGCCTGGATTCGCGAGAGACCTGTTTTTGTTCCTCGAAACCGAACGGAGAGAGTGTACGTTATGTTGCACCGTTTACGTCGGGGTTTCCCATTAATGATTAATAAGCGCGATAAATGAATATTTCATAAGGGGCTTTCGGAAACTAATCCGGAAAGAAAGAAATGAATTACGCCCCGAGTTGATTCATGTTGCGCTCCCAAATCCCTTTTAAAACGAAAACGCCGGCCGCCGCGGCGAGACATTTTTACGTTCGGGAGATGCTCTCCGCCTCGCGAGGCTTGCCGGGCCCGACGTCGGAACATTTGTTTTTGTCGATAAATTCCGAAACTTGGACACTCTAATCCTCCCCGAGGCAATCTCCGAGTTTCTGTCAGAGGATGACGTACTTATTGCCTACTTAAGTGTTTTAATGGACAAGTTATTACCTTGATATATCGGCCGGGGCGCGATCGCGCCTTTACTTTCTGGCGAGCAGACGGCGCAAATACTTTCTCTCCTCTCGCGAGCGGCGCCTCTTTTGTTCCCGAAGCCGGGATGCTTAATTGATCCTGCCTTAAGTTTTATGCCACCGGAAGTCCGTACCCAACTCCCTCTCTCTCTCTTTTGCCGAGAGGATGAAGCATGTAAATGCTCCCTCGTCGAAATGGGAGGTATCGTCGCAATACCAGGTGGTATTTGTAACGATTGCGGGATGATCGAACTCGGAGCGATCGATGGAGCTTTATATAATATTGTTTGTTGAAATTTCATCTTTATATTATGTTGGTACGCAAAAGGATATTTGATCATTTTTTTCGTATATAAAAATGTTAAATTTTATTATAAATAATTTCATAATGTACTTTGCTTGAAATATAAAAATCTAAGTGACCCTGTAATGTATTTTCCATTATGAAATAACATATTTGCCAAAAAATTTACTATTCAATTTTTTAATAATATTTTTTTAAACTTAATATCTCAAAAATGTTCAAATCCCCATTATTATCTCACGATAAAATTCCATTCATTTTACATCGTCACGTCATGTGACAACCTGGCGAGCAGTTCGCCCGTCAGAATAACGCTTGCTTTCCGCGTTATCTCTCTCGCGTCAGCGAAATTGCCGGCAGAAGACGAAAATCTTTGTTTTGCACACTTCAAAGGGATTATCAAACGTGTTTAGGAAGCTTTGATAATGAAGGGAGGAGAGTGGTGGGGACGAAAGAGAGAAGGAACACGGCATCGGGTCCCGAAAAAAAAAAAAGATAGCAGCACTCGACGCAAGAAAAGCGCTTTTGCGATTTCAAAGTGCGCTTTGTGCCGCGGCGCAAATAGTCCGAAGTTCAAAGAAAATTTTTTTTTTTTTTTAAATGAAAGCCATATGTGACACGGAATTGCTGGCTTTGTGCGCTTTCTTTCTTCCCTCGGGTTTGATAATTTTTACCTCTCGCTTTTATGCAAGATTAAAATGGAAAAAGTAAGTCTTACGTCTGTCCACAAAGTTTCTCTGCCGTTTACGTCTGTCTTTTATTGTAGCGCGCAAATTGAATGTTAAATAATAGCTTTTTTTGAACTTTTTCATAAAATTGTAGAATTATATATCTGTTTTGTTTTTGGACCGGAGCATTGCTGCATGAAAATCGAGATATATCTCACCCTCGAGAAGTATACTTTCTTCCCTCGAAGAAGAAAGGTACTTCTTGTAATTCGTATAAATCATCTTACGTAAGCTCTGGCGTGCAATAAGATTGTTTCAGTGTCAAAAGAATGTATTAAAATTTGTGAGCTTTTAATGGAAGTAAGGCTGCGTGTATCTCAAGGTTTCATGTAAAACTAACGCGATACAAATTTTCCGTACTAAAAGCTGTTTTTTTAACAAATAAAGTATAAATTTACTAAACGTGCAAAATTCAAATAAAAACGAATCTTTCAGCCCCGTCCAAAAAACTAGCAACTCTTCCTCTCCTATTCGACGACGACGCGTCGACCTCAAAATGATCGATCCGTACTTGTCGCCGCAGCGTCTCGAGAAATATCCGCAGGGGGCTAAGCATGTCATTGTCCCCTGCGCATCTCTCTCTCTCTCTCTCTCTTTCGCGTGTCGTCGCTCCTCAGGTGCGCGCGGCAGAGAAGCCTCCTCTTCTCTCCTCCCGGCGACTCGGCAGAGTCCGCCGCCATCTCCCGCCCCATGAAAATTGCAACGCAGCCGCCGCCTAAGTAAGGAGGCGACCTTAGACAGACTTTCGCCCCGCCCTCCTCCTCTCGCCTACCTCCTCGCGGCAGCCGTAAATACGGCGCCGGGAAAAATATACGATAGTACGTGCCGGGCCTTTTTTAGAGCCGCTTAGCCCCGGCCTCCCCCCCTCCCGCCGCCGCCGCGGCTTTACGTGGAATACGCCAGGAGTCTGACAGTAGATGCGGTCGGACGCTGGTCAGACGGGTGAGGGAGGGAGGGAGGATAGCGACGCGCGGCGGGAGGAGGGGAGAGTCGTATTACGAAATCGAATTTGGAGCATGTTTTTTTCAGTTTTTATTTTTAAGCCGTTTTGATTCGATTTGGGTTGGAATTCGAGTTTTGTTGCGTGCGACGGGAGGTCGTATTTCTTTGCATCGCCGACTCGTTATTTAGGAAGACACTTTTTGTAATGAGATCGGAATTTGGAGACTAGTAAGAGAATGTATAAACGTAGCGTTAACGTAAAATACATTTCTGTATGAAATTTTCATGTTTATTTTCTGTTTTTTTTTTTTTCAACACAATTGTAAGTTTCGGGATACGATATGGCGTTAAACAAGAGATAAAATGAATTTGTTCGTTAGAATTAGAGAAGAATTTCTCTTTATTTATTTTGGTTATATTTTATTTTGTTTGGTTAACTTTATGAACTATTGGGTGTATTAAAATATTCGATAAACTTCAACCGATAGTGAGAATCTCTTTTTATTTTCGTTTTATACTATTTACTATCGGACAATTTTTAATATACAGCTTTATCACCATCATCCAATAGCAATTTTGTTTAGTTCTCTTACGTTAATCTAGAAATATAAGCGAAAGCAATAAAAACCGTTGCTATAACAAATAATTTACGTAGAAAAATACTTAAAAACTAACGACTGCTCTCGATTAATTTCGACGAAAACAACGCACCATATACATTTCCGTGCGACAAAAGTATTTCATCGTAAACGCAGGTCTCCACAAAAAAAACCGCAACATTTTCGTTAAAAAAAAAAAAAGGCGAAAAGTAAAATAGCGCGCTCTCTCGCATTGAATTCGCCGAGCGATCCGAATGTAAAACGCGCTGAAATAAAGCATCCAGGCAGCTCTTGGTCTCCGTCGAAAAAGCCTCGCCGCTCGCTCACAAAACACTCGTCGCGCTCTTCACTCGATGTAGTTCACTGGCTCTGGCCTACTTCATTAACAATTCAAGCGCACGGCAGCAGCGCCTTATTAACGCTCTGTGTGAGAGAGAGAGAGAGAGAGAGGCAACGTGTCCGACATGCCCGATATCCGTCTCTCCCGCGCGAGCTTTTCCACTTTTGCGCATCGGCTTAATTGTCGCGTCACGGATGCGGAGCCCGATGCTTTGTGCCGCGCGTTCTTATTGTGCCCCGCGGAGAATGGATTTCTCTCCAGCGGCGAGAGAGTCGAGCGACGTGACGTTTGAAGTGCCTCGACGAGAGCGGAGCCGAGAGCCCTGATCAATTTTTTAATGCCTACTTTGAGCCGCCGCGCATCGGCTGCTTCTTTTATGCGTGCAAGTATCTTTTCTTCCCTTCCGCGACTTCCGGTTTTCGATTCTTTTGTCGCGGGACGCAGCGCGGCTCATCGGGTATTGATGATGGGAATTCGCGTGTGGCTGCTGATTGATTGTTGCGGGGAGTCGAGTTTCGCGTTAATTTAATGAGAGTCTGCTTTATTTCAAGAGGCTTTGTATGGTTATTTCTATTGTACTGGTGGAAGTTTCATATGGGAATGAATGCCACTCTTATCGACACAAGTACGCGACTCTTATTAGCGTATGCAGATTTCGATTTTAAATTTTCTACGTTAATAAAGATACTTTGATTCTTAATGAAAATTTTGCTTTTACGCTAACTTGGAATAAATGAATTATGAATAAAAGCATAATTGGTTTTAAAAAGCGTAATTTTTTTTCGCTCGAAATTAAACTGAGTTTCGGAACGTTATGATATACATGAAAACTAAACATTGTTATGTATTAACCTACTCCAAATTCAATGCATTAGAAATTTTCACTAGTGCTTCGAAATGTAAGATTCTGAATATGCACTTCTTTTTGTCAATTTTATACTTGCAGTTTTCTTGCATTTGTTTTTATGTACTGTAATACTCGTTTCGATTCTTCTGTTTGTACAGAATATAAAAATAAAAGATGACTACATAATTTGATTTCCCTGGCAGAAAATTAACCAGTTGGGCTGGTTCACGTGTATTTTAAATAGAGCCTTTTTAATTAAAATTGATACCTGAATTAAATAAAAATAATCATTACTGAAATATTCATGAAAAAACATATTTAATTATTTGATTATGGCAAAAAATAATAAGCAATTTGTCGTTTTCAACTACAAAACAAGCTAAGAATTGACCAAAAACTGCTTAACGTTTCTACCAGGGCTATTACGATTGTACAATTTGAATAATTCAAGAAATAAATATATATTGCAAAGCTTCACTTTAGTAAGCTGAAATCGATTCATAAATTCTTATAGATTTTTTATGCTATTTATCGTTGTGCAAAACTTTAAGTTTTAGCTATAATTTTCGAACATATAAAGATTTATCGTAGCAAAGAACAATAATTATAATTATTGCAATAATTCCCACATTCCAAGATTATTACTATAAAATCAGTGACCTTTGTAAGTCTTTTAATAATAATATATTCGCATCGATCAATATCACAAAATACTTTCCTCCTCCAAACCTCCGACTTGCAATTTTCCAGGTATTACGCGGCTCTGCCAATTCAGCTCTTTAAAAGCCGCAGGAAATCAATTAAAAAACCGGCATCTCGGCCCGGTAGCGAAGCGCCTCGTAAATCCCGCTCATCATCAGTCAAATCACGTAATTATCCTTCCTCTCTTCCGCTGAAAAAAGGAAAAAAAAAGGAGAAAAAAATCGAGAGACCAACCAGTCCGCCGGCAGAACCCGCCGCTCTCCTCGCCACTCCCCGCGAAAAATCCCCGCCACCGAGGAGGTCAAAGAATCGCCGAAAAAAAAAGGGAAAGAGAGTCTCCTCTCTCTTTCTCTCTCTCCGAGAGGCCCTACCTAAGCCCTCCTCGTCGAATGACGAGAGAGAGGCGGCGCGCCGCGCCTGCCAAAAGAACTCTCTCACCTGGGCCGCGGAGGCCACCTGAGAGCGAGGAGCCGCGTGGGCGTCGGCGGCCGGAGGCTCCTCCCACTCGGCGGCGGGCTCCCATTGGCCCGACGAGCGCCGACGGCTTTATATATACGCGGAAAGCCGCTCGGATGCAACGTATATAAGCCGCGCGAGTCGCCGCGGCGCTCGCTTTCTGTTTTATTATTTTAGACGCTGCGCCTCGCGGTCTGCCTATATCCTCCTCCCCCTCCTCCTCCTCCCCCCGACTGAGGCTGTCGATGCTTTTCCGGAGAGTCGTCGGCTTCTTCAATTTCAGCTAACCCCCGGACTCTTTTCCCCGGGCTGCTCCTTCGGCTTGTTTCGGGAATTTTCCGGGGCCCCTTCGCGCTCCCGGCCTCGGGAGGTGGACCGTCCGCTGCGGATGGTGGTAACCTTTGCCTGTTCGGAGGTCAGGGTTCGGGTTAAATATTGAGAGCATCTGGCTGGACTTTTCCGCTTCCGCGGGGAACATAGGAAAATTTTGAAAAATGCTCGGGCGCTCCTTTTTACGTCCGATAGTCGGTTTTTATTTTTTAAAGAAGTTCTCCGAGGGAGGAGGGCTGTTTTGGACGTTACTCTTGAGTTATTGCGCATGAAAGTTTCAGTGGTTTTATGGTAAGATCGCACCCGTAAAAATGTAGTGGAACGTAACTGGCAATAAAAATGGAAATGAAAGTACAAAAATTAATTTCGTAAATTCGTGGGTGATTTAAATTTCAAGGGATATTGCTGCTGCAAGTTCATTTCCAAAAAGGCGAAAGTTATCATTTTTTTTCAAAATGCAAATGTAATTTTTTATTTCTAAAGAAATTGGGGGGTAATAAAATAATCTAATGGGGTGATGCTTTTGAGTCGTTTTTGTACGACAATTGTAAAAGAGTTGATCATAATAAATGAATACCAATTTTTGCTTCCTTATAATAGTTACCAACCAGATTTTACGCCTGCACAAGTTGTAAATAATTAATTTCTATACAAAGAATAACATGCGATTAAATACCACATTTATATTACTAAATCAATTTACAAAATTTATGAGCCTTTTAAAACATCTTTCTAGTAATTTATTTCTACTGTACTGATAGTTATTTCCACAAAATAAAAGGTATTCAAAGAAAAAACTAGCAAGGCCTGCTTATTCACACTGGTAGCATTAGAAGAAACAGCTTGCAGCCTAAAGAAAGATAAAGAGGTTGATAAAAGTGATAATTTCCATTAAAATATTGTTAGTTCGAAAAAACCAGTAAACTTTTGTAAGTTCTCCAGAATAAAAACAAGATTATCCTTTTCGTATCACGAATGTCTTATTCGCTGAACAAAAAACAATAAAAAAAATTGACGCATTCTAACCATAAATCCAATGCATCCAAAGTAATATTATTCAAAAGGTATACTTCTCCGCCGCACCGAGGCCGCAATTTTAATCATCAAAATCTGCTCTCCCGTGCGATTTCCTCCAAGGAATTCACCACGTGCCCGGAATCGGCAAAGCCGAGAGAGACCCTCTCTCGACTGGTGAGCGATTTCGAAACTCATCTCCGCGGATACGCGAGACAGGCCATAAATCGCGGAACCCGAGCAGCTGCACCGACGGCTAACCGGAGGAAAAAGCGCGCGGACTGTTTTTTATAAGCAAAATTGGAGATTCGCGGAATGAGAGAAAAATGACGGGAGGGGCGAGAGAGAAAGGGCTGCTTTTATGAAGCTCTTACGAGATGCATTGGGATAGCCTGGGGTATGTGGATTGTAAAGTCGGATTTATGTCTTTTAAATAGTTAGCAAATACGTTTTGTCCTTGAATTGACTTTCCAGACTTTTTTTGCGAAATTTGGAAGGTATTTGTGATTAGAGTCGAATAAAACATGTGATGAAATTTTAATTTATTTAAATTTATGCTTATTTGACATAAAATTTGTTTAAAATGTATCAAAATATATACGTAAATTTGAATATTTCATTTGAAGTTTATCACGAATTGACACATACCAACAGCTCCTTTATGAGTTTTGCAGAATATTTTTCACACCGGTAATTATAAATAATTTCCATGCAGACTTAACAACTTATAGGCAAAAGTATCAAAGTGCAATATCCCTGGAAATTCGGCAAACTTTATTAAAAATTACGACCCCATAATGACGCCTCGTCCCCGGCGAATATAAAATAAATTGCTCTTACGAAGCAAAGCGGGCAGAAACTTGAAAATTAATTCCTTTATATCTTGACAAAGCGTAAGAAGAAAAAAAGTGGTGGAGAATGAAAGAGGGAGGAAGGGAGCTGGGGACTTGTTTAAAAAGACATGTAATGGAAAAGAATAAGAGCGAGATGGGTAAGATTAGGGCTGCACATTAAGAATAGTAAACGTCGTCCCGCGGGAAAGATGCACCAGGTGCCCGGAGTTAAACCACGGCTTAAGCCCACGACGCTCGCTTTCGCTTTAGCCGAGAGAGGCTCGAGACGGAGACGGAGACGGAGAAATTCCTCCTTCGCCCGACGCGCTCTTCTCTCGCCGTCTTATACGCGAATCTCCAGGCTCTGCCCGGGGATACGTGACTGGCGAAAACTCGTTTGAGCTGCGGCTCGAATGTGGGGTTTTCTTTTGGAATTTTCGCAGTTTTTCGTAATAGCAGTGCGTCTTTGTTTTCTGATTTGTTTGATTATAACTGGAAAATGAAGGAAGCTCATTTATTCACCATTTGGACAATTAAATTCTTTTAATTGATGTACCCTTCTCATCATTGATATTTTCAAATTCATTCGTAGGTATTTAATCTACTACGTTACCTGCATTACGGAAAGTTATAAACAAGCATTTCAAATAATTCAAACTGTTCATGTTCTGAAGAAAGTAAAACATTTATCTCGCCTATTTTATTGGCTTTCCGGCAGCCTAAAAAAACTGCATTCTTAAGAAATGTAAAGCAACTTGCAGTACAGGTTGAATTTCACACATGAATAATTCAATACCACGGTCACTTGGTTAAAATTTCATGTATCCGAGAGCTTCATCGTTAACTGAGATATGCCTTTCTACAAAATAACGATTTCAGATGCATCAATTCCGAAACAACTTCCTCAGTTCGGGCAATTCGGTTACACCCGCCTTTTCCACCGTCCCGAAACGACGATACATCGGTACTAAATAAAAAAAAAACCTTCATCCAGTCAATTATTCTCCCAAAACGATCCCAAAACAGCACCGAATCTATATAAAAAAATAGCCTCCTCGAAGCCAGCCTCAGCATTCAGTCCGCATCGGCTCTCCATCAGCGGCGCGTCTCTATTTCACTTTTGACAACAGGCGTGCACATCCACCTATCTACCAGGGCTCTCTCTCTCTCTCTCTCTCTCTCTCTCTCTCTCTCTGTTGTTTCGCGCGTCTGTCTATACGTCGCCGCGTCACCGGCAATATAGGCGCCCCGAGTCTGAGCCGGGGCGAAATTTGTTTGTCCTGTTTTACGACGGAGCCGGGACGTATCGGCCGACCCCGCGCGTCTTATTGGATTCCGCCTCGCGCGGCGTCCCTACTTTTTTTTTTTTTTCTTCCTGAATTTCGGGCCGAGGCAAGCCGCCGCCGCCGCCGCGCGCGGCCAGGGGGGTCGGCGACGAGAGCCTCGGGTACGGAGAGAAACACGAGCATTCGGGCTTTTATTTGCACCCGCAGAGCTCCTAGGAATAGGGAAAATGCGTAATTTCTGCGGTCGCGCGCCGACTCTCGGGCTGACTGCAGGCTGAGGAGGTGATTTTTCTGATTATGGTGGTTGCTTTGGAAGTCTGATTGGAAGGTTTAAGTGCATATGTGCGATTTTAGGGAAAATTTGCACTTTCATTATTGGAAAAATGAATAAAACATTTGTTTAAGACGCAATTTTTACGTAGAAAAATGTCTACTAATTGCAATATTTGTTAATTGTGATGTCTGAAATAAATGTGCGGAGAATACGACCTTTCATTTGAAGATTTGGAAAAAACTTTAGCCGAGTTTGTTTTTATTAAGATTTACTTACTAATTATTTATTTCTGAAATTTATTTTTCTTGTTATTTATAACTTTCATAAATACACAGAGTTTTTAATGAAAACTTTGGAATTTTTTATAATTATTTCGGAGCTTCTAATGTTTAATCGTCTTACGTATAAAAAAATCTTAAAATATACAAAGAAAAAAAAAAATATTAATTCGGTCACATTCAATTAATGTGAAAAAAATTTATTTGTATTTAATCAAAGTTCCAAATACAATTCAGTCGCGTCAGTGTCACGATATAACGCGGATATGTAACGCAATCACGTTGTCGCGCGCAGCAGCATAACGCAATCACCGTAATGCAATAACGTATAAGATTAAAGGCAATAATTCGGTTAATTTAGAGAACAATTTAGCAAGATAGCTCAAAACATCGCGTCGACGCTGTTTTCCGTTAAATAAACGATCCCCTCTTCCGACGCAGACAACTCCGCGTCACAATTCCAAAAATCCGACTGCAGCTTCCTTCGCCAACTTCGCGCGCAAAGACGCCGCACGCAGCAACCTCCCGAGCCTCTCCGGCGTCCCAATGCACAGAGGGACGGCGACGCGTATCGAGTCTCCTCTCTCGCTGCGCGATGCAAATTAATCGAGAGCCGAGCGTCCCGGGCTCGGGAGAGGCCAGCCTGTCCGCGCGGCGACGGGATCCGCGATCGCCGTAAATAAGACACGAGGCGCGGCGCCTCTTAAGAGCGGACTTAAAGCCGGGGCGGCAAGTTGGATTGCCCTGAATATTTCAGAGACAATCGCGCGCCGAACGGGGAGAGAGAGAGAGAGCCGGTTATGCGCGGCGCCCATAACGCGACCGATCCTCAACTGCGGGATCGCCGAGCTTGAGATGAAGTCGGAAATCTTTGCGGAGGTGGACCGGTCCATTATGGGAAGGTGCGCGCCGGTGCGATCGAGTTGCATTAAATTTTGAATTTATGGGGGACGTAATGACGCTTTGCAGTCGAATTACATACTAAACGCGTATTTTGCAAGTCTGTATATGACGAGGTGTCAAATATATTTTTAAGATCAGATTTGTTATTAGCCTTTCTCGAGCTCTTTTTAAACGTTTTGAGAGTACTAAAAAGAACACATTACAAAATCACGCGGTTAGATCAATTCTAAACTCATTTAACAAGTATTATATATATATAAAATCCTAAACACTGTATGTCATCTTTTAGCTTTCAATACACGGAGAAAAATTTTCTAGTACAATTACAATAGTACATTTTAATTTGATCACAGACTGTAAAAATCTTAAAAAATTACCATGTCCATTGTAAATTTTACAAGTCTAAATATGA